>OX451739.1:1117430866-1117745175 GCA_948472305.1 Vicia faba | reverse complement strand
TGTACAAAAATAAAAGTATATCGAAGAAAAGGTATTTTTAGTAAAGAAAATAAAAATGTATTATTTTTGTGTTTTTTATTATAATTATTTAATAAAATATAGTATATATATATATATATATATATATATATATATATATATATATATATATATATATATATATATATATATATATATATATATATATATATATATATATATATATATATATATATATATATATATATATATATATATATATATATATATATATATATATATATATATATATATATATATATATATATATATATATATATATATATATATATATATATATATATATATATATATATATATATATATATATATTATATATATATATATATATATATATATATATATATATATATATATATATATATATATATATATATATATATATATATATATATATATATATATATATATATATATATATATATATATATATATATATATATATATATATATATATATATATATATATATATATATATATATATATATATATATATATATATATATATATATATATATATATATATATATATATATATATATATATATATATATATATATATATATATATATATATATATATATATATATATATATATATATATATATATATATTAAGTATGTTTTAAATAAAATAAATTATTTACAAAAAAATGTATATATTTCAAGAAAATATTTTTGGTGTAAATAAAAAATAGAAATGAAAATAAGAGTATTTTTGCATTATTTTCAAGTTTAACAAAATAATATATATGTTTAATTTGTTGTTTATATTAGGAAAAATTAAAATAAAATATCTAATAAATGAAAAAAATTGTGAAAATATTTTTAGAATATTTTTTATATTTGAAAATAAAATATCAAAGTCAGAAAATAAAATAAAAAATGCAAAAATATCAAAATACAAAAAAATGGGCTAGGGGGTGTGAAACTGAAACTGGGGGGTGCCAAAAGCAAGAAGTAGCCAGGCCCAGCTCAGCTACTTCATCTTCTTCCTCTGTCAACAGAAACGCGCGCAAGCCTTAGTTCAAACATGTATCTCCTGATTCAGTGTTTTTTTGACAAAACTCAAAACATGAAACTTGTAGAGCATCAAACAACGAATCTAACCATATGAAGAACTTAAGCTAACTGTGATACGGTGGGAGAACTGACTTGAGTTTTGCGTTTTGTATTTGCACTTGTTCGGTTTAGCAAGAGTCGCCACCGACTTTTTATTTTATCCTAAAGGAAAGGTTAAAAAGCACAGGAAAAACCTTTTGAGATGTTTCGTGGGTTCGGGGGGTAGATTATGAAAAGGGAAGGTATTAACACCCTTTTCATCCATGGTTATCCATGGGCTCTTAGTTACTTGTTTTAGATCACTTGCCTTGATTTTCAATTGCTTGAAAATAGTGTGTGTGTGTTTTGAAAATGTTTTGAAAAAGAGGCCTTGTCTAGGCAACCATTGTAATGACTCGTGTTTGAGTATATACAAAGGTGTGTATCTTTTCGAAAAGATGTTTCAAATGTTTTTGAAAGTGTTTGTGGAGTGTGGTTTTGAAAAGTAGGCAAGTGTGTTTTGCAAGTTGGATCAAGTAACTAAGAGTTATCTACCCCTAAATTTACTCAAAGGTTTTTCTCATGTTTTAACCCTTTTAACAATTTTGTTCCACCATTGTATTTGGTGGACAATCTTGCGTTAGGATGTTAACATGACAGGCGCGGGTCATCGTATGGACCATGAATGCAATGGTGCCAAGTGTCTTTGGCAATTTTGCTTGAAGGGACTTGATCATTTTGATTAGGCAACTTTCGAAAGCGTCATCGAGGGACTTATGATCATTTGAATTGTTTTGCCAAAGAAACTCAACATGCAAGCATGGCCCATTTTGGAAGGCAACAAGCGGGATTACCCTAGGGGTGCAAGTGTGAATTGTGTATTGATTGTCATGCATTTTGTCTTGTATTAGGTTATCTAGCGTTTGGTTTTATTTACATACAAACCCTAAGTCTAACCATGGTATATTTGAAAGCGATAAATTGCGAGAATTTAAAGTCTACGCTATTACAAATAAGTATCCGGGAGTGGGGGTACAAATATTTACAAATGGGGATGAGACTTATTAGGAGAGTAGTGTCCAAATAATTTACAACCAAATCGAATTGCGATCTCAAATGTAATATGTATCAATATATAAGAATAAAACAATGTAAATGTGTCAATGTATTTGTGTAAGTGTAGGTGATTTATTTACAAGTGGTAAATGTATTTATTAAGTATGTATTTATTCTTTTTTGTATTTTTTTAAATATGTACAAATAAAAGATTTTAATAAAAGAAAAGAAAATGCTTTAAGTTTTATGTATTAATGTTTTATATACAAAAGTTTCAATTAAAGAAAAAGAAATGTTTTAAGAAAAATTAATGTTTTGTGTATTTTAATTTATATTTTTATGTACAAATGTTTTAGTTAAAAAAGATTATTCAACCTAAAAATATATTTTTTATGTATTTCCTATAAATGTTTTATACAAGGTTTACATTTAAATAAAAAGTTTTAATAAAAAAAAGAAAGAAAAAAGTTTAAACTTAATAATATCTAATATTCATGTATTTTAGTATAAAAAAATATGGTTAATAAAATTTAATGTAAAATAAAATTAGTGTATTTATTTAACAAAGTAAGTTATAAAAAGGATATTTAATGATAAAAGAATAATAGTTTTTTGTTAAAAAAGAAAAAGGAATGGGATGGGCTCAATGGTGTAAGAGGGGGCAGGCCCAAACGAGACAAAGCATCAGAAGGAGAAATGGGGGGGTGCCAGGCGTCTAATGGGCTTAGGCGCTGATGGGGCAAGACCCAAAACATTTGACACAAAATTTGCAAGGGTTTTAATTGTTTTGTTCATTTGGGAATTCTAGGGTTTGTGAGTTTTACAGAGCGGCGCTCTTCTTCGTCTTTGCTTCGTTTCCTTCATTCTTTCTCAAGCCATGGATTCTGAATAACATCCTTCGCCCAGGGCCACCAAGCATCACCATTCGTCCCTTCTTCCCTCCTTGATCCAACAAAGCGATATTGTAAGGTGACGGTTTCTGTATTTAACGCATTTAGGGTTTCAAGCTTTTATATGTTATTGATTTCCATTCCTTGCATGTCCTGATTCTTCGTGATTATTGATTTCTTGTGAGGTACTTTAAGGAAAGGAAAGAGTTTTATACCTTTTGGAGACAACGGCTTTTAGAGACGGAGAAGGGATGGATCGGAGGTGCTTCAGGCGGCCAAGGGCGAGGGCGACGATGACGCTGGCTAGCTCTTGCTCGAAAGCCTGGTATTTTGTATTTGTTTTTTGTTAGGTTTGATGATGATTGCTTGAAAACCTAGTATGATCACTTCTTTTCCTCTTCTTATGTTGGCTTTTGTATGCTTGGTATGCTGCCTATTGCTTGCTTGCTCCTTTCAATGTTTGCTTCTGTTGAGTTGAAATTGATTCTGGGTTGCCTCTGATTGACGGTATTGCTGAGTATTTGTTGAACCCTATGATGAAAAAATTCTGAGGGTGGCCTGTTGGTTTGAATGTTTGGTTATTTTGGTTTTGATTTGTGGGTATTACAGTTTGAAGGCTTTTTTCTGGTTTAAGGTTGGGTGTGGCTTCTGTTTGGGGCCTGATAGGCTTGAACAGATTTAGGCTTATGCATTTTAGAGGCAGGTTGCACGCTTGGACAGGTTGAAAGGCTTTTTGGCTTGTTAATTTGTGTTTGAAAACTGGTTTGTATAGTTTAGGCTTGGACAATTTTTTTTGGAGAGGCTTCTGTTTACAGGTTAAGAGCTTTGAGGCTTGTTTGAAGCAAGTTACAGTATGAGGCAGTCTTTGAATCTTTTGACAGTTTGTGAAGTTCTATCTTTTTTGTGATGGTTCTTCGTATTTTCTGCCTGCCTTTACTGTTCTATATCAGTTTGTCTTATATCCTTCTAAGCCTAAGCCCTGTAAGCCTTTCTTCTTTCTCTCTTTTTCTCTCTCTACAGTTTTAAAAGCATAAAATATTGCTTAGAACTGTACTATGCTGAAAAAGCAACTGGCCTAGGAAAATGATGTGATTTGAAGTGTTTGCTTGCACACTAGTTTTCCTCTGCATACTTTGTACTTCTTGATATCTTTCTATATCTTTTGGACAACTTTTGGATAGCCTTTTTGGTGGCTCTTGTACCTTTGACAGTTTGGATAGTTTGACATCTTTGGCTTAGTTTGAAATTGTGATTCAGTTTGCCTTTATACTTGTACATGCTGTTTGGAAACTTTGGTTGACAATTTTTGGATTTATGCAGTATGTTTGACAAACTTTGAATTTGTGCAATTTGTAAATTTGTGCATTTCATACTTTAATTGCAAGCAACTTCTATCCCTCTTTGTGAACCGAGAGCAATCTCGTGATTTGCAGAGAGGGGAACAACTGATTCCGGCCAGTTACTTTTAATGATGAACTCTTAAATTAACTGTGTCTGCTCTTTTATTTTATCTGCTTTTGACTTCTTTTCTTTTCTTTTTGCAGGTAAAGATAATTGAGCAAAGGAGCATTGGATAGAAGATGGAGACTTAGGAAATTTTAGGATAGTTTCAATTTATTCTTCAATTATTTGTAACATTATCATTGGAAACAAAATGTAAATAAATTTACAGTTGTTTAAATAATAATTTGTAACAAACAATTAAATATGAATAAAAATCCCTTTTTGTCAGTTAATTCCTTCTTTCAATTCCATGTTTATTTAATCATTTGAATTTCTTAAATTGAAACAACTGGAAGTAAATCCAATTATTTTGACTTAGAAAAAGAAATAATTAATAAACGTCCGGCGTTCCGAATAATCCAAAACATTGCACAGTTAATCTCAACAAATGTCCATATTCCTTTACCTTTACTGATTAAGTCCAAATACTGCAAATTCTCAATCAACAGCCTCAGTCCATATACTGCAAATTCTCAATCAACAGCCTCAGTCCATATCTCAGAGTAAATTGAAAAGCACTGATAGAATTAATTCTTTTCTGAGAAATATGCGCACAAAACCATGATTCTTGATTAAATGTCAAAGAAGCGTCCGCCTGATCAAAACCTGAGCCAACTCAACCAAACCTTAGCAATCTGCTTGAACTGCTTTAAAAATCAATGAAAACCCTAAATTTTGTCTGACTGACGAGAAAAGTATGTTTGACCGATTCTTGAGCCAGTCTGAAAAATCAGGAAAAGCCCGAAGCTGTGATTTCTTGTGGAAAAAGAGGAGGGCAAATTTTGGGGTACAATAGTTGCCCCTGTTCAATCTTCTTGAACCTGAAGAGTTAGATTGGCAATTTTGCCATTCGCGACTCGAGGGTAAAAGGAGATTGGACACTAGAGTGCCCAAAAAATTTGCACTCGGTGATGTGATGGTAGAGGGAATGGGCTTACAGATGCCATTTGGAAGTGTTTGGAGGAGGATGGGCTTATAGATGCCATCTGAAGGTGATTGTTGAATTGTACGTCATTGGTGAGTGGACGAGTATCAGCAAGGTATCTATGTTTTGGAACATCTCTGAACTGGGGATCTGAACAAGCAATAGATTGACATCCATGTTTGGAGAATCCGTAAACTGTTTTCAGGAGTTGGAGTTGAATAAGCAATAGAGTAGCATCCGTTGTTGGGAAGCGTCCGTAAACTGTTTTCAAAAGTTTCATCTGAACAAGCGATAGATTAACATCCGTTGTTGGGAAGAATTCGTAAACTGTTTTCAGAAGTCTTAATGTTGAATAAGCAATAGAGCAGCATCCGTTGTTGAGAAGCGTCCGTAAACTGTTTTCAAAAGTTGCATCTGAACAAGCGATAGATTAACATCCGTTGTTGGGAAGAATCCGTAAACTGTTTTCAGAAGTCTTAATGTTGAATAAGCAATAGAGCAGCATCTGTTGTTGGGAAGCGTCCGTAAACTGTTTTCAAAAGTTGCATCTGAACAAGCGATAGATTAACATCCGTTATTGGGAAGAATCCGTAAACTGTTTTCAGAAGTCTTAATGTTGAATAAGCAATAGAGCAGCATCCGTTGTTAGGAAGCGTCCGTAAACTGTTTTCAAAAGTTGCATCTGAACAAGCGATAGGTTGACATCCGTTACCGGAGAACCCGTAAACTGTTTTCAGAAGTCTTGAAGTGGAGGAGGAACCGGTGTAGGGTTTCCTGATGATGAGTCCGTGAAAAACTGCATCTGGATGAATCTGGAATAAGTATCAAAGTGTCGCCATGTCTGGGTCACATCTGAACTATCTCTGGATGAATCTCGGAAGATGATGATTTTTGTCTGTCGACTGATCTTACCTGAAAAGGTAAAGAGTTAATTGTATGCAATGTCATGATGCGTGATGCAATGTATGTTACATCAATGTTTATGACACGAATGTGATGAATGCGCATGTAAGCTGATGAGCTGTCTTGCTAAGGATAGATGAATCTTGGATGGCTGGAGACAAAAGAATCTTGACTTCTACCGGGAAAAATAATTCCTTGACTGCTGCTGGGGAGGGAAATAATCTTTTGATCGCTGAAGATGAGAAGTCCTGGGACCACTGTTGGGGGATCAGGAGCTTGGGTTGTATGCCAATCTACTGGGGATTCCTGTCTTGAGGAGATCTTCACTGGGGAATATTCGAATATCCTGTGAGGAACTGAGAATGAGAGTCTTCACTCTGCTTGGGGATTGATAGTTGGAAGTTTTAGTTCCGCTGGGGATTTTGAAACTTGACTCTGAGGGGAGTTAGCTTCTGGAAGGCTCTCTGGCTGGGGATTGCAAGAATCTTCTGATTGCTGCAGGTGTTGATCTGGAATAAGTTACTGAATGTCGCCATCTCTGGGTCACATCTTGAACTATCTCTAGAAGCAAATCTGGAATGAGTATCAGAATGTCGCCAAATCTGGGTCACATCTTAAACTATTTCTGGAAGGAAGTCTGGAATAAGTTACGGAATGTCGCCAAATCTTGGGTCACATCTGAACTATCTCTAGAATGAAATCTTGAATAAGTATCGGAATGTCGCCAAATCTTGGGTCACATCTGGACTATTTCTAGATCTTGAATAAGAATCTTTTGAGTTTGAGAAGGAACCGGTGTAGGGTTGCTTCATGATGAGTTCGTGTAAAACTGCATCTTGGATTTGAGAAGGAACCGGTGTAAGGTTTCCTGCTGATGAGTCCGTGTAAAACTGCATCTTGGATTTGAGAAGGAACCGGTGTAGGGTTTCCTGCTGATGAGTCTGTGTAAAACTGCATCTTGGATTTGAGATCTGTATGAGTAGCAGAATGACTTCCGTGTCTGGAGTGTATCTGAAGTTGTAACTAGGATCTGAATGAGTGACAGAATGGTTACCGTGTCTGGAGCGTATCTGAAACTGTATCTTGGAGAATCTTTATGTAGATAATTTCCTGGCTTGTTACAGGTGTTGATCCACAATCAGTCGTCCACAGATATTTCCCTGGCTTGCTACAGGTATTAATCCGGAACTTAAGAAAGGTGACAGAATGGCAACCGTGTCTGGAGCATATCTGGACCGTATCTTCCAACAGGTGATGAAGGAATTGTTGAACACTTTTGACATTCGAATGCCCCAAGTGATGATGAAGGAGTCTTGAATCAGATTACTCTGTGAATTGAGAGATTTCTTGAAATCTTGACTGGACTGCCCCAGGTTAACTGAACTTTGAAAGATCTGTTGAAACCTTGACCGGACTGCCCCAAGTTAACTGGAGAGTGACATGTCATGCCCCTTGTTGATAGGAGATTTGTCAATGGAAGTGTCATCCTTCTTGAAGTGATTTTACTCACTAAGAGAGTTTTTCGTTCCTCCGAACATTCGCTGTATGAATTTCTTCGCTGTCAAACAAATAGTCAAATGCAAACAGTGATATTCAAACAATGCAAAGTTTATGTTTGTCTCGAAGTTTTGAAAAATGCGTTTTTTAGCAGAAAACTTTTCATAAGACAAATCAACACAAGATTTTAGAGCAAAGCCTTACAGGAGTCAGGATACCTTTTGAACAGTATGCTTTCGAACTAACCCATGCTTCAATTAGGACTTTTGAAGGGTTGTAACGTGGCTTGGTTCACGGTTTAAGAAACAAAGGATAAAGGCTCAAAGTATATTTGTACCCACCCGCTCTTCGTGATGTTCTTCAACCCTAAGCTCAGTTAATTTGTGCGTCGAACTCCATTCGAGTTTGGAATGACTTTTGGGTGATGGTTCACCAATTGAATTTAGGAGGCAGTCATCATCTCCTTTTTTCTTTTTCAACATTTTTCATGTTGTTGAGGATTTGTAATGACCTCTTTATTTTGATTTTGATTTGTCATCCCTAACTTTTGCCAGACTGTTCTCGTTTTTTGAGATCTCAGTTAGCGGGATGCCCCAGCTTTCTTGAGCTTCCTGTATAGGTTTTAGCTCAGTGGGCTTTGCTTTTTTGAGAGATTGACTGCCTATGAGATAGGGAACCATCACTGTCTTTTGATTCCATAGGAATGTTTTTAATTTTTTGATGTCATTCGTTGTATTACGGACTGAGAGTTTGCGACTTCAATGCGCATCTTTTTTGAATTAACTGAGATACTACCCTGCCCTAAGTTTAAATCAAAGGTTTCGATTTGTTTAGAATAGAAAACTCCTACTTCTTTGGCTCGAAGGGGTTGACTAGGGATTATCTTCCTTATAACTCCAGTGTTTGGGAATTGAAAGAAATGCCTGTACATCATCAGCAGGGTCTGTTCAAAAGCATACTGTATGAGATTACGGTATTGTTTCGTCATCCTCCCTCTAAAGGCTTGCAGCTTTTTATCAAGAGTTAAATGTCAAAAAGAAAGCGTAAGAGTAGTGAAAACGAATGGATGAATTCAAGACAAACATATGCAATGCATTAATGAAACAGGGTTTGACATTAACAGTTAATTGTTTGAATAACAAAAGAAATTACAACTTTGAAAATTCAAATGAAGCAAAAGCCTCTCAGTTTGAGCCTTGTCAATTCAGGTGGAGAACTCCTTAACGGAAGATTTTCATCTCGCCGTCTGGCATGAACCTCAGCACTCCAATGTCGATCAGATCTTGAATCTTGTTCTTCAAGGCCCAACAGTCATCGGTATCATGACCCGGGCTATAGGAGTGGTATACACAAAATGCATCGGGATGATAGTTAGGAGCGGAGGTATTGGGCTTCCGGATAGGATCCCTCAAAGCAGTCAGATTGACCTCCAACAAACGTTCCAGTATTAGAGATGACGGTATGTCAGTCTCAGTGAACTATCTTCCCAACGTATTTTGATTACACCGATTACCCCGTTGACGCTGGCGAGGTTGTTGCTGGGCTTGTGACCCTGAAGCAAGTAGAGGAGCCTTCCCCTTGTCTTCTTGTCTGGAGGGGGGTTGAGTGGTGACTTGCTCTTCAACCTCAGATGTCTGCCCCAATTGGTTGTTCCGAAGCAGTTGGTTGACGAGAACTCTGAGTTCCTCTTGTCTTTGAGACAAATCCTGGATGAGAGCCATCTGGCCCACCAGTTGTCCCATCACCTGGATCCTCAAAGTTGCCAAATCAAACTGTAGTTCCCCCAGCTGATCACTCCTGGCATTGTTTGAAGTCTCCTGAACCAAGCCCTTTGTGAGGAGAGCTTTCACCTCTTCTTGCCCCAGAGACAGGTTCAAGAACATTTCCTGCAGCTGAGCAGTCTGGTCTTGGATATCCTTGACAGTCCTTTCTAGAGCCATCTCTTACTGAAATAAACAGTAGGAGAGTAAGGAAACCTGAAAAAGGAAAAACTGTTAAGATGCAATGCATGATATGTGGATGCATGCTTTCAAGGATCTCTTGGGGTAAACACAAGAGAATGTTAGAGGTTGAACTTCGGTCTTCGATTGGAGAACTTTGCACCGATGGATGCCTTTCCACGAGAATCAAGCTCACCATGTCAAGTGGGTCATAGCCCCTGATTCAAGTTGTTGTACTTGATCTTTGATTGGAGAACCTTGCGCCGGTGGACGTCTTTCCACGAGAATCAAGCTCACCATGTCAAGTGGGTCATAGCCCCTGATTCAAGTTGTTGTACTTGATCTTTGATTGGAGAACTTTGCACCGGTGGATGTCTTTCCACGAGAATCAAGCTCATCATGTCAAGTGGGTCATAGCCCCTGATTCAAGTTGTTGCACTTGATCTTTAATGGCATTTGTTTAGAGGAGAAACCTCTTGCCCTTTGGTAGACGTCTGGTTCAACGTAACCCTGCATCAAAAGAACCCTCGAGATCCTCGAAATGGTTAGTGAAAATGCTATGGTATGATGTCATGATGTTATGTACATGTATGCAAAAGTAAGTGAGTGTATATACAGACAAACATATTCACACAAAGCAAACAAGTCCTTAGGTTTAGGCTTGCATGGGGTTTGTAGGTAAGTACCCTCTTGAAGTTAGTTGGCTCATCCTGTCCTAGAGTATAAACCGGGTTCTAAGGAGCTCAATATCATTGGATTGTTTTCTGTGTTCATTGTTTTGGTTTAGCCACTTAACTGGTGACCAAAATATTCCAAGAAAACAACCCTCAATGAGTGTAGTATCGAGTATCTATCAACTTCAGACTGCACCAAAGTCGGTCATCTCACTACCCCTAAAAAGGCTAGGATGGTCAATTACGGTTCTAAGAGTTCGTTAGTGCTTCATGACATCACTCAGCGGCCCCGTACTCTCCTTGATTGAACTCAAGGATTACCGGTACTCACAAATATGTCACACTAACATAGCTTACTGCTTCAACCGTGTCGGTATACCCCGCACAGTTCCCTCATAGTTTTATTACTATTTACCTAAAAAGGTGCCCCCAAATCCGGGTGTAGGATTTACAACAAACCCAAACAAGGACCCAAAGAGTAAAGCAATCAAGGCAATCAAAGCAAGAAAGTAAAGGTGATCTAAACCCTACGGTAACCCCACTTTTGAATTTTTCCCCAGCAGAGTCGCCAGTTCTGTGATACGGTGGGAGAACTGACTTGAGTTTTGCGTTTTGTATTCGCACTTGTTCGGTTTAGCAAGAGTCGCCACCGACTTTTTATTTTATCCTAAAGGAAAGGTTAAAAAGCACAGGAAAAACCTTTTGAGATGTTTCGTGGGTTCGGGGGGTAGATTATGAAAAGGGAAGGTATTAACACCCTTTTCATCCATGGTTATCCATGGGCTCTTAGTTACTTGTTTTAGATCACTTGCCTTGATTTTCAATTGCTTGAAAATGGTGTGTGTGTGTTTTGAAAATGTTTTGAAAAAGAGGCATTGTCTAGGCAACCATTGTAATGACTCGTGTTTGAGTATATACAAAGGTGTGTATCTTTTTGAAAAGATGTTTCAAATGTTTTTGAAAGTTTGTTTTGAAAGTGTTTGTGGAGTGTGGTTTTGAAAAGTAGGCAAGTGTGTTTTGCAAGTTGGATCAAGTAACTAAGAGTTGTCTACCCCTAAATTTACTCAAAGGTTTTTCTCATGTTTTAACCCTTTTAACAATTTTGTTCCACCATTGTATTTGGTGGATAATCTTGCGTTAGGATGTTAACGGGACAGGCGCGGGTCATCGTATGGACCATGAATGCAATGGTGCCAAGTGTCTTTGGTAATTTTGCTTGAAGGGACTTGATCATTTTGATTAGGCAACTTTCGAAAGCGTCATCGAGGGACTTATGATCATTTGAATTGTTTTGCCAAAGAAACTCAACGTGCAAGCATGGCCCATTTTGGAAGGCAACAAGCGGGATTACCCTAGGGGTGCAAGTGTGAATTGTGTATTAATTGTCATGAATTTTGTCTTGTATTAGGTTATCTAGCGTTTGGTTTTATTTACATACAAACCCTAAGTCTAACCATGGTATATTTGAAAGCGATAAATTGCGAGAATTTAAAGTCTACGCTATTACAAATAAGTATCCGGGAGTGGGGGTACAAATATTTACAAATTGGGATGAGACTTATTAGGAGAGTAGTGTCCAAATAATTTACAACCAAATCGAATTGCGATCTCAAATGTAATATGTATCAATGTATAGGAATAAAGCAATGTAAATGTGTCAATGTATTTATGTAAGTGTAGGTGATTTATTTACAAGTGGTAAATGTATTTATTAAGTATGTATTTATTCTTTTTTGTATTTTGTTAAATATGTACAAATAAAAGATTTTAATAAAAGAAAAGAAAATGCTTTAAGTTTTATGTATTAATGTTTTATATACAAAAGTTTCAATTAAAGAAAAAGAAATGTTTTAAGAAAAATAAATGTTTTGTGTATTTTAATTTATATTTTTATGTACAAATGTTTTAGTTAAAAAAGATTATTCAACCTAAAAATCTATTTTTTATGTATTTCCTATAAATGTTTTATACAAGGTTTACATTTAAATAAAAAGTTTTAATAAAAAAAAGAAAGAAAAAAGTTTAAACTTAATAATATCTAATATTCATGTATTTTAGTATAAAAAAAGTATGGTTAATAAAATTTAATGTAAAATAAAATTAGTGTATTTATTTAACAAAGTAAGTTATAAAAAGGATATTTAATGATAAAAGAATAATAGTTTTTTGTTAAAAAAGAAAAAGGAATGGGATGGGCTCAATGGTGTAAGAGGGGGCAGGCCCAAACGAGACAAAGCATCAGAAGGAGAAATGGGGGGGTGCAAGGCGTGTAATGGGCTTAGGCGCTGATGGGGCAAGGCCCAAAACATTTGACACAAAATTTGCAAGGGTTTTAATTGTTTTGTTCATTTTGGAATTCTAGGGTTTGTGAGTTTTACAGAGCGGCGCTCTTCTTCGTCTTCGCTTCGTTTCCTTCATTCTTTCTCAAGCCATGGATTCTGAATAATATCCTTCGCCCAGGGCCACCAAGCATCACCATTCGTCCCTTCTTCCCTCCTTGGTCCAACGAAGCGATATTGTAAGGTGACGGTTTCTGTATTTAACGCATTTAGGGTTTCAAGCTTTTATATGTTATTGATTTCCATTCCTTGCATGTCCTGATTCTCCGTGATTATTGATTTCTTATGAGGTACTTTAAGGAAAGGAAAGAGTTTTATACCTTTTGGAGATGTCGGCTTTCAGAGACGGAGGAGGGATGGATCGGAGGTGCTTCAGGCGGCCAAGGGCGAGGGCGACGATGACGCTGGCTAGCTCTTGCTGGAAAGCCTGGTATTTTGTATTTGTTTTTTGTTAGGTTTGATGATGATTGCTTGAAAACCTAGTATGATCACTTCTTTTCCTCTTCTTATGTTGGCTTCTGTATGCTTGGTATGCTGCCTATTGCTTGCTTGCTCCTTTCAATGTTTGCTTCTGTTGAGTTGAAATTGATTATGGGTTGCCTCTGATTGACGGTATTGCTGAGTATTTGTTGAACCCTATGATGAAAAAATTCTGAGGGTGGCCTGTTGGTTTGAATGTTTGGTTATTTTGGTTTTGATTTGTGGGTATTATAGTTTGAAGGCTTTTTTCTGGTGTAAGGTTGGGTGTGGCTTCTGTTTGGGGCCTGATAGGCTTGAACAGATTTAGGCTTATGCTGTTTAGAGGCAGGTTGCACGCTTGGACAGGTTGAAAGGCTTTTTGGCTTGTTAATTTGTGTTTGAAAACTAGTTTGTATAGTTTAGGCTTGGACAGTTTTTCTTGGAGAGGCTTCTGTTTACAGGTTAAGAGCTTTGAGGCTTGTTTGAAGCAAGTTACAGTATGAGGCAGTCTTTGAATCTTTTGACAGTTTGTGAAGTTCTATCTTTTTTGTGATGGTTCTTCGTATTTTCTGCCTACCTTTACTGTTCTATATCAGTTTGTCTTATATCCTTCTAAGCCTAAGCCCTGTAAGCCTTTCTTCTTTCTCTCTTTTTCTCTCTCTACAGTTTTAAAAGCATAAAATATTGCTTAGAACTGTACTATGCTGAAAAAGCAACTGGCCTAGGAAAATGATGTGATTTGAAGTGTTTGCTTGCACACTAGTTTTCCTCTGCATACTTTGTACTTCTTGATATCTTTCTATATCTTTTGGACAACTTTTGGATAGCCTTTTTGGTGGCTCTTGTACCTTTGACAGTTTGGATAGTTTGACATCTTTGGCTTAGTTTGAAATTGTGATTCAGTTTGCCTTTATACTTGTACATGCTGTTTGGAAACTTTGGTTGACAATTTTTGGATTTATGCAGTATGTTTGACAAACTTTGAATTTGTGCAATTTGTAAATTTGTGCATTTCATACTTTAATTGCAAGCAACTTCTATCCCTCTTTGTGAACCGAGAGCAATCTCGTGATTTGCAGAGAGGGGAACAACTGATTCCGGCCAGTTACTTTTAATGATGAACTCTTAAATTAACTGTGTCTGCTCTTTTATTTTATCTGCTTTTGACTTCTTTTCTTTTCTTTTTGCAGGTAAAGATAATTGAGCAAAGGAGCATTGGATAGAAGATGGAGACTTAGGAAATTTTAGGATAGTTTCAATTTATTCTTCAATTATTTGTAACATTATCATTGGAAACAAAATGTAAATAAATTTACAGTTGTTTAAATAATAATTTGTAACAAACAATTAAATATGAATAAAAATCCCTTTTTGTCAGTTAATTCCTTCTTTCAATTCCCTGTTTATTTAATCATTTGAATTTCTTAAATTGAAACAACTGGAAGTAAATCCAATTATTTTGACTTAGAAAAAGAAATAATTAATAAACGTCCGGCGTTCCGAATAATCCAAAACATTACACAGTTAATCTCAACAAATGTCCATATTCCTTTACCTTTACTGATTAAGTCCAAATACTACAAATTCTCAATCAACAGCCTCAGTCCATATACTGCAAATTCTCAATCAACAGCCTCAGTCCATATCTCAGAGTAAATTGAAAAGCACTGATAGAATTAATTCTTTTCTGAGAAATATGCGCACAAAACCATGATTCTTGATTAAATGTCAAAGAAGCGTCCGCCTGATCAAAACCTGAGCCAACTCAACCAAACCTTAGCAATCTGCTTGAACTGCTTTAAAAATCAATGAAAACCCTAAATTTTGTCTGACTGACGAGAAAAGTCTGTTTGACCGATTCTTGAGCCAGTCTGAAAAATCAGGAAAAGCCCGAAGCTGTGATTTCTTGTGGAAAAAGAGGAGGGCAAATTTTGGGGTACAACACTAACTCTCAAAGACCAGAGAGAATTTCTCTGACCCTAATTTCTAACCTAGTTTTTTCAGAAAGTTCATGGATGAAATTCTCCTAGCACGATTAATATAAATGAAAACTGAGCATATGTATGGTTTCAGGGCTATGAATGCAACATCTTTCATTCACAAACCTAAGTCTAAATGTTCCTAAATAGAGAGATAGAAGTTCATGAAATACCTGTTTCAGTTGAGTTCGAGCTGGACAATGCAACAACTTTCAATGGTTCCTGAGGTTCTTTTGAGCTTGCTTGATGTCCCCTGAACCTTTCCCAATGCTTAGTTTGTTTTGAAGTGGCCTGAATCGTGCTACAGAACTCAACCTATAAAGCTTCTAAGCAAAAATGGTGAACATTGTAAATGGAGTTACAGTTGGCAATGGAGGTTTAGGACAGCTTGAGTGAGTTGAATGGAATGTGTTTGAAGCAAAAAGGGGCAAAATGCACGAGCCAAATGAGCTGGAGCACTCAAGTTGCAGCACCTGCCCTGTTTTGCCAAAGAAGAGTGATTTCTGGCTATGGGAAGTTATGATACTCTAGCACTCGTGTTTCTTGCTCAAAGGGTTGTGTGAAATATGTTTGTGATGTTTGTTTTAGCTAACAATGACTGGTTCTCAAGTTGGGAGGATTTTGGACCATTTCTTCTTTGTGAAGCAAGAATGTGTAACTTATCAATACATGCCCGTCTCCACCCTATATTATGCTGCATACAATCCTCTTGATACTTGCAATTTTTGGATTTGATTTGGCTTCAGAGATATGGCCATATGCTTCAAAGATCATGTTTTGACATAAAGCATAACTTTTTCAAAATGGAAATGTGTCTTTTTCCAAATAGGGATTAGTTTTATGTGTAATGTCCAAATGGCCAAGATAATGCATTAGCTCAGTGGATTTGCATTCAATTAAGTAGTGTGAATTGGTTTAGAGGACTGCAAACAAGTACAAAGCATGCTGGTTTGAAAATGAAACTTGTATGAACATGTATTGGCCATGGATCAAAGTGAGTTTTTGCCAACTTCAAGCATTCGATTCTACCTAACCACAAAGGTGTTTGAGGAGTTCTTGGACAATTTGGAAAGCTTGCCAAATGTACTATAATCCATATTTGAAATGCAACTTAAAACTTTAAGTGTAACTATGTGAAAAATGGCCAATAAGATGGGTCAAAATCCTGCCTAAACTAGGGCAAAATTTCTTTAAGTTAAAACGTTTTAGGTACCCTTGTTCCCAAAATCATAACTTAAGATCCAAGCTTCTTTTGAGAAAACTTTGTGAATCAAAGTTGTATACTTTGTGATGGAATACAACTTTCATGTTATAAGTTTTGTTTGAATCCATTTGCATCTTAGTGAAAAAATGGGACAAAGTTAGAAAAAAATAAGAAAATTTTATAACTTAGAAAATTTCTAAGTTATGAAAAATTTCCATTTTAAACCCTAATTTGAAATTTTGGGTTTCTTGATGAACAAGTTTCATAATTTGACATGTCTTGATGAAAAATGACCCTTGGCACTTGATTTTGACCAAAAAGTCAAAGTTTGACTTTTCAGTGTACAGTCAAATTTTGATCAGTTGACTGAAAAATTCATCTGTCAATCCTATGCATTTGAGATCTTTTGAACTTGTTGAATGGGTCAAGAAAATGTCATTGAGTCCTTGTGTCCATGGTTGAGCTTGATTTGCCATTGGCTAGGTCAAACAGTCAAAAATTGCCTTTGTATAGTCAAAACCCTAAAAATGACCATTTTGCCCTTTTGGTGATTTGATCAAATTTCTTGTGGAATTGTGATCCAAACTTGATGAAATGGTTCATATGAGTTCATAATGTTGATGTGGGTCAAAATTCATGAGATTTGACTGTCAATTGGCCACAATTGACTTTTCTCCCAATACAGCTGATTTCTAGGTCAACTGTCCAATTGACTGGGTAAAAATTTGAATCAAGGCTTGAAACTTGGTATGGACAAACTTGTGAGTCCAACATGAAGTATGAAAGTAACTTTGGGAATTGTAGGTCAAAACATCCATGTGCAAACTCAAACCCTAATTTAGGTCAGCAATGCAAGGAGGTGTCTTGAGCAGAGCAAACCCTAGCTTGATCTTGAGTTCCAAGAGTCTTGTGATGAGAAATGTTGATTAAATGGGAGGGCAAATTTTGGGGTACAACACTTGACATGAGTGATCTTGGGGGTCCATAATGATCCATGAAAGTCATATGAAGCATTGAAAGTTCAAATATCCTTATGCAATCTCAAACCCTAATTTTAGTCATCAGTGCTTAAGGAGGTGTCTTGAGCTGATCAAATCCTAGTGCAGTCTTGATCCCAAGGAGGTATTGTGAGTAAAATCTTAATAAGTGAGAGGGAAAATTTTGGGGTACAACAGTTGCCCCTGTTCAATCTTCTTAAGCCTGAAGAGTTAGATTGGCTAGTTTTGCCATTCGTGACTCGAAGGTGGAAGGTGATTGGACAGTAGAGTGCCCAGAAATTTGCACTCGGTGATGTGAAGGTTAATGGTATAGGGAATGGGCTTAAAGATGGCATTTGGAGGGAATGATGGTAAGTTGTTGGAGATGGGATTGTAGATGCCATCCAGAAAGATTGTTGAACCGTATCTGTAAGCTAAAATCGACTGAGTATCAGAATGGCATCCGTGTCTGGAGCGTATCTGAACTATTTCTGAAAGTTGACTCTGAATGAGTATCAGAATAGCATCTGTGTTTGGAGCGTATCTGAACTGTATCAAAAGTTGAATATGAATGAGCATCAGGATGGCATCCATGTCTGGAGCGTATCTGAATTATATCTGAGAAGCTGAATCTGAATGAGTATCAGAATGGCATCCATATTTGGAGCGTATCTGAACTGTGTCTGAGAAGTTTAATCTGAATGAGTATCAGAATGGAATCTGTATCTGGAGCATATATGAACTGTGTCTGAAAGATGAATCTTAATGAGTATCAGAATGGCATCCGTATTTGGAGCGCACCTGAACTGTATCTGAAAGCTGAATCTTAATGAGTATCAGAATGACATCCGTGTCTGGAGCGTATCTGAACTGTGTCTAAGAAGCTTAATCTAAATGAGTATCAGAATAGCATCTGTGTCTGGAGCGTATCTGAACTGTATTTAGCGAGTGGATTCTGAATGAGTATCAGGATGGCATCCGTACCTGGAGTATATCTGAACTGTATCTGAGAAACCTCTGAACATTGTCAATGGTAACTATTTCATTAGCCTTATCCTGAAAAGGGTAAAATGTTAGTTAATATGAAATTTCATGTTGTATGAAATGCAAGGTACAATGCATTCGTGTTATGGGTGTAATGTATGCGTATGTAAACTAATCTGATGCACTACTGTCGGATTGGGGAAAATAAATCCCTGACTGCTGCTGAAGGCATGGAGTGTAAGTCTTCATGTTATGAAGTCAAAGTGTTGATGAATTTCCACTTAGAGAAATAAACTCTGTTGTAAGGGAATGTTGTGTGCTGCTTGTAAAAGTCTGTTGGGGAATCCTGATAAATTGTACGACTTCCACTGGGGATTGATAACTGGAAGCTTCATTCAGCTGGGGATTAATCTGCACACTGTGGGGGATTTATGGAAATATCTTAGAGAGATTTCCATATCCCTTAAAGCCACCAGTGATTTTCTTTTTATTTGTAAACAATAATTATGTTCAAATTCGTATGTTCAAAAATGAATCATTGTACGTTTTTTGTAAACAAAACGCGAAAGTAAATAAAAACAGATAGTTTTGCACTTTCAAAGGGGTATCTTTGTATTGACTTTGAGTAAGTATTTTTGTACAATGAGACAAACATTCTAGTAAGAGAATGTCGTCGTAAAAAATGGAAATTTTGATACAAAGAAAAGATAGTTATATGCAATAATCCCATGGGGTTCCCATTCTGCTATAGCCTTCGTATCTCTGAGCATCTTGTCTATTTATTGCCTCGTCTGAAGATGATTAAATTGATCAGAACTTCTGATCTTGTCAGGTTGTCCGTAAGGTGATCCAACAGATCATAGTCATACGCTTTAAATCCCTAACTTTTGAAGATGTGAAAAACACAAGAAGGGGGGGGGGGGGGGGTTGAATTGAAAAACTTGGACCAAAAACAGCTTAATGACACAGTATTTTTTATCCTGGTCCGTTTGATCTCAAACTACTCCAGTCCACCCGTCAAGGTGATTTCGCCTCTCTCCAACGAGGTCTTAATCTACTAATCTCAAAATATTACAACAGCTACTTTAACAACTGTTAAAGTCTTCTTGAGTACAACCACAATCCGGTTAATCTCAAGGAACTTCTTTTACAGGATAATTGAACAAAATGTGTTGTTGTTTTCTAACAAAACAGTTTATCACAGGTGTGATAAATTACACAGGTTAAGCTTAGAATGAAGAAAAAAATTTCTAGAGCTTGAATATGCGTGGTTTGGAAATCTCTGCGAATTACTGTGTGCGTACGTACGTGCTTCTTTGTAAGCAGACTTGTTTATATAGGCAAAGCAAAGGCGTTGTCCATAAAGCTAGTTTAATGATAATAACACACTTTCCTTTTGTAGAAGATCTTGTCTGAAGAAAGTTGTTGGCATTAATTCTGTCTTGAATGTACAATAACGCTTCAGAGTCTTCTTTGCTTAACTGATAATGACGCTTCAGAATATTGATGACTTGGTTTAATATGTATTTGTTCAGAATCATAGTTTGTTGTAATTAAGCGCAGGTTCTGGTCACCAATCTTCAGCGTATAATTTGTTTGCTTCAGCATGTAATATTTTAGCTTATCTTCTGATGCTGATCCCATCAGAACTTCTGCATATACAGAACATATTTTTAAGGAGCATATTTGTTCTGTGTATATATACTTTGTATTTATTTATTCTTTGTATTTGTTATCATTAAAACTCTAATCAAGGGTTGTAGAATCAAACTATGTTCTAACAATCTCCCCCTTTTTGATGATGACAAAAACCAGATTTTTCAATTAAGAATAAAGAATAAAAAGTATAGAATTAAGAAGAAAAACTCCCCCCTGAGTTGATTACTTCCCTTTTAATTCCTTGAGTCGTTGAGCATCAGAATTTAACTGCGTCTTTCATCAGAGTTTTGTACCTGTTCAAGCTTTTCAGAAGAAAGAAGTTAAGTAATTCAAAATGTTTGAGACTTCTGTCTCAGTAAGCCATTATTGAAAATATCTTATTCTTTCTCCCCCTTTTTGTCAGTTATCAAAAAGAACATATAATCAGAGCTAAAAAGGATTTATATTAAAAAAGAAGCAATGATGAGAAGTTCAGAACAGCAGCAATGTAGATCAAATATTACAAATAAACAGATTTTAAAAACAAAAGAAAAATCTAAGAGGGAGGAGGAAGGCGTGTGAACAAAGCTTCCAGCAAGCCCTTGATCTGGGTGTTGGTTTCCTCCTGTTTGCTCAAAATGCTCTTGATTTCTTTGTTTGTGTCATCCTGTTTATCCAACCTTTCCTGGATAACAACATTTGCTCTCTTCAGTTCTTCCAGAGTTTGCCTTTCATAGGAGGGAGCTGGAGAATCTTCAGTACTTGGATGCTTCTTAGAGCATTCTGCAACTTGATCATTTTGAACCAATTCCTCTGCATAAATCATCTCATTTGGAGCAGCAGTCAGAGTGAGACCTTCTGACTCTGGTTGAACTTTTCCTGATGGACGATGTTCTGACCAGGGAGCATTATCCAGAGGGAGAATCTCTTCCTGGAGAAGTTAGCTCAAAACTTGGTCTTCAAATACCTTGAGCATATCACTAAAATTCTGTTGAACCTGTCCATAGCTCTGTTCTTGCAGCTTATGTGTTTCAGAACTTATCCATTTTCTGAAACTTGTCCAAAGATAATCTGAAGTAGCAGGATTAGTCATCTCTAGACTAGCTTGCTTCAGGGATGTTATCCATTTCTGCATTTCTGTTTCAAACATCAACAAACTAGTACCAACATCTGGTGTGGTTTTAGTTGGAGTTGGTTTTGGAATGGAAATTTTGGTTTTGTGAGATATAGCAGCTAAATGTTAAAAAATGGTTGGATCAATGACAAGTCTTACATTGTCATTTGGATTGCTTTTTGGTGAGGGAGTGGGAGAGTCTGGTATAATTATTGGACTGGTTGGGGAATTTGGTGGTGTTGATTCCAAAGAAGAAGGAATTTGTGGAAAGTCCATAATGGTGAGGGGCATACGGGTGGCCAGAGGTTCAGTGATTCCTGGAGTAGGAATTGTATCTGAATTTGAAGTAGGTTCTTCAGATTGGTTGGATTGAACATTGTGAGGTTCTGGTTCACAGGTTTCAGATGGTTGGTTCTTAGAAGTTTGAACTTCTGGTTGTGATTGTTCAGGTTGTGGAGATGGTGGATGAGGAATATCTGGTTGAGGAGATGGAGGTAGTGGTATTTCTGTTTATGGAGTGAGAGAGAGGAATATCTGGTAGTGGAATATCTGGTTGTGGAGCTTCTGGTGTAGTTTCGGAGTTTGGATTATCTGGGATTAGAGGATTTGGATTTTCTGGTGTGAGAGCAGAAATATCTTGTTCAAAAGATTCAATATCCGACAGAACTTTTGCAAGTTCTGGTTGGGTTGATTCAATATTTGGATTGATAGGAAGGGAGTGAGTTTCTCTAAGACTTAGAGTTTCTGAGGGATCAAACCTTATGTCAAAATCATCAAAAGTTTGTGGGGTAGGAATTTCTGATTGGGTAGATATGGGTTCAAATGTTGATATAGTAATTGATTCTAAAATAGTAACAGAAGAAGGATTACCTTTCTTTTTAGCAGCTTTTGGAGTCTGTTGGGATGATCCTTCTGTTGTTGCCTTCCTTTTCTTGTTCTTCTTTAAAACAACTTCTGGAGCCGCCTGTTGTAAGTCCTGGATATTTAATTCTGGCGCAGTGCCATCTGCCTTGCACGCATCTAAATATCTGACGATAATCTCAGGCTTGGAGTCAATCTCAGAGAACATAGGGAAATCATCCAGAGGAATTCTTCTGGAGGTGATGGTTGTAAAAGAAGTAACGTTGGGTTCCTTCTTGATGTTCTCAATAATTTTCATCTTTTTCAGATTCTTTGCATTCAGTGGCTTCCCAGCAGTTGCCTCTAGAGAGCTAATTTCTTGTGCTTCCGTTAGATGCTCTATCAACCTATTCTCTGTCAGAATATCTGATATGAGTCTTCCAAGGGGTATCCAGTCCCTTTTGGTACACTCATATTCTCTAGTTTCTTTAACACTGGTCCTCAGATGATTGAATAGCAAGTGAGCAAGATTTACCTTAGTCTTCTTGGAGATAAAGTAGATCAGAAACTACTGATCAATGTTTATGTAATCAAGAGAGCTGGTTGGCTTCCTGTGGTTAATGCATCCCAGAATTATCTTAGCCCATATTTTATGATGATTCTTCAGATCCCTTATCTTGCTAGAGGGAAGACCCAGAGTGAAAATTTCTCTTGCAATAGACGCAACATCAGAACATCTTTCAGCCATGTCTATACACCTTACGCCACCACCATTGTAACCTATCAGTCTTACAATTAGGTCTTCAGTAATGACTATCTTCTTTCCCATTACATACGAAGTGACTCGATGGTTGGAGGATGAAGCATAAATCCAGAATTCTTTTACAAGAATTGGGAATGTTAGACCTAGAAGACAATCAAAATATATGTTCCATCCTTGAGCATTGACCTCTTCAGAGAGATTGAATCCATTTTCTTGAAGACTTTCAAAATCCACAATCAGTTCTGAAAGAACTTCCAGGTTGCCAATGGGCGTAAGTAGAGTTCTGAATGGTTCTTCGTACTGTTCCATAGAGTCATTTCTTTGAGAACTGGTGTTTGGGATGCTTGAGGAAGCCATGTTCACACAGGAAATTTGAGAAAGATGAAAGGGTTTTGAAAGTACGAACAGAAAACAATTAGAATGTATTGAGAGAGTAAAAGTGAAAGAGTGTAAAGAGTGAAACTTGCGTTTAAATAGATTTTGAAAACATAAATTGTAAGAGAGAGAAATAATTAGTAATGATTATAAGCATTAATGACAGCTGATTTTGGGGGATTTAGAAAGATATTGGAACGGTTACCCATGACATGTGTCTCAATGCACCCAATCAGCGCTTTTGACCTTTCAGAAAAGTGAACACGTGTTCAGCCTCGGAAGGTAGCTGATGAATGGATGACAATTGTATGCTTACGTGAACAACACACTTCTATCCTTGAAATGAAACGCTCAGATCTTCATGGATAGATTCTGATACAATCTGTACTTCTAAAATTCTGAAGGCAGGTTTATCAGCAGTTCACAGAAAATAACCAAAATTCTAAAGTTTAAGATATGTAAATAAAACAATTTATTCTGGGCAAAGCTTCATGCTGAGATGTTTCAGAATGAAGTTAAACCTATCTTCAGAAAGAGGTTTTGTAAAGAAATCAGCCCATTGATGGTCTGTGTCAATGAATTTTAAATTAAGAATCCCTTTCTGAATATAGTCCCTAATAAAATGATGTTTTATTTCTATATGCTTAGCCCTAGAATGCAAAATAAGATTTTTACTAAGACAAATAGCAGAAGTATTGTCACAGAGGATAGGGATGTTACTCTCAAATATATTGAAGTCCTCAAGTTGACTTTTCATCCAAAGCATTTGCGTACTGCATCCAGCTGCTGCTATGTATTCAGCTTCTGATGTTGATAGAGTAATTGTGGATTGTCTTTTGCTGGACCATGAGATCAGATTTTCTCCCAGAAACTAGCAGCTTCCAGAAGTGCTTTTACGTTCTACTCTGTCTCCAGCAAAGTCAGCATCACAGTATCCTACTAAGTTGTAATCATTTGATTTTCTATAAAACAAACCCAGATTAGCAGTACCTTTCAGATACTTGAAAATTTGCTTAACTGCTGTTAAGTGAGATTCTCTAGGATCTGATTGGAATCTAGCACAAATGCAAACACTGAATAGAATGTCAAGCCTTGAAGCCGTCAGATATAGAAGAGAACCAATCATACCTCTGTAGACCTTCTGTTCTACCTTTTTACTTACCTCTTCTTTTTCCAGAATGCACGTGGGATGCATTGGAATCCTTGAGGGCTTACATTCTGAGAGATCAAATTTCTTCAGAAGTTCTCTGACATATTTGCTCTGATGAATGTACATTCCTTTTGGAGTTTGATTAATCTGAATGCCCAGAAAGAATTTTAGTTCCCCCATTAGGCTCATCTCAAACTCTGCCTGCATAAATTTAGCAAACTCTCTTCCCAGAGAGGGTTTAGTGGATCCAAAAATGATATCATCAACATAAATCTGACATACTAAAATGTCATTCTTAACTGTCTTACAGAACAAGGTTGTGTCCACTTTCCCTCTGGTGAATTCCTTTTCTAATAGGAAGTTACTTAGTCTTTCATACCAAGCTCTGGGAGCTTGTTTTAGACCATAGAGTGACTTCTTTAGTTTGAAAACATATTCTGGATTTTTGGAACTTTCAAAACCAGGTGGTTGGTGCACATATACCTCTTCTTCTATATAGCCATTTAAGAATGCACTTTTGACATCCATCTGATACAGAGTGATGCCTTTATTAACAACAAATGATATTAAAAGTCTGATAGATTCTAACCTGGCGACTGGAGCAAAGGTTTTTGTATAGTCTATCCCCTCTTGCTGACTATAACCTTGTGCTACCAGTCGTGCTTTGTTTCTGATGACTTCACCTTGCTCGTTCAGTTTGTTTCTAAACACCCATTTTGTACCAATGACGTTGAACCCTTTTGGTTTGGGAACCAGATCCCATACGTCATTTCTGGTGAATTGATTTAGCTCCTCTTGCATTGCCAGAATCCAGTGATTGTCCAGAAGTGTTTCATCAATTGTTGTTGGTTCAATTAGAGAAACCAGTCCCATGAGGGATTCTTCAGAGTTTCTGAAAGTGGATCTTGTTCTGATTGGATCTTCCTTCCTTCCCAAAATTGTATCTTCTGGGTGATCAATGCTGCTTCTGGATGGTCTTTTCTGTAGTTGATAAACATAAGGTGGTGGATTGCTTGTAGTAACTCTTTCTGCTGTTGAGGGAGTGTCTCTATTGAAAGCTTCTGATGAGTTGTCTTCAGTACCTGTGAATTCAACTTCCATACCTGCAAGGAATTCATTCTGCTTTGACTTTTGAGAGTCAAGCTTATCATCAAACCGAACACTGATTGACTCTTCAACAATCTGTGTTGTATAATTTGTACCCTCTTGAGCGTTCAGAGTATCCTAACATAATACACTTTTGTGCTTTAGAGTCAAACTTGTTCAAATAATTTTTTGTATTCAAAATAAAACATGTACATCCAAATGGATGAAAATAAGAAATGTTGGGCTTTCTGTTCTTCCACAATTCATATGGAGTCTTTTCCAGAATAGGTCTTATGGAGATTCTATTCTGAATGTAACACGCTGTGTTTACTGCCTCTGCCTAGAAGATCTTAGCAACGTTAGTCTTGTTGATCATGGTTCTGGCCATTTCTTACAATGTTCTGTTCTTTCGTTCTACAACTCCATTTTGCTGGGGAGTTCTAGGACAAGAGAAATCATGCAGAATCCCTTTTTCATTAAAAAATAATTCAAAATCTTTATTTTCGAATTCTCCACCATGATCACTTCTGACTTTGACGATTCTAAGATCCTTTTCATTCTGAACTTGGTTGCAGAAGGTAACAAACAGAGTGTGACTCGTCCTTGTGTCTTAAGAACTTTACCCATGTCCATCTGTTATAGTCATCTACGATTACTAACCCATACTTCTTGCCACTGACTAAAGCAGTTTTTACTGGTCCAAATAAGTCAATGTGCAGAAGTTCTAATGGCTTAGAGGTGGAAACAACATTTTTGGATTTGAAAGCAATTTTTGCAAACTTGCCTTTCTGACATGCTTCACACAGAGCATCTGAATTGAACTTCAAGTTAGGAAGTCCTCTGACCAGATTGAGTTTGTTAATCTGAGATATTGTTCTCATACTAACATGTCCCAATCTTCTGTGCCAGATCCATTGCTCGTTGTTAACAGACAATAAGCATTTTACATTCTGACTTTTCAGTTCAGAAAGTTTGATTTTATAAATGTTGTTTTTCCTCTTTCCATTAAATAGGATAGTCCCATCTTTCTGACTAATAGCTTTGCATGAATTTTGATTGATGATTATATCATAACCATTATCACTTAATTGACTTATGGATAACAGGTTATGCATTAATCCATCAACTAATAAAACATTACTTATAGAGGGAAGATTTTTGTTACCTACTGTTCCAGAGCCAATGATCTTTCCTCTTTGATTGCCTCCAAAGCCTACGTGGCCTCCAGGCTTAAGTTCCAGGCTTTGGAACATATGCCTTCTTCCCGTCATGTGTTGTGAGCAGCCATAGTCCAGGTAGCATGATTGGTGTCTTTGCTTTGCTGCTAAAGATATCTGCCACATGTATGATTTTATCCTTAGGTACCCACATTTTCTTGGGTCCTGATTTGTTAGTTTTACCAAAATTCTGGTTGAATTTTGGTTTGACAGAATAATCACTACTTGTGTATTTTATGTCATGTGTGTGCCCATATATAAAGTGTGAATCGAGTGGAGTGTGTTTTATAACTAAGTCCATGGCATTTTTTGGTGTAGGTACCTTACCTTGATATCCTATCCCTTTTATGCCATTTCTGCTAACTCCATAGATCATTGAAGCCATCTTGCTTCTGTCTATGTTTTTAGCTAGAAACTTCTGAAAGCTGTGATCATACTCTTTGATGATCTCATCAGAATTGCTGGGAGTTTCAGGGATTGTTTCCTTCTGAGAGTTTTGCAACTGGTTTTCTAATTTTGAAATTTTTTCTTTTAACTCAGAATTCTCCAATCTGAGACTCTCAATCTTATCAGAGTCAGAAGCAAGATTCCTTTTCAGGTTTATGAATTTGACTCTGATCTGTTGATACCTTTCCAGAATTTCATTAAGTCTTCCAGCAAGTTCAGCCTTAGTAAAGTTTATAGTAAAGTCAGGGAATACCTCTTCAGTGTCTGATTCTGAGTCTGAACCAGAAGCTTCACTGTCTTCAGATACGTTTTCCATGAGAGCTATGTTTGCTCTTTCATCATTTGATTCTGAGTTAGCTTCAGATGTGTCAGAATCATCCCATGTAGCCATGAGGCTTTTCTTCTTTTCCTTGATGAACTTCTTTTTGGGCTTCTCCTTCTGAAGCTTTGGGCAGTCACTTTTGTAGTTCCCTTGCTCGTTACATTCATAGCAGATGATGTCTTTGTTGTTTGGATTTATGTATCCTGAAGAACCTTCAGATCTTCTGTGTCCAGAGGAGGATTCTGACCTTCTGTATCTAGAGGAAGATTCATTCTGATTGTCTGATCTTCTGGGATTCCTGAACTTCCTTTGCCTCTGCTTCCACAGTTGATTCACCCTTCTGGAGAGGAGAGACAATTCATCTTATTCTGATGAGGATCCATCAGAGGTTTCTTCCACAACCTGCAAAACTTTGGAGTCAGATTTTCTGTTAGATTTTAAAGCTAATGGCTTACCTTGCTTTTGAGGTTCATCTGCTTCTAGCTCTATCTCATGACTTCTGAGGGAGCTAACAAGTTCCTCCAGAGAGATTTTGTTGAGATCTTTGGCTAGCTTAAGCGATGTGACTATTGGCCTCCACTGTTTTGGCAAGCTTCTGATGATCTTCTTAACATGATCAGCAGTGGAATACCCTTTGTCAAGAACTTTTAGACCAGCAACAAGAATTTGAAATCTTGAAAACATAGTTTCTATTGATTCACTATCTTCCATCTTGAATGCCTCATACTTCTGAATGAGCGCAAGGGCTTTTGTTTCTTTGACTTGAATGTTGCCTTCATGCATCATTCTCAGAGAATCAAACATATTCTTGGCAGTTTCTCTGTTTGATATTTTTTCATATTCTGAGTATGAGATGGAACTGAGGAGAATTGTCCTGGCCTTGTGGTGGTTTCTGAATTCTTGCTTTTGCTGATCAGACATCATTTTCCTATCTATCTTCTGACCACGTCCATCCATTGGATGCGTGTATCCATCTGTCACCATGTCCCACAGATTGATAACACGAAATCGTATCGTTTATTTGCTATGAAATTCGCCCGTTTTGTATTATTTTGACCCGATTAATTCCCGAATATTTCGAGTTTGTCATCACTTTTGCAGGTATTTCATAATTGAGCTCAAAATAGAAGAAAACATGAAACAATGCAAGAAAGCATCAAAAGAACAGAAGAAAAGGATAAATCTGTCAAAGAACTGCATTTCTGTAGCTGTGACGGTCGTAATGAAGCTGCCACGACCGTAAGCCAGTTTGAAGAGTGTTACGATTGTAACACAGTGGCCACGACCGTAACATGGGAAAGACCAAAATCTGCTCGTAACGCTCATGTAACGAACGTAATGCGTATAACAGTTCAGTTGGAAAATGCAGAACGTGGCAAGCATAACAGAAGGAGTTTCCAAACTCCTTAATTCTCTCCAGTCAAACACCACGTTCACCATTTCTCCCTCAACTACTCAGGTTACTATATTTTTGGAGATTTTGAAGGAAGACTGAGTTACAAGTTTAACAAACCAACTGCCAGATTTTATTCTTCTATAAATACCTCAATATTGAACAAAAAAAGTACGGAGTTTTATTACAGCTTATTTGTGCCGAAGCTCTGCCAAAATTGAAACCAGTATTATTTCAGTTATTATTTTTACAACATTTGTTTAATTCAATTCTTTTAAATTCCACTGTCCAAATAATAATTTCCAACATTAGGGAATTATTAGCATAGTTTAGGATTTATCATTCAAGCTCCAGAATTTGCAATATTCTCGACACCAAGTCCGAGTTTCCGATTTGTGGAAGAAGGATTGAAGTGTTGGCTTTACTGTCAGGTTTTTATTTTGCAATTGTATTAAATTCATTTTAATTAATTTATTAATGCATGCTTGTTATTTATTATTTATAATGTCCAATTTATATTTGCTTGCTTTTATTTACAGTATGTTTATTTTGATTTCCATGGCTAGCTAAACCTTTAGTGTCGGTATGGAATAGTAAGAGACATTAGGCTTCTAATCAAACTTAGGGTAAAACTTTAATCAACTTAACTCTGGTTATAACTTTTTATGCTAAATAATAAAATCTTTGTTACGAAAGTAAGAAGAGTAAATAGGTTAGATCGAGACCACGAAAGTGTGAGGTTAACCGGATAGCTAAAGTTAGGCATTTGATTTAAATACAGTGAAAGCGCTTTAAACCAAATTAGAATTAATTAAGTTTCCAAAGAATACTTCTAAACACTTATAGGCTAGCGAAAACAGGTATAGGGCTTTAGACGTATAATCCGAGATAAGACCATGAAAGTGTGAGTTGAGGGTTTCTAAACTGATTAATTCTACGGATAAACCAAGTTGACCATCCTTATATGCCTAGGCCCGATTAGATCCCTTAGGTTGACTCTATTGCATACCGACCGTTCATTTTATAATTACTTTAAAATCAATTAATTTACCTTCCTTAATTTTCCCAAAACCAACGTGACAATTTCCGCCTTAGCTAAACCAACCTGTTTTACAACACTAGCGTGATTACAAAGTCCCTGTGGATTCGACAATCTTTTATTACTACCTCGATAGGCTGTGCGCTTGCAGTTAAGATTACCGTCAGACATTAAGTCGATCGTAGACCCCATCAAGTTTTTGGCGCCGTTGCCGGGGACTTTAGTTTAGTCACTAGTGTAATCTGAAAACAACGTTGTCTAGACTAAGGCAACTTTTTACATTTCCCTCTGTGTATGCCAAACACTCGTTCTCAAAACGAGCCTTTGCATTTACAAATTAACGATATCGAGCGTTACTTAAGATTAAGACACCGAATTCAAGAATACCGATCTCTTAATAATCTTCCTCCAACAAAAATTCCTGATATCCCGTTATCAGAATCTACCGAAGAATCGACAATGGCTGACGTACCAAATCCGCCTCGCGCTCTTAAGGACTATGCAGTTCCTTCGCAAGCGGAGCCTCACAACAGCATTGCCGCCCCTGCTATCGCTCGAAACGATTTCGAGCTGAAACCTTCGCTTCTATCCGCCGTTCAGCAGAATCAATTTTCTAGATCTCCTACTGACGACCCTAATCTACATCTGTCAGTGTTTGTGCAGTACGCAGACACTGTAAAAGCGAATGGTGTAAACCCCGAGGCGATACGATTGCGCCTATTTCCTTTTTCTTTAAGAGATAGAGCCCGAGCCTGGCTCCAATCCCTTCCTTCAAATTCAATCACCACATGGGATGAATTGAAAAAAGTCTTCTTGGCTAGATATTTCCCACCAAGCAAAACTGCTATGCTTAGAGCTAACATCAACGGTTTTAGACAAAAAGATAACGAATCACTTTTCGAAGCATGGGAACGTTACAAGGATATGATTAGACTCTGTCCTCATCATGGTTTAGAAGAATGGCTAATCATTCATACGTTTTATAACGGTATGTTGTATAACACAAGAATGACTATAGACGCCGCTGCTGGTGGCGCACTGATGGATAAACCATATGCCGAAGCAAATCAACTTATCGAAAGTATGGCCCAGAATCACTATCAATGGGGAAGCGAAAGAGCTAATATGGAGAAATCCCAAACCAAAGGTGGAATGTCTGAAGTGAATATGCTGGACCAAGTCAATGCTAAAGTGGAAGCTCTTACCCAAAAGTTAGAAAACCTTACCACTGCTCCTGCAGCTACCGTAGCTGCAATTGTCCAAACCTGCGATCTATGTGGTCTTCAATCACATCTTGCTCCAGAATGCCCACTTCTAACAGGAGTTCCAGCTGAACAAGCAAACTATGTACAAGGGAACCCTTATAGCAATACCTATAACCCAGGCTGGAAAAATCATCCGAACTTTTCATACAAAAATAACAACGCGTTATACGCGCCTGTACAAGCTCCTGCCACACCACCCGGTTATCCAAAAGCTATCCCAAATCATCCTGGTAATGGACCTAATACTCCTAGGAAATCTAACCTAGAAATCATGATTGAACACTTCGTTGCTTCCCAAGCTCAGACTAATAAAGACGTTATGAATCAAAATTTGCATACTAATGAGCAGATAAAACAATTAGCTAGCAAGGTTGATGCTTTAGCCACCCATAACAAGATGCTTGAGACGCAAATCTCACAAGTAGCTCAACAACAAGCATCTACTGCGGCACCAGCTGGAATTTTTCCTGGTCAACCACAGCCCAACCCGAAAGGACATGCTAATGCTGTGATATTGAGAAGTGGAAAAGAACTCGACGGACCTGTTGACCCGAGACTAGAAAATCCAGCCATGTACCAAAAGCAGAGCGAGCTGCCTGAACAAGCCAATGAGCCTAAAGAAAAGGAAAGTGAAACGCAAGAAGCAGTGGAGCAAGAGAAGCCTTATGTACCTCCACCACCTTATAAACCACCAATCACGTATCCTCAGAGACTTACAAATTCCAAAACGATGGGCCAGTTCAAGAAATTCGTTGAACTTCTGAAACAACTCAATATAACCATACCTTTTACAGAAGCCATCACTCAGATGCCCTCGTACGCTAAATTTCTTAAGGAAATTCTATCCAACAAGAAGAAGATAGAGGATAACGAAACAGTTACACTCACTGCCGAGTGTAGCGCGATCATTCAAAACAATATGCCTCCTAAGCTAAAAGACCCAGGTAGTTTCTCTATACCTTGTAATATTGGAAAATTTGTCATAGACAAAGCTCTATGTGACTTAGGAGCAAGCATTAGTGTCATGCCCTTATCTATTTGCAAAAAGCTAGAGATGGGAGAACTCAGACCCACGAAAATGTCCGTCCAATTAGCCGACCGATCGGTTAAATACCCTGTAGGTATACTGGAAAACGTTCCAGTTAGAATAGGTCAATTCTATATCCCTACCGATTTCATCATCATGGACATAACCGAGGACTCAGTTACCCCTATCATACTAGGAAGACCATTCCTAGCCACCGCCGGAGCTATAATTGATGTAAAGAAGGGCAGATTAACATTCGAAGTCGGAGAGGAAAAAGTGGAATTCATCCTCACTCAATTTCTACAAGCACCCGCCATAAATGACACATGTTACTTACTCGATATTATAGACGAGTGTGTGAGAGAGATGGAAGTTGAACAAACCACATATTCCGAAATAATGAAAATCGAAACCCCTCTGATATTCGAAGACGACAATTGGCGAGAACCATATAAAGATGACAGTCTAAGCGAAAGTCTAGCACTTACACCCAATCATATGCCATGTTCCAAGAAACCAAAACTAGAATTGAAAGTTCTACCTAAAAATCTACGATACGAATTCCTTGATACTGAACAAACCCGACCTGTAATAGTGAATTCCAGTTTAGGAACGCTCGAAACTCAAAAACTTTTAGACGTTCTAAGGAAATACCCTACTGCGTTAGGTTACAACATATCAGACTTAAAAGGAATTTGTCCTTCAATTTGTATGCACCGTATTCTATTAGAAGAGGATTGCAAAACCTCTCGAGAACCTCAAAGAAGAATCAATCCGATTCTAAGCACTGTAGTCAAAGATGAAATCAAAAAGCTAATGGAAGATGGAATTATATACCCGATCTCCGACAGTAAATGGGTTAGCCCAGTGCATGTCGTACCTAAGAAAGGAGGTGTCACTGTCGTGAAAAATGCACAAGGAGAATCGATAACACAAAGAGTAGTTAGTGGACACAGAGTGTGCATTGATTATCGAAAACTGAACAAAGCTACTCGGAAAGACCATTTTCCTTTACCCTTTATTGATCAAATGTTAGAACGATTAGCCAAACACTCCTATTTCTGTTATTTAGACGGTTATTCCGGATTTTTCCAAATTCCGATTCACCCTGATGGTCAAGAGAAGACTACATTCACGTGTCCCTATGGAACGTTCGCGTACAGACGAATGCCATTTGGATTATGTAATGCTCCCGCAACTTTCCAACGATGTATGATGGCCATCTTTGCAGATTTCATTGACGACATCATGGAAGTGTTTATGGACGACTTCTCTGTGTGTGGACAAAGCTTTGAAGGATGTCTGTCTAATTTAGAAAGTATTTTAGAACGATGTGTGAAAGTAAACCTTGTGCTCAACTGGGAAAAATGCCATTTCATGGTCAGAGAAGGAATCGTACTTGGACATGTTATTTCTAATAAAGGAATTGAAGTTGATAAAGCTAAGATAGAGGTGATTAAAGAACTCCAACCACCAAAGACCGTTCGAGAGATACGAAGTTTTCTAGGACACACCGGTTTTTACCGACGTTTTATTAAAGATTTCTCGAAAATTACAAAACCACTAACCGGTCTATTAATGAAGGATGCTGAGTTCATATTCGATAACGATTGTCTTCAAGCTTTTGAAACCCTTAAGGCCGCACTTATTTCTGCACCAATCATGCAACCGCCCGATTGGAGGTTACCTTTCGAAATCATGTGCGATGCAAGTGATTACGCTGTCGGCGCAGTTCTTGGACAAAGAAAAGATAAGAAACTTCACGCAATTTACTACGCCAGCAGAATGCTAGACTCAGCTCAGATGAACTACGCCACCACTGAAAAAGAACTCTTAGCCGTGGTCTTCGCACTCGACAAATTCCGTTCTTACCTTGTAGGAGCGAAAATCATCATTTACACAGACCATGCTGCTATCCGATATTTACTTGCCAAGAAAGATGCAAAACCCAGACTCCTCCGATGGATTTTACTCTTACAAGAATTCGACTTGGAAATTAAAGATAAGAAAGGAACCAAAAACGTCGTAGCGGATCATTTATCCCGTTTAGAAGGTATAAAACCCGAACAAGTGCCAATTAACGACGATTTTCCGTATGAACATCTGATAGCACAAATGATAAGCGACCTAGATAAATTGAATTTAAATAAACCAGAAGCTAAAGAAATTATGGAAGCCATCGACATGACCATAGGATTGCCTTGGTATGCTGACATCGTTAACTATTTAGCTGTCGGAGCACTTCCACCTGACTTAACTTACCAACAGAAAAAGAAATTTTTCCATGATCTCAAGAGTTACTATTGGGATGAACCACTTTTATTTAAACGAGGACCCGATGGAATTTTCCGCCGGTGTGTACCCGACGAAGAAATAGAAAACGTCATTTCCCATTGCCATTCATCTCCTTGTGGCGGACATACTAGCACCTCTAAAACGTGTGCCAAAATTCTCCAAGCCGGCCTTTTCTGGCCTAACCTGTGGAAGGATGTCCACGTCGCCGTTAAAAACTGTGACCGATGCCAACGCACCGGTAATATCTCAAGACGCGACGAAATGCCTCAGAAAGGAATACTTGAAGTGGAAATCTTTGACGTTTGGGGAATAGATTTTATGGGACCTTTCCCATCTTCTTTTGGAAACAAGTTTATACTCGTCGCTGTCGACTACGTTTCAAAATGGATCGAGGCAATAGCTTCTCCTACAAATGACACACGAGTAGTGATAAAGCTTTTCAAGAATATAATTTTCCCGCGTTTTGGTGTTCCCCGACTTGTTATCAGTGACGGTGGATCTCATTTTGTTTCAAAGATATTTGATAAATTACTATCTAAATATGGAGTGAACCACCGCGTAGCAACGCCCTATCATCCGCAAACTAGCGGACAAGTCGAAGTTTCGAATAGAGAGATTAAACAAATATTAGAAAAAACCATCGCGATATCTCGAAAAGATTGGTCATCCAAGCTTAACGAAGTCTTATGGGCTTATAGGACGACTTATAAGACTCCTATCGGAACTACACCTTTCAAACTTGTTTACGGAAAATCGTGCCATCTCCCGGTAGAATTAGAGCATAAAGCTTATTGGGCGATAAAGACACTCAATATCAATTACACTGCTGCTGGCGAGAAACGAATCCTCGATTTACATGAACTGGAAGAATTAAGACTAGACGCTTACGAAAACGCTAAAATATACAAAGAACGAACTAAAAAATGGCACGATCAACGTTTATCACGGAAAGAATTTAATGTGGGAGATGTCGTACTTTTATTTAACTCTAGACTTAGACTCTTCCCTGGAAAACTTAAATCTAGATGGTCCGGTCCTTTCGACATTACAAGAGTTTTGCCTAGCGGAGGAGCGGTAGAAATCACGGATAGAAATAGCGCCCCATTTATTGTAAACGGGCAGCGGTTAAAACAATATCATCGTGTAGATAATAGAGATTATACGAATAAGCTTAAACTCGTAGAACTGCTACCTATTTCTCCCGAATAATCTTTCACTAGGCATTTCGTCAGGCTTATGACGTTAAAAACAGCGCTTCATGGGAGGCAACCCATTTTATTTGTTTTTACCTGCTATTTTGTTTATATTATTTGTTTTTGCATTCTATATAAGTATTTTTCGTTTCTAAAAACTTTTATGAAACTGCTGCTGATTTCAAATCAATTTTACTTGACACAGGATTTTTGAATAATCTTTTTCTCTTTACTTTCTCCTCTACTCTGTTTCCCTGTTTTGTTTTTCCTATGGATCCCCCACAGACCTTTATGGAAGCCTCCTTTAGAGGTAGAAACCAACAAAGACGATTTGAGGCTTTGACTCAGCGAGTAATCAGTTTAACCCTGTATCATGATGTACCCACTATGGACTCTTTAGGCATTACTGACAGTATTCACTACATGTTTAACCGGTTGGGATGGGAGAAAGCCCACCTGAAAAATAGGTTCGTCACTTACCGAGAGCTTACCCTTGAATTCCTAAGTTCTCTAGTTCACATCCCTGAACACGGTGTTGGAGCCCGAAAAGGATTCATTACCTTCAGACTTTTTGGTATTGAATTCACCTATAACCATAGGGACTTAGCTACTTTATTAGGATTCCCCAGTGGACCCTTAGCTTTTACCACCCCTGAGGCCGATCTATTGGATTTTGAGCTGGATTATTTCTGGGGTACTTTAACCGGAAACTATCACCCTGACCCAGAAAGTATGGATAACAACGAAATACATAACCCAGCCATCCGTTATTTCCATAGGATTCTTGCCCACACCCTGTTTGGAAAAGAACAAAATCAAAATGTTGTATCCAAGGATGAATTATCTCTGCTTTATTGTATGAACCTAGGACGCCCTGTCAATGCGGTCCCACTCCTGATGAAGACCTTTACTCACATTAGTGAGGACCCTAATGTTCCTGTCAGTGTGGGAGGATTAGTTACAATGATTGCACATGCTCTTGGACCTCGTTGCCAACTTAATAACTGTGCACCATTTGGATCAATTAGGCCTATGAATATTAATTTCTGTTTTAACAATCGGATAATAGGAAATTTAGGCCCTGCACCTTATGACTACCTGATCAGAGATGAAGTTGTTACTCTTTTTACCCTCCCGAACCATGCCCGAATAAGTGTCCACAACCGCGAAAATTGGTTGTACGAATTGAATCCACCCGATCACCCTTCAACACCGGAAACACCACAATCATATTTTGTTAATAATAATTTCATGTCTGAAACCGAAACAGATCCCGAAACCCCTCCTGGTTATCATGACTTTACAAATATGGCTGAAGCACAAGCAGCCCCTGATACAAACCAAGGAGAATATACCACACAATTAAACACCATTCTGACCACTTTGGATGCTTATAAAACTGATATTGATGGAATAAAGAATGAATTGAAGACTATGCGTTTGGATCTTATTGGTTTGACTGACATCTCAGTGGAGCAGTTCTTTCACATCACTCAAGCTTTGGAAATATTAAAAGAAAAGATTGGATGAAGCAGTTTATAGTTTCTCAATTTTCAGTTTTCAGTTTTTCAATTCTTTGTTTTTAGACTTTTTCCATTCTGCTTTGTTTTTAGTTAGTTCCAATTTTTAAGTTACTGCATTTAAACTTACACGTCATTTATTTTTTCTGGCAAAAAGAACAAGTTACTCAGTTTAAACCAATGCAATTGTTTGTTTTCAGTTTTAAACTCACAATCATTATGCCGCTTAAAATATTTTACGGTTTTCTACTCTATTTGTGAATTATATATGTTGGATTACATGTTGAAATTAATTAATGTTGTGTTTATGTTGGAATGCCTGAGATGTTCTGCTGCTATAAAAATAAACTTTGTGCAATTGTATTGTGTTCTGTGAAAAACCAGAACTTGTAGCTGCCACGATCGTCATCTATCCCCCACGACCGTAACGCGCCTTTCAGAGCGTTACGCTCTTCAGCCAGGTGTTACGACCGTAACACGGGTTACATCAGCAACCCTGTTAGCAGAACGTCCCCTTTTCCTGCACCTTCCCTCTTCTTCTTCTTCCATAACTCCCCATTAACCCCATTCAACCCAAAATTAATCCCTATCAATTTTCAAACTTCCACTACCCCCTTCCACCATATATACATCCATTACCCGTATCACATTCTCATTCTCTCATTCACCAACCAAGACCCATTTTCACTCAAACACACTTGCATGCAAATGGCTAACAATCTCCAACCCATTGAAGGCATTACCCTACAAAATGGCGAAGCGGGTGAAACTCAGCGGACACGGTTTCTAAAGTTCCAACGCCGAGGCATCCATCCTACGAGGTTCGTCGACACTGACTACCTCCGAAACCTCGGTTTGCTCGAAAGTGTCCAACACCTATTACAAAGTGTCAACCTTTGGACGCTATGTAGCCAACCACAACTGACGTACGAGACTCTCACCCTTGAGTTTCTCAGTTCATTTTGCTACATTACTCCAAACGGTGCAACAAACCAACTTACCGGTGCGGTAAGGTTCCGCATTTTCAGCACCGAATACGATTTTTCTCAGAACGCATTCGGTCGCCTATTGGATTTCTGTACTGAGGAAGGCGCTCACCAACGTGTGCCTGACACTTTTCATGAGGAATCTTTCTACCTGTGGCATAGCTTGACCAATAATCGGGTTGATTCATACGATCACCTAAATGCCACCCAAATCCATAACCCCGCCATTCGTTACTTCCACCGCATCTTGTCCAACACAATCTTTGCAAGAGATAGCAACCACAAGCTCAACTCAAAGGAGCTATTTTTCATGCATTGTGCATTCTCGGGTCAGAAAATTAATGCCGCACCTTTACTCCTGGCTCATATTCACTCCATCTGCACCAGAGGCGGCAAACCTTTCTATTTCGGAGGGCTTGTCACTTCTCTTGCTCTAGCACTAAACCATGGTGACACCCTTGTTCATCTGCCATCCCGACCACCGGTTCTGCTCACTTTGGATCATTGTAAATCGGCCCACCTCATCCACGAGCGGGACGATGGAAGATTTCATCCAGTGATACAAAACCGAGTTTACACTAATATTGTTTTGCCTTGCAGGGACAGAATCGACCCTCGGAACCGAGCCAACTGGCTATTTAACCCTGAAGGCCCTGCTGCTGCTCAAGAAGAACCTCATGTCGGCCCCGCTGATGAGATGCAGGAAGAAATGGATCGAGCTGCTTCCACGCCTGACATTCCTGAGTCATCCTCTTCTGCACCACCTCCTTTTACTATGGAGGACGTCCTCAGAGCCCTCCATCAGCAAAATCAGATGGCTGTAGCTCTTGAAAGGAAGAATCAGGAGCGTTACGACGCCTTACATCAGCAAAATGTCCAAATCTTGAGTGGTCAACGCTCGACAAATGAAAGGCTTGATGAAGTGCTATGCGAGCTTAATGCTTTGAGGATGGATGTTACATCTCTTGGACCCCAGGACACTGACCCTGAAGCTACTCCTTCCAGACGGTCACGAACCCGAAGCCGCCGTGGTCGCCAGTAGTTTTTCCTTTTCTTGTTGTTTTCCTTGTTTTTCCGATGTACTTTTTATTTAACCTCGCCATTATATCATAACATTGAGACAATGTTTGATATAGTGTGGGAGGAGCATGCATTCTTAATCCAGAACGAGTAATTTCATTTCTATTTCTGTTATATTTCGCTATTTCATTTTCTCCCCATTTTATTTAGCCATACCAAAATTTTTTAGCCTTTTATATTCGCACAACCGTTAGTTACCTACTTTAACTGAAATCTTAGTTAGAAGGCCGAGAGCGATCCAACGAGAACTATACGATTATGACACCTTCGACTCTCTACTCACGCGAATCGTCTTCATTTTTCGTTATACCGATACTTTGAGTTTCGAACCTTAAATTAGCCCCTAGTAGTTTATATTAGCAGTCAGCACCAGTCCTAACACAATCCACGTGGAAAGTCGATGAACATAAGTGGATGATCTTGCAAATTGATTTAAATACAATGTTACATGCTTTAAGGAAATAGATATTGCACAAATTAAATTGGGCGATCCTCACCCGATCGTTTAATCCAACGGATGCAAAAGCTTCTACTAAGTAACATAAGAATCCATTGTCTAGGTGGTTCGGAAGCATCTGGTACTGAACTCGGTAGGGCAGACTACGGTTTGATCCCCCGCATCTTGCAATTGGATAAAAGAGGTTGCCACATAATTGTGCCGGAAACTGTCGTGTTTTGATCAGAACCACTAACCGGCTATTCCACTACGTGCGTGCAAGGATAATGGGCTTAATGTGATTGCGCAAGAACGAGACCGGGTGAAATATGGACGAGAAACCTTGAGTTGAATTATAACGGTTTAATTGGACGCTTCGTTTAAAACGGATAGTCGTCGACTAGCCTGTTGCTTGTATCATTTTACGTATCGTTGTTGTTTCATTCGATTTTCTCGGCCGAACTAACTTAGGATTTCTTGAAATTATTTGAAAACGAAAGGTATACTAGTTATGTGCGTTTATAAAAACTTGTCCGATATTCTTAATTTGATTATTTTGCTTGAGGACAAGCAAAGGTTTAAGTATGGGGGAATTTGATAACACGAAATCGTATCGTTTATTTGCTATGAAATTCACCCGTTTTGTATTATTTTGACCCGATTAATTCCCGAATATTTCGAGTTTGTCATCACTTTTGCAGGTATTTCATAATTGAGCTCAAAATAGAAGAAAACATGAAACAATGCAAGAAAGCATCAAAAGAACAGAAGAAAAGGATAAATCTGTCAAAGAACTGCATTTCTGTAGTTGTGACGGTCGTAATGAAGCTGCCACGACCGTAAGCCAGTTTGAAGAGTGTTACGACCGTAACACAGTGGCCACGACCGTAACACGGAAAGACCAAAATCTGCTCGTAACGCTCATGTAACGAACGTAATGTGTATAACAGTTCAGTTGGAAAATGCAGAACGTGGAAAGCATAACAGAAGGAGTTTCCAAACTCCTTAATTCTCTCCAGTCAAACACCACGTTCACCATTTCTCCCTCAACTACTCAGGTTACTATATTTTTGGAGATTTTGAAGGAAGACTGAGTTACAAGTTTAACAAACCAACTGCCAGATTTTATTCTTCTATAAATACCTCAATATTGAACAAAAAAAGTACGGAGTTTTATTACAGCTTATTTGTGCCGAAGCTCTGCCAAAATTGAAACCAGTATTATTTCAGTTATTATTTTTACAGCATTTGTTTAATTCAATTCTTTTAAATTCCACTGTCCAAATAATAATTTCCAACATTAGGGAATTATTAGCATAGTTTAGGATTTATCATTCAAGCTCCAGAATTTGCAATATTCCCGACACCAAGTCCGAGTTTCCGATTTGTGGAAGAAGGATTGAAGTGTTGGCTTTACTGTCAGGTTTTTATTTTGCAATTGTATTAAATTCATTTTAATTAATTTATTAATGCATGCTTGTTATTTATTATTTATAATGTCCAATTTATATTTGCTTGCTTTTATTTACAGTATGTTTATTTTGATTTCCATGGCTAGCTAAACCTTTAGTGTCGGTATGGAATAGTAAGAGACATTAGGCTTCTAATCAAACTTAGGCTAAAACTTTAATCAACTTAACTCTGGTTATAACTTTTTATGCTAAATAATAAAATCTTTGTTACGAAAGTAAGAAGAGTAAATAGCTTAGATCGAGACCACGAAAGTGTGAGGTTTTTAACCGGATAGCTAAAGTTAGGCATTTGATTTAAATACAGTGAAAACGCTTTAAACCAAATTAGAATTAATTAAGTTTCCAAAGAATACTTCTAAACACTTATAGGCTAGCGAAAGCAGGTATAGGGCTTTAGACGTATAATCCGAGATAAGACCATGAAAGTGTGAGTTGAGGGTTTTTAAACTGATTAATTCTACGGATAAACCAAGTTGACCATCCTTATATGCCTAGGCCCGATTAGATCCCTTAGGTTGACTCTATTGCATACCGACCATTCATTTTATAATTACTTTAAAATCAATTAATTTACCTTCCTTAATTTTCCCAAAACCAACGTGACAATTTCCGCCTTAGCTAAACCAACCTGTTTTACAACACTAGCGTGATTACAAAGTCCCTGTGGATTCGACAATCTTTTTTTACTACCTCGATAGGCTGTGCGCTTGCATTTAAGATTACCGTCAGACATTAAGTCGATCGCAGACCCCATCACAGATCAGCATCATGGGCCAGAAAGAAACTCTCAATTCTGTCTTTCTAGTAATCAAAGTTCTCTCCATCAAAGACTGGAGGTTAACCACTGAATTTGTCCCTGTCTTCATTGTTGTCATTGCTGATGTTTTGACTTGGTCCTGCCATAGTGTTTTTCTGACGCTGGATCTTGTACTAACACGGTTAAGTGTTTAAGCTCAGAACCAGGCGCTCTGATGCCAATTAAAGATGTGAAAAACACAAGAAGGGGGGGTTGAATTGAAAAACTTGGATCAAAAATAGCTTAATGACACATTATTTTTATCCTGGTTCGTTTGATCTCAAACTACTCCAGTCCACCCGTCAAGGTGATTTCGCCTCTCTCCAACGAGGTCTTAATCCACTAATCTCAAAAGATTACAACAACTACTTCAACAACTGTTAAAGTCTTCTTGAGTAAAACCATAATCCGGTTAATCTCAAGGAACTTCTTTTACAGGATAATTGAACAAAATGTGTTGTTGTTTTCTAACAAAACAGTTTATCACACGTGTGATAAATTACACAGGTTAAGCTTAGAATGAAGAATAAATTTGCTAGAGCTTGAATATGTGTGGTTTGGAAATCTCTGCGAATTACTGTGTGCGTACGTACGTGCTTCTTTGCAAGCAGACTTGTTTATATAGGAAAGGCAAAGACGTTGTCCATAAAGCTAGTTTAATGATAATAACACACTTTCCTTTTGTAGAAGATCTTGTCTGAAGAAAGCCATTGGCATTAATTCTGTCTTGAATGTACAGTAACGCTTCAGAGTCTTCTTTGCTTAACTGCTGATGACGCTTCAGAATATTGATGACTTGGTTTGATATGTCTTTGTTCAGAATCAAAGTTTGTTGTAATTAAGCGCAGGTTCTGGTCACCAATCTTCAGCGTATAATCTGTTTGCTTCAGCATGTAATATTTTAGCTTATCTTCTGATGTTGATCCCATCAGAACTTATGCATATACAGAACATATTTTTAAGGAGCATATTTGTTCTGTGTATATATACTTTGTATTTATTTATTCTTTGTATTTGTTATCATTAAAACTCTAATCAAGGGTTGTAGAATCAAACTATGTTCTAACAACTTTTGCCTGGACCACCCTTATGTTTGAGAAAGAAAGATAGTTTTTCTGGCTTGTTACAGGTGTTAATCTTCAATCTCTTCATGTAGATAGTTTTCCTGGCTTGTTACAGATATTAATCTACAAACAGTCGACCACAAATAGTTTTCCTAGCTTGTTACAGGTCTTAATCTGGAACTTGAAAAGGTTTTCTTCAATGATGAATAGGAATCCATGTAAGATTGTTTCACGATGAGCCCGTGTAAAGCTGCATCTGGTCACATAGGTAGTTGCTCTGTCTTGCTTCAGAAACTAAACTTGGACCTTTTGAAAATTGTTGATGATAGCCATCTGCTGATTGACCTTTTCCTCAAAAGGTAAAATGTTAGCTGTATGCAATGTCATGATGTATGAAATGCATGGTATCCTCAAAATAAATGAGATTATGTCGAATGCATGTATGTAAATAAGATGTATGAAATGTGAAATGTTATTGAAATGTAACTTTCTCTGGAAAATAGATCGTTGACAAATGTTGGGGAGCTTTGAGAAATGAAATCCCGAACCGCTGTTGTGGACCAAGAGTATGCTCCTCTTCCGACCTTGTTTTAGGATGTTTCCAACTGGGGATTCCTGTTTTGTTGATTGAGGAGAAACTCCGTTGGGGAATATTGGCTTTGCTTGAGAAGGCTCTATGGAGAGTGTTGATCTCTGTTTAAGGAAAAGAGTTCAGGAGTCTTAGTTGTTTGTTACTCTACTAAGGAGTTATTCTTGATGGGGAAGATTAAATTAACTGTTATCTGGTCGTATTCCAGGCTTCGCAGAAAATTTCTTGGGAGAGTGAAGTTAAACTGTTATGTGGTCGGTTTCCAGGTTTCGCAGTAACTTACTAGGGATTGTATAGCAGTCTACTGGGGAGAGGATTTGTGGTCCCTTGATTTGTACCAATCAGAGAGGCAAACTCAAACTGGGGAATCTGTAGTTTGTTGGGGAAATAAATATTGTCGCCAGTCTGTTGGGGAGGCGTCTTCAGAGATTGAAACCCTGGCTGAGAGTCATTCTATGAACAATATTTTAGGGGAGATTTGTCGTTGTCCCTAGTAGCAGGTGTTTGTGATACTACCGGGAAATGTTTGACTGTACGTAACCCTTTGATGGGATTCGCGTTCAATGACCCAAGTGATTCAGATGGAGACCTGTCCCTGGTATATTCAGCGTTTCTTGAGAGATTCCTTGGAATCTCGACTGGACTTCCCCAGATGTGCTAGATAATGATCATGTCGTGCCCCTTGCTTATAGGAGATATGTTATGGGAAGTGTCTTCCCACTTGAAGTGATTTTGTTCATTGAGAGAGTATTTGTTCACTGAATATTCATCGTGTGAATTTCTCTGTTGTCAAACAATTAGCTATATGCAAACAACGATATTCAAATAATGCAAAGTTTATGTTTGTCTTGAAGTTTTGAAAATGCGTTTTTAGCAGATAAAAGAATTTTTTGTAAGAAAATTCAACTCAAGATTTAGAGTAAATCCTTACAGGAGTCAGGATACCTTTTGTAACAGTATGCTTTCGAATTAACCCATGCTTCAATTAGGACTTTTGAAGGGTTGTAGCGTGGCTTGGTTCACGGTTTAAGAAACAAATGATAAAGGCTCAAATTTTATTTGTACCCACCTTTTCTTCGTGATGTTCTTCAGTCCTAAACTTAGTTAATTGTACGTTCAAACTCCAATGACGTCTTGGTGATGGTTTAGACAAGTTTAGTTTATCGGAAAGTAGTCATTTTTTCGCAACATTTGTCATGTTATAGAGGATGTGCAGTGACCTCTTATTTGTTTATTATCCCTGATTTTTTCCGACTTTTCTTGTTTTTGAGATTACAGTCAGCGGGATGCCCCTAGTTTTTCTTAAGTATCCTTCGTAGGTTTTGACTTAGTGGGCTTTTTCTTTTTTAAGAGGTAATGACTGCCTATGTGATAGGGAACCATCATTGTCTTTTGGTTCTAGAGGAATGTTTTTTATGTCATTCGTTGTATTACGAAGTGAAATTTTACGACTGAACGCGCATTTGAATTAACTGAGAGACTACCATGTCCTGGGTTTTGATTAAAGGTTTCAATTTGTGTGAAAAAGAAAACTTCTACTTCTTTGGCTCAAAGGGGTTGGCTAGGGATTATCTTCCTTATCACTCCAGTGTTTAGGATTTGAAAGAATGCTTGTACATCGTCAGCAAGGTCTGTCCAAAATCATACTGTATGTGATTAAGGCATTGTTTTCGTCATCCTCCCTATAAAGGCTTGTAACTTTTAGCAAGAGTTGGGAGTAAAAAGCATAGTTTAAATATAGTGAAAATGAAAGGATGAATTCAAGACAAACATATGCGATGCATTAATGAAACATAGTTTAACAATAATATATAATTGCTTTAATAACAAAAGATGTTAGAATTGAAAATTCAAAAATGAATTGGAACACTCAATGGTTAGGCATGGGAGTGGTGATTATGTTAGGAGTCTCTGGAGGGTCAAACTCGATCTCCTTGGAGTCAATCATGTTTTGAATCTTGTATTTTCGCGCCCAACAATCATTAGTATCATGCCCGGGACTGCCGGAATGATAAGCACATGTTGCATTAGGATTGTAGTTAGGAGAAGAAGTTTTGGGGTTTGGATGAGGTCCTATCAACGTAATCAGGTCCATCCTCAACAAGTATTGTAGTGCTTGAGACAGCGGTATCTTGATGTTGGTAAACTTTCTTTTGGGATCGTCTGGCCTTCGTTGATTTCCCCTTTCTTGTTGCCGCTACGACGCATGACCGGAGATCAGGACTGCCCCCACATTTTGGTCATGATTGCTCTTGTTAAGACTCTTTTAACCATACATATCATTGTACTCTTTCTTCCTATTATATGGCTTTTTCTGAGCATCAGAGGGTGTAGCCCCTTGGATATTTCCGCTTTTGATGTCAGCTTCGATCTTCTCGCCAGTCAGTATTATCTCGGTGAACTCGGCTGAGGAGCTTCCGATTAGGTGATTGAAGAAAGGTCCTGTCAAAGCTCCCATGAAGATGTTAATCAGTTCCCTATCAGTTAATGGGGGCTGCACCCTAGCAGTCAGATCTCTCCACGAGTTGGTGCAAGATCAGCATTGTATTGGTATTGCTTGTAAAAATTAGTGGCTAGATCTTCCCAAGTGTGAATGTGGGAACTCTCCAATTGATAGAACCACTCAAGTTGCGTCCCAGTTAAACTCTCTTGGAATAAGTGGATCCAAAGCTTCTAATCAGTTGTGTATGGTTGAATCTTGCGGACATAAGACTTTATATGCATCTTAGGACAAGAGACTCCATCATACGGGGCAAAGGTATGGATTCTGAACTTTGGTGGGATGCACACTCCAGAAACCAAGCCCATGTCTCCTAAATCCAAAATAGGCACAACTTAGATCTCCACAGCTTTTAGTCTGTCTTTAAGTTTGTAAGTGTTTGCTTGTTTGCATTAATTTTTGGTAAAACCAGATTTGCGAATGTCATGACTGATGTCATAACATTCTGGGATAAAGACAAATTCTGCAGAAGGAATGTTCTACAGGATTAACTCAGTATGAGTGAATATCATGATGATTAAGCTATGATCATATGTACTGAATTCTACCAAAATCAGTGAGCAGGATACATGATGTCATAACCAATGTTAATACATCCTGTATTGATCAAGTTATTGTGCAAATTTATTATTCCTGAGAATTTTCAGGAATCTAGTGTGCTATTCTGAGTTGAAGTATATTGACTAGATCAGATGGTCACGTGGATATTAGGTTAACCTTGCTTAACCCTAATCTGTTATGATGAAAGCTCAAGACCAAGTCTTTAGGTTAACTTTGGTTAACCCTAGCTATTTTTATGGAAGCCCAAAATGAAGAATAGACTGCATATATATTTCTCACGAATCCTAATGGTGTGCAGCACTTTTGAAGACAAGATCAATAAGGCATTTTGTAGTTGTGATAGTTTTAGTAACTATTGTGAGCCAAGCAATTATCACTTGATAAGTGACTTGGTGTAGGATTTGGTTGTAAGGGTTGTTTATCACTCAAAGCTTTGAAGCACGAGTGTTGTGTCTCTTGATTAAAGCTTTGAAGCAAAATCAAGCGTGTGTATTGAAGAATGTCTTCATAATCTTATTAATTAGTAGATTAGTATCACTGTTGTGATTGAGGGGGAGTGAGTAGGAACTCAGGTTTAAGTAGGACTTAGATTGAAGTTGCATTGGGTAGGTCTTAAGTGAAGGAGATAAACTGGTTGGTTTATTCCTAAATTAATACCTCTTATAGTGAATTTCCTCCCTGGCTTGGTAGCCCCCAGATGTAGGTGTTGTTATACACTGAACTGGGTTAACAATTGATTGTGTTCTTTACTGTCTTTTAAATTCTGTTTGGTTTGTGTACAATTTGTCAGATACGGTGTGTGATCGGTGGATCTGGAACTGACTGTTTAATGCTGGTTCGCGAAATGTCGCGGTAAGCAAGAGTCGCCACCGTCTTTTATTTTCTCCAAATGGAAAGGACAAAAGCACAGAAAAATTCCTTAAAGAGATTGCTCTCGGTTCGGGAGGTAGATTATAGAAAGGGAAGGTGTTAGCACCCTTTCTATCCATGGTTATCCATGGGCTCTTAGATACTTGCTCATTGTGTTTTCAAAAATGGTTTGTTTGCTTTTCAATTGTGGGTTTAAAAAGTTTCTTTGAAAATTCCAGTTCGACTCTTGTATCAGTCCTCAAGAGTGTTTGAAAAATTGCTTTCGAAAGCTTTTGAAAAAGTGTCGGTGTGAAAAGTATTTTTTGATTTGTTTTGAAATTAGAGCAAGTATCTAGAGTCGTCTACCTACCCCAAGGAATTCGTCTGTGTAAATGTCCTTTAAAGCAGTGCCATCCCACCATTGAGAGGTAGGTAGCACCACCGTTGGAGGTGTCCGGGTCAATTCGAGGTTCGGGACATGGTGATCACCAGAGCAATAGGAAGACACCTTAGAAGCTACCCTCATGCCAGGTTCCCGGATCATGAGGACTTACTAAGACATCCTCTACTCGACGATCACCTTTCGAGGCAAGGCAACAGTGAGGTGTACCCTAGGGGTGGTGTGTGCGATTTGTGTGTCGTTTTCATTTGCATTTATCTTGTCATGTTATTGGTATTCTACGCTTGTTTTTATTTATGTCATACATTCTTTCATACCATTTGTTAACAGTTAAAATATTTGCGGGAAAGTAAAGATCTAAGGCTATTACAAAAGGCGCGGGTCCACATCGCCAAAATTAACCAGGACCCGATTTGACAGAAAAATAAAGAGATTAAAAGTGCGAGAAAATGTTACAAGGCTTCGGGATAGATACATGAATATTTAAGCGAAATAAAAGAAATATGCGAATTAAGAATTAGATCGGAACGAGGGCGTTGGACCCTTTTGCAAAAATTGAATTAATAATGAATTACAAAAGAAAGCAAGAATTTGTTTTTTGTGTTTTTTAATATTTTAGGATTTAATAAAAAAGAATTAATTAAAATCAATACTAACCCTAATTCTAATTATTTTTAATTTATTAAGAAGAAAATATTGAAGTTTTTTTAACCTAAATTAACCCTAAGTTATTTTCATGCAATTTAATTATAAAAAATAAAATATTTAATTATTTAATACATTTACGAAAGAAAAATAAAAGAGGATAAAAATTATTATTTAAACCTATTTCTACATTTTTTAGATTTTATTATGAAAAGAATCAAAATTACAACCTAATTTAAAACTAAATAATTACATGCAAATTTATTTATGAAAATATTAGAAATAAAAATATTTATTATTTTAATTCTTTTCTGATTTTTTATGGTTTTTTATATTTATGAAAATAATAAAACTAATTAATTAAAACAATAATAAAAAAAGAAGTAAAAATAATAATACAAAAAGGGTGAAGAAAATAAAAGAATATGCAAACCTGGGGGTTCAGACCCCAATATGGAGGTTTGGCCTTAGTAATTCAGGCCCATTAATCTGGATCCATTTGACTCTTCCAGGCAGCGTATAGCAATGTTGACCAGGGTGCAACGTGTTCTTTAGATCTATGCCTTTGATTTGATGAAGCTGGACGGGTGTATGGCTGGATAGAGGGACGTACCATGGACCACAACATTATGCCTGCATATGAACGTTAATTGGGAAAAAACAAATGGAAAGGGCGAAGACCTGGGAAAAAACGTTAATTGCTTGTATCATTTTACGTATCGTTGTTGTTTCATTCGATTTTCTCGCCCGAACTAACTTAGGATTTCTTGAAATTATTTGAAAACGAAAGGTATACTAGTTATGTGCGTTTATAAAAACTTGTCCGATATTCTTAATTTGATTATTTTGCTTGAGGACAAGCAAAGGTTTAAGTATGGGGGAATTTGATAACACGAAATCGTATCGTTTATTTGCTATGAAATTCGCCCGTTTTGTATTATTTTGACCCGATTAATTCCCGAATATTTCGAGTTTGTCATCACTTTTGCAGGTATTTCATAATTGAGCTCAAAATAGAAGAAAACATGAAACAATGCAAGAAAGCATCAAAAGAACAGAAGAAAAGGATAAATCTGTCAAAGAACTGCATTTCTGTAGTTGTGACGGTCGTAATGAAGCTGCCACGACCGTAAGCCAGTTTGAAGAGTGTTACGACCGTAACACAGTGGCCACGACCGTAACACGGAAAGACCAAAATCTGCTCGTAACGCTCATGTAACGAACGTAATGTGTATAACAGTTCAGTTGGAAAATGCAGAACGTGGAAAGCATAACAGAAGGAGTTTCCAAACTCCTTAATTCTCTCCAGTCAAACACCACGTTCACCATTTCTCCCTCAACTACTCAGGTTACTATATTTTTGGAGATTTTGAAGGAAGACTGAGTTACAAGTTTAACAAACCAACTGCCAGATTTTATTCTTCTATAAATACCTCAATATTGAACAAAAAAAGTACGGAGTTTTATTACAGCTTATTTGTGCCGAAGCTCTGCCAAAATTGAAACCAGTATTATTTCAGTTATTATTTTTACAGCATTTGTTTAATTCAATTCTTTTAAATTCCACTGTCCAAATAATAATTTCCAACATTAGGGAATTATTAGCATAGTTTAGGATTTATCATTCAAGCTCCAGAATTTGCAATATTCCCGACACCAAGTCCGAGTTTCCGATTTGTGGAAGAAGGATTGAAGTGTTGGCTTTACTGTCAGGTTTTTATTTTGCAATTGTATTAAATTCATTTTAATTAATTTATTAATGCATGCTTGTTATTTATTATTTATAATGTCCAATTTATATTTGCTTGCTTTTATTTACAGTATGTTTATTTTGATTTCCATGGCTAGCTAAACCTTTAGTGTCGGTATGGAATAGTAAGAGACATTAGGCTTCTAATCAAACTTAGGCTAAAACTTTAATCAACTTAACTCTGGTTATAACTTTTTATGCTAAATAATAAAATCTTTGTTACGAAAGTAAGAAGAGTAAATAGCTTAGATCGAGACCACGAAAGTGTGAGGTTTTTAACCGGATAGCTAAAGTTAGGCATTTGATTTAAATACAGTGAAAACGCTTTAAACCAAATTAGAATTAATTAAGTTTCCAAAGAATACTTCTAAACACTTATAGGCTAGTGAAAGCAGGTATAGGGCTTTAGACGTATAATCCGAGATAAGACCATGAAAGTGTGAGTTGAGGGTTTTTAAACTGATTAATTCTACGGATAAACCAAGTTGACCATCCTTATATGCCTAGGCCCGATTAGATCCCTTAGGTTGACTCTATTGCATACCGACCATTCATTTTATAATTACTTTAAAATCAATTAATTTACCTTCCTTAATTTTCCCAAAACCAACGTGACAATTTCCGCCTTAGCTAAACCAACCTGTTTTACAACACTAGCGTGATTACAAAGTCCCTGTGGATTCGACAATCTTTTATTACTACCTCGATAGGCTGTGCGCTTGCATTTAAGATTACCGTCAGACATTAAGTCGATCGCAGACCCCATCACAGATCAGCATCATGGGCCAGAAAGAAACTCTCAATTCTGTCTTTCTAGTAATCAAAGTTCTCTCCATCAAAGACTGGAGGTTAACCACTGAATTTGTCCCTGTCTTCATTGTTGTCATTGCTGATGTTTTGACTTGGTCCTGCCATAGTGTTTTTCTGACGCTGGATCTTGTACTAACACGGTTAAGTGTTTAAGCTCAGAACCAGGCGCTCTGATGCCAATTGAAGATGTGAAAAACACAAGAAGGGGGGGGGGGTTGAATTGAAAAACTTGGATCAAAAATAGCTTAATGACACATTATTTTTATCCTGGTTCGTTTGATCTCAAACTACTCCAGTCCACCCGTCAAGGTGATTTCGCCTCTCTCCAACGAGGTCTTAATCCACTAATCTCAAAAGATTACAACAACTACTTCAACAACTGTTAAAGTCTTCTTGAGTAAAACCATAATCCGGTTAATCTCAAGGAACTTCTTTTACAGGATAATTGAACAAAATGTGTTGTTGTTTTCTAACAAAACAGTTTATCACACGTGTGATAAATTACACAGGTTAAGCTTAGAATGAAGAATAAATTTGCTAGAGCTTGAATATGTGTGGTTTGGAAATCTCTGCGAATTACTGTGTGCGTACGTACGTGCTTCTTTGCAAGCAGACTTGTTTATATAGGAAAGGCAAAGACGTTGTCCATAAAGCTAGTTTAATGATAATAACACACTTTCCTTTTGTAGAAGATCTTGTCTGAAGAAAGCCATTGGCATTAATTCTGTCTTGAATGTACAGTAACGCTTCAGAGTCTTCTTTGCTTAACTGCTGATGACGCTTCAGAATATTGATGACTTGGTTTGATATGTCTTTGTTCAGAATCAAAGTTTATTGTAATTAAGCGCAGGTTCTGGTCACCAATCTTCAGCGTATAATCTGTTTGCTTCAGCATGTAATATTTTAGCTTATCTTCTGATGTTGATCCCATCAGAACTTATGCATATACAGAACATATTTTTAAGGAGCATATTTGTTCTGTGTATATATACTTTGTATTTATTTATTCTTTGTATTTGTTATCATTAAAACTCTAATCAAGGGTTGTAGAATCAAACTATGTTCTAACAACTTTTGCCAGGACCACCCTTATGTTTGAGAAAGAAAGATAGTTTTTCTGGCTTGTTACAGGTGTTAATCTTCAATCTCTTCATGTAGATAGTTTTCCTGGCTTGTTACAGATATTAATCTACAAACAGTCGACCACAAATAGTTTTCCTAGCTTGTTACAGGTCTTAATCTGGAACTTGAAAAGGTTTTCTTCAATGATGAATAGGAATCCATGTAAGATTGTTTCACGATGAGCCCGTGTAAAGCTGCATCTGGTCACATAGGTAGTTGCTCTGTCTTGCTTCAGAAACTAAACTTGGACCTTTTGAAAATTGTTGATGATAGCCATCTGCTGATTGACCTTTTCCTCAAAAGGTAAAATGTTAGTTGTATGCAATGTCATGATGTATGAAATGCATGGTATCCTCAAAATAAATGAGATTATGTCGAATGCATGTATGTAAATAAGATGTATGAAATGTGAAATGTTATTGAAATGTAACTTTCTCTGGAAAATAGATCGTTGACAAATGTTGGGGAGCTTTGAGAAATGAAATCCCGAACCGCTGTTGTGGACCAAGAGTATGCTCCTCTTCCGACCTTGTTTTAGGATGTTTCCAACTGGGGATTCCTGTTTTGTTGATTGAGGAGAAACTCCGTTGGGGAATATTGGCTTTGCTTGAGAAGGCTCTATGGAGAGTGTTGATCTCTGTTTAAGGAAAAGAGTTCAGGAGTCTTAGTTGTTTGTTACTCTACTAAGGAGTTATTCTTGATGGGGAAGATTAAATTAACTGTTATCTGGTCGTATTCCAGGCTTCGCAGAAAATTTCTTGGGAGAGTGAAGTTAAACTGTTATGTGGTCGGTTTCCAGGTTTCGCAGTAACTTACTAGGGATTGTATAGCAGTCTACTGGGGAGAGGATTTGTGGTCCCTTGATTTGTACCAATCAGAGAGGCAAACTCAAACTGGGGAATCTGTAGTTTGTTGGGGAAATAAATATTGTCGCCAGTCTGTTGGGGAGGCGTCTTCAGAGATTGAAACCCTGGCTGAGAGTCATTCTATGAACAATATTTTAGGGGAGATTTGTCGTTGTCCCTAGTAGCAGGTGTTTGTGATACTACCGGGAAATGTTTGACTGTACGTAACCCTTTGATGGGATTCGCGTTCAATGACCCAAGTGATTCAGATGGAGACCTGTCCCTGGTATATTCAGCGTTTCTTGAGAGATTCCTTGGAATCTCGACTGGACTTCCCCAGATATGCTAGATAATGATCATGTCGTGCCCCTTGCTTATAGGAGATATGTTATGGGAAGTGTCTTCCCACTTGAAGTGATTTTGTTCATTGAGAGAGTATTTGTTCACTGAATATTCATCGTGTGAATTTCTCTGTTGTCAAACAATTAGCTATATGCAAACAACGATATTCAAATAATGCAAAGTTTATGTTTGTCTTGAAGTTTTGAAAATGCGTTTTTAGCAGATAAAAGAATTTTTTGTAAGAAAATTCAACTCAAGATTTAGAGTAAATCCTTACAGGAGTCAGGATACCTTTTGTAACAGTATGCTTTCGAATTAACCCATGCTTCAATTAGGACTTTTGAAGGGTTGTAGCGTGGCTTGGTTCACGGTTTAAGAAACAAATGATAAAGGCTCAAATTTTATTTGTACCCACCTTTTCTTCGTGATGTTCTTCAGTCCTAAACTTAGTTAATTGTACGTTCAAACTCCAATGACGTCTTGGTGATGGTTTAGACAAGTTTAGTTTATCGGAAAGTAGTCATTTTTTCGCAACATTTGTCATGTTATAGAGGATGTGCAGTGACCTCTTATTTGTTTATTATCCCTGATTTTTTCCGACTTTTCTTGTTTTTGAGATTACAGTCAGCGGGATGCCCCTAGTTTTTCTTAAGTATCCTTCGTAGGTTTTGACTTAGTGGGCTTTTTCTTTTTTAAGAGGTAATGACTGCCTATGTGATAGGGAACCATCATTGTCTTTTGGTTCTAGAGGAATGTTTTTTATGTCATTCGTTGTATTACGAAGTGAAATTTTACGACTGAACGCGCATTTGAATTAACTGAGAGACTACCATGTCCTGGGTTTTGATTAAAGGTTTCAATTTGTGTGAAAAAGAAAACTTCTACTTCTTTGGCTCAAAGGGGTTGGCTAGGGATTATCTTCCTTATCACTCCAGTGTTTAGGATTTGAAAGAATGCTTGTACATCGTCAGCAAGGTCTGTCCAAAATCATACTGTATGTGATTAAGGCATTGTTTTCGTCATCCTCCCTATAAAGGCTTGTAACTTTTAGCAAGAGTTGGGAGTAAAAAGCATAGTTTAAATATAGTGAAAATGAAAGGATGAATTCAAGACAAACATATGCGATGCATTAATGAAACATAGTTTAACAATAATATATAATTGCTTTAATAACAAAAGATGTTAGAATTGAAAATTCAAAAATGAATTGGAACACTCAATGGTTAGGCATGGGAGTGGTGATTATGTTAGGAGTCTCTGGAGGGTCAAACTCGATCTCCTTGGAGTCAATCATGTTTTGAATCTTGTATTTTCGCGCCCAACAATCATTAGTATCATGCCCGGGACTGCCGGAATGATAAGCACATGTTGCATTAGGATTGTAGTTAGGAGAAGAAGTTTTGGGGTTTGGATGAGGTCCTATCAACGTAATCAGGTCCATCCTCAACAAGTGTTGTAGTGCTTGAGACAGCGGTATCTTGATGTTGGTAAACTTTCTTTTGGGATCGTCTGGCCTTCGTTGATTTCCCCTTTCTTGTTGCCGCTACGACGCATGACCGGAGATCAGGACTGCCCCCACATTTTGGTCATGATTGCTCTTGTTAAGACTCTTTTAACCATACATATCATTGTACTCTTTCTTCCTATTATATGGCTTTTTCTGAGCATCAGAGGGTGTAGCCCCTTGGATATTTCCGCTTTTGATGTCAGCTTCGATCTTCTCGCCAGTCAGTATTATCTCGGTGAACTCGGCTGAGGAGCTTCCGATTAGGTGATTGAAGAAAGGTCCTGTCAAAGCTCCCATGAAGATGTTAATCAGTTCCCTATCAGTTAATGGGGGCTGCACCCTAGCAGTCAGATCTCTCCACGAGTTGGTGCAAGATCAGCATTGTATTGGTATTGCTTGTAAAAATTAGTGGCTAGATCTTCCCAAGTGTGAATGTGGGAACTCTCCAATTGATAGAACCACTCAAGTTGCGTCCCAGTTAAACTCTCTTGGAATAAGTGGATCCAAAGCTTCTAATCAGTTGTGTATGGTTGAATCTTGCGGACATAAGACTTTATATGCATCTTAGGACAAGAGACTCCATCATACGGGGCAAAGGTATGGATTTTGAACTTTGGTGGGATGCACACTCCAGAAACCAAGCCCATGTCTCCTAAATCCAAAATAGGCACAACTTAGATCTCCACAGCTTTTAGTCTGTCTTTAAGTTTGTAAGTGTTTGCTTGTTTGCATTAATTTTTGGTAAAACCAGATTTGCGAATGTCATGACTGATGTCATAACATTCTGGGATAAAGACAAATTCTGCAGAAGGAATGTTCTACAGGAACAACTCAGTATGAGTGAATATCATGATGATTAAGCTATGATCATATGTACTGAATTCTACCAAAATCAGTGAGCAGGATACATGATGTCATAACCAATGTTAATACATCCTGTATTGATCAAGTTATTGTGCAAATTTATTATTCCTGAGAATTTTCAGGAATCTAGTGTGCTATTCTGAGTTGAAGTATATTGACTAGATCAGATGGTCACGTGGATATTAGGTTAACCTTGCTTAACCCTAATCTGTTATGATGAAAGCTCAAGACCAAGTCTTTAGGTTAACTTTGGTTAACCCTAGCTATTTTTATGGAAGCCCAAAATGAAGAATAGACTGCATATATATTTCTCACGAATCCTAATGGTGTGCAGCACTTTTGAAGACAAGATCAATAAGGCATTTTGTAGTTGTGATAGTTTTAGTAACTATTGTGAGCCAAGCAATTATCACTTGATAAGTGACTTGGTGTAGGATTTGGTTGTAAGGGTTGTTTATCACTCAAAGCTTTGAAGCACGAGTGTTGTGTCTCTTGATTAAAGCTTTGAAGCAAAATCAAGCGTGTGTATTGAAGAATGTCTTCATAATCTTATTAATTAGTAGATTAGTATCACTGTTGTGATTGAGGGGGAGTGAGTAGGAACTCAGGTTTAAGTAGGACTTAGATTGAAGTTGCATTGGGTAGGTCTTAAGTGAAGGAGATAAACTGGTTGGTTTATTCCTAAATTAATACCTCTTATAGTGAATTTCCTCCCTGGCTTGGTAGCCCCCAGATGTAGGTGTTGTTATACACTGAACTGGGTTAACAATTGATTGTGTTCTTTACTGTCTTTTAAATTCTGTTTGGTTTGTGTACAATTTGTCAGATACGGTGTGTGATCGGTGGATCTGGAACTGACTGTTTAACGCTGGTTCGCGAAATGTCGCGGTAAGCAAGAGTCGCCACCGTCTTTTATTTTCTCCAAATGGAAAGGACAAAAGCACAGAAAAATTCCTTAAAGAGATTGCTCTCGGTTCGGGAGGTAGATTATAGAAAGGGAAGGTGTTAGCACCCTTTCTATCCATGGTTATCCATGGGCTCTTAGATACTTGCTCATTGTGTTTTCAAAAATGGTTTGTTTGCTTTTCAATTGTGGGTTTAAAAAGTTTCTTTGAAAATTCCAGTTCGACTCTTGTATCAGTCCTCAAGAGTGTTTGAAAAATTGCTTTCGAAAGCTTTTGAAAAAGTGTCGGTGTGAAAAGTATTTTTTGATTTGTTTTGAAATTAGAGCAAGTATCTAGAGTCGTCTACCTACCCCAAGGAATTCTTCTGTGTAAATGTCCTTTAAAGCAGTGCCATCCCACCATTGAGAGGTAGGTAGCACCACCGTTGGAGGTGTCCGGGTCAATTCGAGGTTCGGGACATGGTGATCACCAGAGCAATAGGAAGACACCTTAGAAGCTACCCTCATGCCAGGTTCCCGGATCATGAGGACTTACTAAGACATCCTCTACTCGACGATCACCTTTCGAGGCAAGGCAACAGTGAGGTGTACCCTAGGGGTGGTGTGTGCGATTTGTGTGTCGTTTTCATTTGCATTTATCTTGTCATGTTATTGGTATTCTACGCTTGTTTTTATTTATGTCATACATTCTTTCATGCCATTTGTTAACAGTTAAAATATTTGCGGGAAAGTAAAGATCTAAGGCTATTACAAAAGGCGCGGGTCCACATCGCCAAAATTAACCAGGACCCGATTTGACAGAAAAATAAAGAGATTAAAAGTGCGAGAAAATGTTACAAGGCTTCGGGATAGATACATGAATATTTAAGCGAAATAAAAGAAATATGCGAATTAAGAATTAGATCGGAACGAGGGCGTTGGACCCTTTTGCAAAAATTGAATTAATAATGAATTACAAAAGAAAGCAAGAATTTGTTTTTTGTGTTTTTTAATATTTTAGGATTTAATAAAAAAGAATTAATTAAAATCAATACTAACCCTAATTCTAATTATTTTTAATTTATTAAGAAGAAAATATTGAAGTTTTTTTAACCTAAATTAACCCTAAGTTATTTTCATGCAATTTAATTATAAAAAATAAAATATTTAATTATTTAATACATTTACGAAAGAAAAATAAAAGAGGATAAAAATTATTATTTAAACCTATTTCTACATTTTTTAGATTTTATTATGAAAAGAATCAAAATTACAACCTAATTTAAAACTAAATAATTACATGCAAATTTATTTATGAAAATATTAGAAATAAAAATATTTATTATTTTAATTCTTTTCTGATTTTTTATGGTTTTTTATATTTATGAAAATAATAAAACTAATTAATTAAAACAATAATAAAAAAAGAAGTAAAAATAATAATACAAAAAGGGTGAAGAAAATAAAAGAATATGCAAACCTGGGGGTTCAGACCCCAATATGGAGGTTTGGCCTTAGTAATTCAGGCCCATTAATCTGGATCCATTTGACTCTTCCAGGCAGCGTATAGCAATGTTGACCAGGGTGCAACGTGTTCTTTAGATCTATGCCTTTGATTTGATGAAGCTGGACGCGTGTATGGCTGGATAGAGGGACGTACCATGGACCACAACATTATGCCTGCATATGAACGTTAATTGGGAAAAAACAAATGGAAAGGGTGAAGACCTGGGATCGAACCCAGGTCATTAGCATTACCAATCAACATGTGCGCCACTGAACCAAATTGTTTAATTTGTATATTATATGCATGAGAATTACTATAAAGCAAAACAATCGCTAGTGGCCTAATCAGAAAAAGCTCGCGCCAAGATTCAAAGCGTCCAGTCATGGTTGGCCACGTACCCTTCTTCTTCATTGTGTTGTATTTTCCTGAAACAATAACAAACTAGCAACGGTTTTGTAAACGTTGCCATAGGTGAGATACGAGAAAATAGTGAATGGCCCTCTGACGCTCATAAATTGAGCGCGAGGGTGGGTTCAAGTTCGTCCAAGTGCGCTTATTCTCATGGTATGGGTCTGGAAGGCTAATTTTCCTTTGTCTCAAAAGCCCTAATTCCAAGGTCCTGTAACCCTAGAAATCGACCATGGCGAAATCGTCTATATAGCTCAAAAACACAATTAAATACATGGGTTAGCTTCAGAATCAAATGACCAACATGAATCAATAATTAAATTTCACAAAGAATGCATGGAACAGGATGTACGATTATGAAATTTATTTGAAACAGGTGGACTCCATTGTACCAATTCCTGAGGTTTTGATGGATGTTCTTGTTTGGGAAACGTTCAATGATGCTTGAGCAAGCTATTGAAACAAGAATTCTGCCTTGAATCGCCCTCCAATGTGATTTTCAGAATTGAGGTTTTAGAGAAAAATTTCAAGTTTGATAATGGCTTTTTTGAGCAGCTGCGTGTGTAGGATGATTAGGGTTGTGTTCCTGGCTTATGTATGAATCAATTAGGTTAAGAAACTTGATCAGAATCTCTTGCAATCATGGTTTTAGAGATTTGATTTTTCAAGATTTTTTCAATCTTTTTTTCATGCTATTTTTGCACAAATCATATCCAATTGCTCCAATTCTTTCCATATTGACTTATGCACGAAATCTTGAGGGTAAAACATGCACAAAAAGATTTAAAACTTTAGGTTAGCATTTTTCATACATTTATTTTGATTTAAATGAATTATTATAAATAAAAATTCAAATAAATAAATAAAAAATGAATAAAGACTTCCCTTTGGGCCAAGTAGTCGTGCATATGTCATGGATGATGAATTATGGAAGAAAAATGGGTCCATTAGCAATTTTAGGTCATTTGAAGTAATGTTGACTTTTCAAAATATCCAAAAATTTCCCAACTTCCACAAGGCATAACTTGCTCAATTATTAAGCTTTTCTCATGTTCTTGGACATTTTGGAAAGGTCTTTGAGTCCTCTAACCAATTCCTTTGGTACCATGTCATTTTGATTTACCAATCTCAAGTTATGGCCTTTGACTTAAAGTCCCTTTTTGTTGACTTTTGAAAATGACCTATAATGTTGAAATTGATAACTTTTTGTGAGAGCATTTCTTGGACTTGAAGTATGAAGATGAGTTGTAGGAAATGTCTTTCTCTTCAAAATGAGCTTTGGATGGAATTTTTATGATAATCCATGTGAAAGTTATGCCCTGGTCAATTTACAGTTGACTTTTTCAACTGTCAAAATAAGGAAACTTTTGCATTTTGATGATTTTTGAGCCAAGCTTTGAGAATCATGATCAAGCATTGATCAAATGATGTTTGTGACTTAAAAATGATATGTTGATAAAAAATTTGAACTTTTGACTGTCAAATGACCATTTTGCCCCTACAGTTGACTGTAGTGCAATTAGAGTTTTTGACTGTGCAAGTTTGAGCTGAATGTCTTGAAACTTGATATGAGGATGCTTGACCATATTTGTAGGTATGTGAGGCTTGATTGGACCTTTGGAAACTTCATTTTCTTGATCAGAACACAAACCCTAATTTTGACTGTATAGGAGATCTTTGCACTGTGCAACCCTTGGGGAACTTTTGCAGTTTGACTTGGCAATTTCTTTGAAGAATATGGGAGGGCAAATTTTGGGGTACATTAGTTGCCCCTGTTCAATCTTCTTAGACCTGAGGATGCAGATTGGCTGACGTGCCTTTCGTAATCCGAGGGTAGAAGGTGATTGAACACTAGAGTGCCCAGAAATTTGCGCTCACATAGTAGCAATGCAATGATGGGAATGGGCTTATAGATGCCATTTAGAGATTGATGGATAGGACGATGGGCTTATAGATGCCATCTGGATGTTGATCGCGTAAGAGATTCCTTAGCGAGAACCTGCATACCTGCAAAAGAAAAATGAGTACCTGACACGTTGCAGGAGCTGGTTTTCAGATGCTTGGTATAGATGTGTCCTGACTGGTTACAGGAGCTGGATCTGGAGCTTCACAAGATGATGAATGAACCAGGGATGGTTACTACCTTAGCATGAACGGTAAGAGAACCTTGGGTGACTTTAACTTCAACAACGCTCGCTGAGAAAATCTTGGTGGGAATTACCATCTTCGCAGGATCGGGAAGAGAACCATAGGCAATTATAATCTCAAAGGAAATTACGTCTCACGCACCGTCGGGGAGAGAACCATAGGAAATTATAATCTGAAAAGGAATTACCACCTCACACACCGTCGGAGAGGGAACCATAGGAAATTATAATCTGAAAAGGAATTATCACCTCACTCACCGTCGGAGAGGGAACCATCTGAAAAGGAATTACCACCTCACTCACCGTGGGAGAGGGAACCATCTGAAAAGGAATTACCACCTCACTCACCGTCGGAGAGGGAACCATCTGAAAAGGAATTATCACCTCACTCACCGTCGGAGAGGGAACCATCTGAAAAGGAATTATCACCTCACTCACCGTCGGAGAGGGAACCATCTGAAAAGGAATTACCACCTCACTCACCGTCGGAGAGGGAACCATCTGAAAAGGAATTATCACCTCACTCACTGTCGGAGAGGGAACCATAGGAAATTATAACCTAAAAGGGAATTATCACCTCACGCACCATTGGAGAGGGAACCATAGGAATTTATAACCTAAAAGGGAATTATCACCTCACGCACCATTGGAGAGGGAACCATAGGAAATTATAACCTAAAAGGGAATTATCACCTCACGCACCATTGGAGAGGGAACCATAGGAAATTATGATCTGAAAGAAAAACCTAAAATGGAATTATCATCTCATGCACCGTCGGAGAGAGAACCAATAGGAAATTATAATCTCAAAGAAAAACCTAATAACTTCTACTGAGTCTTTATCAGAAAAATCTGTTGGGAGTCGATTTAGCTGGACTAGAGAAGGCCTGGGACTGGATAAGAAATCTTTGGAGTCGATTAACTGACCCGGTCTAGGTCTTGAAATATGATTGAGAATTTCAACTGCATCTTTCCTGAAAGGTAAAGGTCAGTCATATGCAATGCATGATATGGATCAAGCAATGATGTTCTCAACATAAATGAGATTTGTATGATATAATGTGTCTATGCATGCTATAATGATGTATGTGATGTTTTATGAATGTATGTTTTCGTCTAGGAAAGTAAATCCTTGACGGGTGCCGGGAAGTCATATCCTGGGCTGATGTTGAAGAATAGATTTTGCTTCCGCTGGGGATGATAACTGCAAGAATACCGGTAGGAGAAGATGACTCCGTTGCAGAATAAACTTGGCAGATGGAAGATTCTGCGGGGAGAAAAGATACTCTAGCGACCATGCTGGGAAGCAATACTCTGTGGGAAGAGGGATGCCTTGCTGAGTGTTGATAATAATTTACTGGGGATACCCTTGTTGTTGGAAGTTGTGATCGGTGGATCTGGAACTGACTGTTTAACGCTGGTTCGCGAAATGTCGCGGAAGCAAGAGTCGCCACCGTCTTTTATTTTCTCCAAATGGAAAGGACAAAAGCACAGAAAAATTCCTTAAAGAGATTGCTCTCGGTTCGGGAGGTAGATTATAGAAAGGGAAGGTGTTAGCACCCTTTCTATCCATGGTTATCCATGGGCTCTTAGATACTTGCTCAATGTGTTTTCAAAATGTTTGCTTTTCAATGTGGGTTTTAAAAAGTTTCTTTGAAAGTTTCAGATCGACTCATGCGTCAGAGTGTTTGAAAAATTGCTTTGAAAGCTTTTGAAAAGTGTCGGTGTGAAAAGATTTTTGTTTGTTTTTGAAGAGAGCAAGTATCTACGAGAACCTACCTACCCTAAGGAATTCGTCTGTGTAAATGTCCTTTAAAGTAGTGCCATCCCACCATTGAGAGGTAGGTAGCACCACCGTTGGAGGTGTTCGGGTCAATTCGAGGTTCGGGACATTGTGGTCACCGAGCAAAGGTAAGACACCTTAGAAGCTACCCTTATGCCATTGATCTTTTATTCCGAGGCAACTTATTCGAGGCAACTTTGTTTTAGGCAACTAGATCAATGGACACAAGGACTTACTAAAACGTCCTATAGTCGATGGCCACGTTTCGAGGGACAAGGCAACAGTGTGATCACCGGAGTAATGGGAAGACACCTTAGAAGCTACCCTCATGCCAGGTTCCTGGATCATGAGGACTTACTAAAACATCCTCTACTCGACGATCACCTTTCGAGGCAAGGCAACAGTGAGGCGTACCCTAGGGGTGGTGTGTGATTTGTGTGTCATGTTCATTTATCTTTGTCTTGTCATGTCAAAGTGATCTATGCGTTTGTTTTTATTTAGACATTCATTCTTGCATGCAATTATTAACAGTTACAAAAGTTGCGGAAATTAAAGTTCCTAAACTATTACAAAGGCGCGGGTCCACATCGCCAAATTAAAATCCAGGACCCGATTTGACAAAAAATAAAGAACTAAAGTGCGAGAAATATAAAATGTCCGAGTTACATGGCTTGAGCAATTACATAATATTTGAAAGAAAATAAATGTGCGAAAGAAATAAAAATAGAACGTTCGAGGGCGTTGGACCCTTTAAAGAAATTAAATGAAATTAAAAATTAATTAATTATTTATTGAAATAAAAGAAGTGTTTTTTAGGTTTTTTTTGTATTTATGAAATAAGAAAATTAAAATTAAAATTAAAAGAAACCCTAATTCTAAGTTATTTTTAATTATTTGAGAAAAATGTTAAAGTTTAACTTAATTTACTAAAGAATTTATGTACATGTTTATTTACAAAATAAATTAGTAGTTAGTAATAATAATAATGATGAGAAAATTATTTATTAAAAAAATGATGAAAAAGTTAAAAACCCTAATTTCTACATATTTAATTTATTAAGAAAAATATTAAAGTTTTGAAACCTAAATTAATCTAATTAATTGTTTAAAGTTTATTTACAAAAAATAATAATAGTAAAATTAATATTAATAAAATAAACATTTTTTTGATTTTTCTGTATTTTATATTTATTATGAAAATTATTTTATGGAATTAAAAGAAAACAATTAAAAAACAATTAAAAGAATAAAAAGGAAAAACAAATAAAAATTAAAAATTGAGCAAACCATAGGGGGTGTCTGGCCCAAGGGGAGGTTTTTTGAAGTATTGACTCCTGAGTACCGTGGTCTGCATTCTTTGGCCATTGGATTGAGTTTCATGCATAAGTTGTTCTACTTTGGCCAATTGGCTTTTGGCTTTTGGCTTTTGGCTTTTGGCTTTTGGCCATTTGTGTTCTGGCTTCAACGTTCCCTTAATCTCTGGCTTAATGTCTGCCTCGCCATGTATTTGACTTTTGGCTTTTGGCCTTTTGGCCTTTTGACTTTTTGGCTTTTGGCCTCAACGTTCCTAAATAAACCTGGGATCCTGTCTAAATCTGCAGTTGAATCTCACGAACACATTAAATAAAATCATAAAAATTCAAATAAAACCAACATATGAAGAAATTTAATGTTTAGGCACAATATGACATGTATGAATGATTATACCCTTTTGATCATGGAGATCAAATCAACCTTACCCTTACTGGAAAATCAGTGGCCTGAATGCTTTTATGCTCTTTGGATCATGGAGATCAAGCCAGCCTTACCCTTACTGAAGAAGTAATAAGATGTTGGTTTGTAGCTGAGATGGTTTTGTTTGTAGTGAGAGAGGGATTTGTAATAAGGATTTCAAGGTTTTAGGGTTCTTGAAAGAGTTTGATATTCCAACAGTGTTGTGGCAAGGTTTTTTCTCTCTTTTTTTTCTTCCCTCTTTTTCTTTTTTTCTCCCCCTTGGTTTGTGTGACAAGAAGGTGATTATATAGTGGAAATTAGGGTAAAGAAAATGGGCTTTGAATGTGCAATTGGGCCTCCAATATTCACTTGAATTCGTCACTTTCCAGGCTAAATCGCAGGGACTTAAGTGCATTTTTTGAAGTTGAAATGTGAAAACAAAATGTAGCCGACATCGAGAACTAACTCCTGTCCGAAAATCGACTCAATCGGATAAACGGTGAATTAGTTATGAATTTTTGAAGTTTCAGCTCAGACAAACTTATTTTGGGCTCCAGTGTCGACTCTGACACGTTCTTCAATAAAAAACTGGTATTGATCGGTGCATAATCCGGTCTCGACTTTTGAAGCAAAGTTGTAGATCTACGAGTCAGGGACCTTGGGTAAAAATATGAGCCCAATCCGATAAAAATTGACCGAGTTATGAATTTTCGAAGTTTCAGCCCAGATGAAATAATATTCAGCATTCAGGATTTTCAGCGTGTCACGCACTCTGAGCAAAAAACGAAGGCCTTTTGAATACCGTTTGAAATCAATACCTTCTATGAAAATGTAGCCAACTCAATTTGTGAAATTTTGGCACCGGAACCAGCTCGATACGATGAAAATCGACCAAGTTATGATTTTCTGAACATGACGCAAATAAACTTCTGTCACAAATTTTCTGCACGAAAATACTTGATAAATCCACATTTTTGAAGACCTTCTGATCGAAATTGGCTTCCATCCGTGAGAGATGAAAACGTAGATAATGTCAAGACGGAATTTTGGCCACCGGAACGGGTTCAAAACGAGTCACGATCTTCAAGTTATGAATTTTTTAGCGCGTAAAAACTGCACTTTCAGCACACTTTTTCACTATATTTCTTCAAGAAAACTCACACATTCGGATACCTTCTTTAAAGAATTGACTCTTGAGCCGAACCTGAATTTGAGAATACGTTATCAGAGATATCTTGGCGAAAGAATACCTGAATATGACGCGCCAGGTTGGACTTGTGAATTTTCTTGAAATGTTTTGAGAAATATGGGAGGGCAAATTTTGGGGTACAACAGAAGTGTTGATGGACTTCGCTGGGGTAAGAAGACTTCGTCGAGGGCGCTCTTTCTGTGGCTTTTGGATGAGGATAACCCAGTTATATCCTGTTAAGGAAATAACTCTTTAAATCAAGCCGGACGACGCGTTCGTGCTCTGCGAGGGGATAAGCTTCCAGAATTTACTAGGGATAAGCTTACTGCTTGGGGATATGAATTCCAAATTTCCTGGGGAACTAGATTGGATTCTCTTGGGGAAGTTTTGAACTATGTCGGGGAAGCGATTCCTTTGAATGTTGGTCTGCCGCCGGGGAACAATCTTTAGACCAAGACTGCCGGGGATGCTTGTTAAGAATATATGTATACTGCTGGGGAATGTTGGGATCTGCTGGAGGATACCCAATTTCCTTGAGATTTGATACTCTGCTTGGAGAGGAATGCACTGGCTGCTGACTTACTCTCTGGGGAATTAAGATGTACTGGTCATGTTCTTTAGCTGAACCTATCTTGGTACCTTGGAGGATGGAACCATTAGATTGCTTGGACAACTCATTATTGCCCCTGTTTCTGAGGTGGGAGAGGAAGACCTATGAGGTGCTGATAGTTGTTGATGGACAAACCCTCTTCTGGTAGGCAGGTGATAAGATGACAGGACCTAGTCGTACGCTTTAATCCCTAACTTTTGCCTGGACTGCCCTTTCGGGTTTTCAGTCCACCGGGATACCCATTTTTGCCCAAGCCTCCCTTTCAGGTTTTCGACTTGCCGGGTGTACAGTTTTTTTCATTTCATCCCTTCATTTTGCCCGAACCCTTTTGGTTCGCCGGGAAGCCCTTATTTTTGCCTAGGTATGTCAACCTAGCGGGTCTTTGATTTTGCGTAGTATTTTTCGACTATGTCCGTGCTTTCGGAATATAGGGAGTTGCCCCTGTTAGAAGTGTTTTGTCATGCCACCAGAAGGTGCTTGATCAGGCAAGATTTATTGTTGAAATGCCCCAGGTGACTCATGCGGAGATTTTCCCCAGGCTATTTGGCCTCTGAGAGATTCTCCGAATCTTGACTTAACTGCCCCAGATGATGGACAATAATCATGCCATGCCCCTTGATTGGAGGTACTTCTGTTCATTAGGCATTCGTCGTGCGAACTTCTATACTGTTCAAACAAAAAGTCATATGCAAACAAAGTTATGTTAAAAATGCAAAGCCTATGTCTGTCTTGAAGATTTTGAAAATGCATTCTTTTTTCATAAAACAAATTAATGTTTGTAAAACGTGATGTCAACTCCGTATTTACCGTAGGCCTTAAGGAGTCAGGATACCTTTCGTATAATATGCTTTCGAACTAACCCATGCTTCAGCTAGGACTTTTAAGGGTTATAACGTGGCCTGGTTCACGGTTTAAGAAACAAAGGATAAAGGCTCAAATTATTTGTACCCACCCGCTCTTCGTGATGTTCTCCAAACCTAAGCTCAGTTGATCACACGTTAGACCTTGTTTGAGTTTTTTTGTTTGATTTTCCGGTGATGATTCAGATATTGATGATTGATTCTGAATAGGCAGTCATTTCTTTTTTTGTTGAGGGTTTGTAGGACCTCTTTCTTTTTGATTTCGTTATCCCTATTTTTTTCGCCTGAACTGTTTCTTTTTGGAATTACAGTCAGCGGGATGCCCCAGTTTTGTAAGTCCCTTTTATAGGTTTTGACTTCTTGGGCTTTTCATTTATGATTTTTTTTATAACGACTGGCTGTCTTTATGATTGTTCTGAACCATCACTGTCTTTTGTTTTGTAAGGACCTCTTTGGTGCCATTCGTTATGCACTTGGATCAACTGAGAGAACTACCCTGCCCCAGGTTATGATGAAGGGTTTTAAATTTCGAAAAGAAAAACTCCTACTTCTTTGGCTCAAAGGGGTTGACGAGGGATTATCATCCTTATAACTCCAGTGTTTAGGGATGGAAACAATGCCTGTACCTCATCAGCGGGGTCTGTTCAAAAGCATACTGTAAGGATCGTGGTATCGTTTTCGTCATCCTCCCTCAAGAGGCTTAGAATTTTAGATCAAGAGTTGACATCAGAAAAAAAATATGAAAAATAATTTGCATAGAGTGAATACGAATATATTGGTTCAAAATAGACATAAGCGATGCATTAATGGAATAACAATGTTTAACATGAATAAATGTTTGAACAAAAGAAAATTGCAACTTGAACATTCGAATGAACAAAAATTTCCTAGTCTCAGGGCTTGTCACTTCACATAGTGGATCCTGTGGGGATGGTAGAAGTACTCAGCCTGGCCCTCTTGGGTGAATTCCACAGCTCCTTCCTTAATCAGGTCCTGGATCTTATTTTTCAGAGTCCAACAATCCTCTGTAGCATGCCCCGGGCTGTCAGAATGATAAGCGCAGTGGGCGTTGGGGTTATACCTTGAAGGTGTCCTATTGGGATTCTTAGGAGGATCCTTTAGAGTTACCAAGTTCAACCTCAGCAGTTGTTGTAAGGCTTGAGGCAGCGACACGTTGAGCTTGGTGAATTGCCTTTTGGGCTTGTCGGGTTGAAGCTGGTGAGGTTGATACTGAATTGGTGATACTGGAGCCGTATGAGGAGCTTTCTCCTTGCCTCTTTGTCTCAAAGATGGTCGAACGATGACTGGCTTTTTACCCTTAGATGTTTGCCCCAGTTGATTACCCTGAAGCAGTTGGTTGACGAGAAAACGGAGCTCATCTTGTCTTTGAGCTAAACCTTGAATGGCATTCCTCTGCCCCAGCATTTGGGCTTTCATAGCATCCATCTCAGCTTGTAGGTGTTTCAGCCTTTCATCCTCAGCATTGTTCCTGACAAAGGTCCCCATGAGAAGTGTCCTTAGTTCCTCCTGCCCCTTGGATAGATTCAGGAGGATTTCCCCAAACTGAGTCTCTTGAGCCAGAAGGTCCTGGTTATCTTGTTGGGAAGTCATTGCTGAAATAAACAGCGAGAAGGGTAAGTGACCTACAACCAAGGTACCTGTTATGCAATGATATGTATGACATGCATGCAATGTTTTCAAGGACCTCGCGGGGTAAACAAGAAAATTGTTAGAGTTTGCATTTTGTAGCTTGACTGAAGGAACTTCCTGTTGTAGAGAGTCCTCCTTCAAGGGTCAAAGGCTCACCATATCCAGTGGGTCATAGCCCCTGACTTTAGTCATCATGTCTGGTTTTGATTTCCAAACAACCTTGGTTAGGGAACCTTCTTCAGGAGTCAGAGCTCACCATATCAAGTGGGTCATAGCCCCTGACAACTCTGGCTAGAGGAAAATAAGTCCTCTTTGCCCCTTGCTGGGATGGTTGATTCACTATGACCTGCATCACAAGCCCTTGAGGTCCTTGAAATGGGTTAGGATGTATGCAATGGTATAATGTTATGGTATGCATGGGATAATGTAGGTAACCCTGTTATGAGTCCCTAATTAAGGGCTGCAAACCAAAACCTGCAAGAAACTTAGTATACCCTGTTATGAGTCCCAATTAAGGACTATAAACAAAACCTGCAAGTAAACTCAGTAACCCTGTCATGGGTTCCAATTAAGGACAAAACCTGCAAGTAGTTCATGTGTCAGATAAAGCATGCAAGTAGTCAAGTACGAAGGCACACAAGTCACACAAGAGAAAGCCCTTAGAGTTTAGGCCAGCATGGGGTCTGGGTATTACCCTCTTGAAGTTGGTGGGCTCAACCTGTCCTATTAGAAGTAACCGGGTTCTAAGGGTCCCAATATCACTGGATTGCTTTCATTGTTCATCGTTTCGATTTAGCCACTGAACTGGCGACCGAAATATTCCAGGAAAGCAACCCTCAATTGAGTGTAGTATCGAGTATCAACCAACCTCGGACTGCACCAAAGTCAGTTATCTCACTACCCTAAAGAGGCCAAGATAGTTCAATTAAGGTTCCTAAGGTCTGTTGATGCTTCATGACACCACGTGGAGGCCCCGTACTCTCCTTGACTGAACTCAAGGGTTACCGGTACACACCAAAGTGCCACATCAACGTAGCAGACTGTTTCAACCATGTCGGTATACCCCGCACAGTTCCCTCACAGCCTTGTTGCTACTTTCTAAGAAGGTATCCCCAGATCCGGGTTAGGATCTATAGAACTCCCAAGACAGTCCCACAATTTAAAGCAAACAAGGAAAGCAATTGAAAACACAGTTATGAACTAACCCTAAGGTACACCTCACTTTAAGTTAAGTCCCCAGCAGAGTCGCCAGTTCTGTGATTGGTGGATCTGGAACTGACTGTTTAACGTTGGTTCGCGAAATGTCGCGGTAAGCAAGAGTCGCCACCGTCTTTTATTTTCTCCAAATGGAAAGGACAAAAGCACAGAAAAATTCCTTAAAGAGATTGCTCTCGGTTCGGGAGGTAGATTATAGAAAGGGAAGGTGTTAGCACCCTTTCTATCCATGGTTATCCATGGGCTCTTAGATACTTGCTCATTGTGTTTTCAAAAATGGTTTGTTTGCTTTTCAATTGTGGGTTTAAAAAGTTTCTTTGAAAATTCCAGTTCGACTCTTGTATCAGTCCTCAAGAGTGTTTGAAAAATTGCTTTCGAAAGCTTTTGAAAAAGTGTCGGTGTGAAAAGTATTTTTTGATTTGTTTTGAAATTAGAGCAAGTATCTAGAGTCGTCTACCTACCCCAAGGAATTCGTCTGTGTAAATGTCCTTTAAAGCAGTGCCATCCCACCATTGAGAGGTAGGTAGCACCACCGTTGGAGGTGTTCGGGTCAATTCGAGGTTCGGGACATGGTGATCACCAGAGCAATAGGAAGACACCTTAGAAGCTACCCTCATGCCAGGTTCCCGGATCATGAGGACTTACTAAGACATCCTCTACTCGACGATCACCTTTCGAGGCAAGGCAACAGTGAGGCGTACCCTAGGGGTGGTGTGTGCGATTTGTGTGTCGTTTTCATTTGCATTTATCTTGTCATGTTATTGGTATTCTACGCTTGTTTTTATTTATGTCATACATTCTTTCATGCCATTTGTTAACAGTTAAAATATTTGCGGGAAAGTAAAGATCTAAGGCTATTACAAAAGGCGCGGGTCCACATCGCCAAAATTAACCAGGACCCGATTTGACAGAAAAATAAAGAGATTAAAAGTGCGAGAAAATGTTACAAGGCTTCGGGATAGATACATGAATATTTAAGCGAAATAAAAGAAATATGCGAATTAAGAATTAGATCGGAACGAGGGCGTTGGACCCTTTTGCAAAAATTGAATTAATAATGAATTACAAAAGAAAGCAAGAATTTGTTTTTTGTGTTTTTTAATATTTTAGGATTTAATAAAAAAGAATTAATTAAAATCAATACTAACCCTAATTCTAATTATTTTTAATTTATTAAGAAGAAAATATTGAAGTTTTTTTAACCTAAATTAACCCTAAGTTATTTTCATGCAATTTAATTATAAAAAATAAAATATTTAATTATTTAATACATTTACGAAAGAAAAATAAAAGAGGATAAAAATTATTATTTAAACCTATTTCTACATTTTTTAGATTTTATTATGAAAAGAATCAAAATTACAACCTAATTTAAAACTAAATAATTACATGCAAATTTATTTATGAAAATATTAGAAATAAAAATATTTATTATTTTAATTCTTTTCTGATTTTTTATGGTTTTTTATATTTATGAAAATAATAAAACTAATTAATTAAAACAATAATAAAAAAAGAAGTAAAAATAATAATACAAAAAGGGTGAAGAAAATAAAAGAATATGCAAACCTGGGGGTTCAGACCCCAATATGGAGGTTTGGCCTTAGTAATTCAGGCCCATTAATCTGGATCCATTTGACTCTTCCAGGCAGCGTATAGCAATGTTGACCAGGGTGCAACGTGTTCTTTAGATCTATGCCTTTGATTTGATGAAGCTGGACGCGTGTATGGCTGGATAGAGGGACGTACCATGGACCACAACATTATGCCTGCATATGAACGTTAATTGGGAAAAAACAAATGGAAAGGGTGAATACCTGGGATCGAACCCAGGTCATTAGCATTACCAATCAACACGTGCGCCACTGAACCAAATTGTTTAATTTGTATATTATATGCATGAGAATTACTATAAAGCAAAACAATCGCTAGTGGCCTAATCAGAAAAAGCGCGCGCCAAGATTCAAAGCGTCCAGTCATGGTTGGCCATGTACCCTTCTTCTTCATTGTGTTGTATTTTCCTGAAACAATAACAAACTAGCAACGGTTTTGTAAACGTTGCCATAGGTGAGATACGAGAAAATAGCGAATGGCCCTCTGACGCTCATAAATTGAGCGCGAGGGTGGGTTCAAGTTCGTCCAAGTGCGCTTATTCTCATGGTATGGGTCTGGAAGGCCAATTTTCCTTTGTCTCAAAAGCCCTAATTCCAAGGTCCTGTAACCCTAGAAATCGACCATGGCGAAATCGTCTATACAGCTCAAAAACACAATTAAATACATGGGTTAGCTTCAGAATCAAATGACCAACATGAATCAATAATTAAATTTCACAAAGAATGCATGGAACAGGATGTACGATTATGAAATTTATTTGAAACAGGTGGACTCCATTGTACCAATTCCTGAGGTTTTGATGGATGTTCTTGTTTGGGAAACGTTCAATGATGCTTGAGCAAGCTATTGAAACAAGAATTCTGCCTTGAATCGCCCTCCAATGTGATTTTCAGAATTGAGGTTTTAGAGAAAAATTTCAAGTTTGATAATGGCTTTTTTGAGCAGCTGCGTGTGTAGGATGATTAGGGTTGTGTTCCTGGCTTATGTATGAATCAATTAGGTTAAGAAACTTGATCAGAATCTCTTGCAATCATGGTTTTAGAGATTTGATTTTTCAAGATTTTTTTCAATCTTTTTTTCATGCTATTTTTGCACAAATCATATCCAATTGCTCCAATTCTTTCCATATTGACTTATGCACGAAATCTTGAGGGTAAAACATGCACAAAAAGATTTAAAACTTTAGGTTAGCATTTTTCATACATTTATTTTGATTTAAATGAATTATTATAAATAAAAATTCAAATAAATAAATAAAAAATGAATAAAGACTTCCCTTTGGGACAAGTAGTCGTGCATATGTCATGGATGATGAATTATGGAAGAAAAATGGGCCCATTAGCAATTTTAGGTCATTTGAAGTAATGTTGACTTTTCAAAATATCCAAACATTTCCCAACTTCCACAAGGCATAACTTGCTCAATTTTTAAGCTTTTCTCATGTTCTTGGACATTTTGGAAAGGTCTTTGAGTCCTCTAACCAATGCCTTTGGTCCCATGTCATTTTGATTTACCAATCTCAAGTTATGGCCTTTGACTTAAAGTCCCTTTTTGTTGACTTTTGAAAATGACCTATAATGTTGAAATTGATAACTTTTTGTGAGAGCATTTCTTGGACTTGAAGTATGAAGATGAGTTGTAGGAAATGTCTTTCTATTCAAAATGAGATTTGGATGGAATTTTTCTGATAATCCATGTGAAAGTTATGCCCTGGTCAATTTACAGTTGACTTTTTCAACTGTCCAAATAAGGAAACTTTTGCATTTTGATGATTTTTGAGCCAAGCTTTGAGAATCATGATCAAGCATTGATCAAATGATGTTTGTGACTTCAAAATTATATGTTGATCAAAAATTTGAACTTTTGACTGTCAAATGACCATTTTGCCCCTACAGTTGACTGTAGTGCAATTAGGGTTTTTGACTGTGCAAGTTTGAGCTGAATGTCTTGAAACTTGATATGAGGATGCTTGACCATATTTGTAGGTATGTGAGGCTTGATTGGACCTTTAGAAACTTCATTTTCTTGATCAGAACACAAACCCTAATTTTGACTGTATAGGAGATCTTTGCACTGTGCAACCCTTGGGGAACTTTTGCAGTTTGACTTGGCAATTTCTTTGAAGAATATGGGAGGGAAAATTTTGGGGTACAACACGGTGTCATAACATTCACTGTGACATTAAGTATCTATTTCCAGAATTTCAATTGGCATCAGAGCAGGCACCCTGCCTGTCTTTCTGGGTGAGATCTAGGGATATTATTTTTCGGCGCTATGGACAAGGAAGGAGGATTTGGTAACAGACCACCTATTCTGGATGGATCAAACTATGACTACTGGAAACCTCTTATGATTGCCTTCTTGAAGTCACTGGACAATAAAGCTTGGAGAGCTACTGACAAAGGATGGAACCATCCCACCATAACTGGGAAAGATGGGACGACTAGTCTGAAATCTGAGGAAGAATGGAGCAAAGAAGAAGAAGAGTTAGCCCTGGGTAACTCTAAAGCATTGAATGCCTTGTTCAATGGAATTGATAGAAACATATTCAGACTAGTACATCAATGTGAACTGGCCAAGGATGTTTGGGACACTCTCAAAACCACCCATGAGGGTACATCCAAAGTAAAAATGTCAAGACTTCAGATGCTCACTACCAAATTTGAGAATCTAAGGATGAAGGAAGATGAGACCATTCATGAGTTTCACATGAACATCTTGGAAATTTCCAACACCTCAGGAGCATTGGGGGAAAAGATGTCAGAAGAAAAAACTGGTGAGAAAGATTCTCAGATCCTTGCCTAAAAGGTTTGCAATGAAAGTGACTGCTATAAAGGAAGCTCAGGATATCTGCAACTTGAAGGTTGATGAACTCATTGGGTCACTTCAGACATTTGAGATGGGGATCAGTGACAATGTTGACAAGAAAAACAAGAGCATAGCCCTTGTATCCAATATTGAAGATGAAAGCAAGGAGAGTGATGAAGAGAATATATCAGAAGCTATAGCTATGCTTGGAAGGCAGTTCAACAAACTCATCAAGAGAATGGACCCAAAGTCAAGGTCAAATGTCAAGAACATTACCTCTGACATTAGCAGATCCTATGACTCCAGCAGAAGAACTAAGTCTGAAGAAAAGGGAAATCAAAGCAGAGGAATCCAATGCCATGAATGTGAAGGATATGGGCACATTCGAGCTGAATTTCCTACCTTTCTAAAGAAACAAAAGAAAGGAATGTTTGTTACTTGGTCTGATGGTGACTCAGAAAGTGACTCGAAAAAGAATCTGCTAAACTAGTTACTGCACTATCTGGTGTTTGTAACTCTGATAATGATTCTAGTGATGAGGAAGTGACATTTGAAGAACTTGCTGACTCCTACAAGAAGCTATGTATCAGAAGTGATGAAGTCTGTCAGAAAAATGAGAAACAGAAAAAGCTCATAGTGAAGTTGGAGGCTGAGAAGAAGGCAGACACTGCTATTATAAGCCATCTCAAAGGTGAAGTTCTAATGTTGAACTCCAAACTTGATCAGATGACTAAGTCTGTCAAGATGTTAACAACTGGAACTGACAAGTTGGAAGAAATCCTTCAGGCTGGACAAAATGCAGGAAACATGTCTGGTCTAGGATTTGTGGCTGCAAAGAAATCTGCTGTTGACAAGAAGAAGACTAGGCCTGATAAACAAATGTCAAAGCAGATGTCACAACATAGGACTCAACATCAAGAACAGAGAAAGTATCAAAGATGGAGATGTCATTATTGTGGGAGGTTTGGCCACATAAAGTCATTCTGCTTCAGATTATATGGATATCCTAATCAGACCCCATATGTCAAACCTAAGACTAACAAGGCACCATATACTCAACAGTGGAAGAAAAAGACTGCAGCCCTGATAGCTCACACCTCCCTTAGAGTTTCTGCCAAGGAAGACTGGTACTTTGACAGTGGATGCTCTAAACACATGACTGTAATCAAGAATCTACTAAATGATGTCAAACCTCATACTACTAGTTATGTCACTTTTGGAGATGGTGCTAGAGGAGAAATCAAAGGAGTTGGAAACTTGGACTGCCCTGGAGTTCTAAACCTAAATGAAGTGTTGCTGGTAAATGGTTTGACTTCTAATCTCATAAGTATCAGTCAATTATGTGATCTAGGATTCAAGGTCAACTTCACCAAGTCTGAATGTCTTGTAACTAATGAAAAACAAGAAGTTGTAATGAGAGGAGTCAGATCAAAAGACAATTGTTACTTATGGGAGTCTGAGAACACTAACTACTCTTATGTGTGCTCTCACTACGCCAAAAACGAGTTTTGGCACCGCTACATAGACAACGCTTATGCAAAAGCGATGCTGTAGGTATCCAAAAAAAAAACTTTAGACATCGCTTATTAAAAGCGCTGCTATAGGCCTTATCAAAGGCAGCGCTTTTTCTCCCTAAGCGCTGCTATAGGGTTTTAAAAAAATTAAAAATTAAAAAATTAATAAAAGCGCTGCTAAAGGGTATGCTTTAGACAGCGCTTTCAAAAAGCGCTGCTAAAGGTGTAAGTCTAAAAGCGCTGCTAAAGGGGGGGTAAACCTAAAGCGCTGCTAAAGGGGGTACCTTTAGCAGTGCTTCTTGAAAGCGCTGCCTTTGTGTAAATCTAAAAGCGCTGCTAAAGGGGGGGTAAGCCTAAAGCGCTGCTAAAGGGGGGTACCTTTAACAGCGCTTCTTGAAAGCGCTGCCTTTGGTTTGTTAATTTATTTCTAAACCCCTAACCCCTAAATCAGATTTCCAGAAACACAAAATTAAACCCATATCGCTGTTCATCTTCTTCTCCATTCGTCTCCTCCCAAACTCCCCCTGTCTCACTCCATTACTCCCTTTGTTCCGTCATCTCTCAAACCCTCCTCTCAACCGCTTCATCTTCATCGTTACCAACCACCACCATCAATTGTCAACCGTCTCCATCCTTCATCCCTTCGTCATCCTCTAACCATTACCCTCCGCCTCGCATCAACGACACAATCACCAACACCAGCAGCCTCCTCTGTTGCATCACCTTCGAATCTTCGGCCCATGGCTAATTCATTTTTTCAATCTAAGTAAGTGTTTCTATCATTAAAGCCTGTGCTTCTGGATTCATTTTTTGGTGTGCATCGTGACTAGAGTGTTTAGTTGAATGTAGGTGATTTATGTGTTGAGATTTTCTGGATTCTGTGAGCTTTGGGGTTTGATTTAGGAATTTAGGGTTCAATAGTTAAGTGAATAGTATTCTCTTCCTTCTTTCCATATTAAACCCAAAGAAATAAATGTCATGGTGATATAAGTGATTCTAAATCTTGTCAACTCGAGTTTCCATAGTACCTGAGTAATGAATTATTTCCATTGCTTCTTGTAATTTGATACCCAATCACATTTCCTTTCTTTATCTTTTAATGTTTCCATTATTTGATAACCGTTTTTCAGAAAAGATTTTGCTTAATGAATGTTTTGGTTTTTAAACCTGGGATGTATGGTGTTTTTCTTTAGCAACAGCAGAAAGTTGGAGCATCAGGTGATGTTCAAGAATTTGGTCCTGATGTAAAAACAATAACTAAAAGGAGTGTCAATATGGACGCCGCTTTGGAGGACAAGATTTGTGATCTCTATGATATTTTTGTTGATGCACGTTGAGTTACAGATACTTATTGTGAAATGTATGTTTTGTGATAAAACTTAATAGAATCATGCTTGCAATGGCTGTAGGGCTTGGATGAAAATGCAGGTCCACAGATCAGAAAGTTATATGCCGAGGTAGGTCTAGTTTTTAAAACGTATTTGCAATTTGGTCTAGCAGTTCTACTGGGTTGCCTTGTTTGGGGTTTTCTGGCTGAGGACAAAAACTTAAACAACATGGTTGTTTGAATTCTTCACCTGCTTTCACTAAGTTCAATTTGTTTTCTTAACGCCTACTCAAAAATGGCTCCTAATTAATTTTAAGAATTTATTTATTGGCGTAAGAAGTACTTACTTCCGGAATTTCTCACCAAGTGTCAAACAGACATCTCTCTTATTCAAGGAGCATTCATGCTACTTACTACTTGATAGTATGCCTGTGTACTGAAAGTGTAGTTTATGATATCTCTAAGTTAATCTGTTTGCATTCCATAAACAGATATATTTATTCTTTTTAACCTTTTTGAATTCTGTCTTTATCAGCTTGCAGAATTATGGCCAACTGGTTACATGGACAACCATGGGATCAAACATGGAAGTTGCAGGGCAAAAGAGAGGCGCAGAGCATCATACACAAAAAATAAGGTATGTCTTTTGTAGTGAATAGGGATTTTTAATATTAATAAACAATTGTTCGAAGCTTATCTTCTTTCTTCTCCCCCTTAAAGCTGCATATATCAAGAAAATACCACGTTGCGATATTTCAAGTAATGGTGCTGAATCTGAATGAATGAATGAACAAAACTATACCTGTGGCAGCTGCATATCATGAAGAAATCTAAGCAGGGTGAGAGTTTAAGGCTCAAATATAAACGTTTACGTTATCGTCATTTCAAATATGTATGCATGTTTGTTGCAACTTCATTGTTTTTGAAATTCCACAGGCAGCCACTGATCAGACCAATGTCGATATCTTCATCTCTTTATTGTTTTGGTTTGAAAGATTGACAACAACCAGAACAGTTAAGAAATAAAATAATCAGTATGTATGTACGAGACAATATATGAGAGGTTATTTAAATTAAATTTATCTATGCTTCTGTTATGATGACTTGGGCTTATTCTCAGCAGTTTAGAGATTCTGAGTTGTAGGGTCTTGGATTTTCTCTTATTTTGTATGCTTGGAAAAATTAGTAGTTGAATACATGAGTTGATTCTGAGTTGTAGAGTGATGAATTGGAGTGATGTTTTGATTGTTAACAATTATGTGATTAGATTATTATATAAATATTTTAATATACTTCACTTTTTTATATCTTATATTATTCTACCATTCAAATCTTTGTTTTCTATTTTTATTTTCAATAATCACTTCAAAATTAGTAGGATGATTTAAAAAATGCCTCATTTGTTAATCCTTTCAAATGCTTTAGGCCATTCCTTAAAAAATCTTTCCAACGAGGAAATTAATATGAAAAAGTGGTGGTTAAGGTGATATATATGAGTGCCAATTTGATCATCTGATTGTTGTACTGAGGTAGATACAAGCCTGATATGGGTACTCTTCATTTGTGGAAATGTTATTGTGTTCGTCTGCAATGCTTGGATCCGGAGTGTCGTATCAGTAGGCTTCACAGAGTTAGCTTGGTGATCGGTGGTCTGTTGCGGGATCTACACTGTAATCCAGTTCTTGAGCTTCAGCTGCTTGCAGTTCTGTTTCGGGGGTATCGATCGGGGTAAATTTGGCGTTGGGCATCTCTTCGGCAGCATTGTGAAAGTATTCAGAGTGCTGTTATGTATTTTTGTTTTTGATGATATGCTTTTGTCTAGCTGCGGGTACGTGGTTAAGGTGACATTTGTAGTGTTTGGTTGCTAACTGCTGGTATAGGTGGTTTTTGTATCTGTATTAATTATTGTCATCAGTTTGAATAGACTATTGTTTCATTTTTTCCATTTTCTATCAGGTGGAACAATATTGTTCTGGTTTGTATTCTTTTTAAGCATTCATGATGCCTTAGTTAATTATAGATTCTTTTTTTCCCTTTCAAAAATAAAATATTAATTCTGAGCCTTGAAGTTGGCTTTCTATTTGGTCAAATTACTGGTGATATTGAAGCTGTAAAGAATTCTTTGCGGCAGCTCAGTAAACCAAAAGGAGAAGCCCCCCAATCCAGCACTAAAAGTGAGGTCAACACTCACAAAAATACTACTGCACAGAATTGTTTTGGTAATACTTGGCCATTGTTGTAGATGTACTGCTCTTGATAATAAGCAATGTATTATTAGTTCTTTAAGGAATCTTCTAATTCCATGATGATTCAATGTATTATTTAATTTAAGATTTATTTGTCACTTCCTTTTGTTAATTTAATTTTGTATATTATTTTAATCACATACAAAAGCGCTGTCTAAAGGGGGGGTAATAGACAACGCTTTTCATGAAAGCGCTGTCTAAAGTGATTGAAAAAAAAATTAAAAAAAAAATGAGGAAAAGCGCTGCTAAAGGGGGGGTAATAGACAACGCTTTTCATGAAAGCGCTGTCTAAAGTGATTGAAAAAAAAATTGAAAAAAAAATGAGGAAAAGCGCTGCTAAAGGGGGGGTAATAGACAGCACTTTTCATGAAAAGCGCTGTCTAAAGTGATTGAAATTTTTTTTTTTTTTAAAATGAGGAAAAGCGCTGCTAAAGGGGGGTAATAGACAGCGCTTTTACTAGGCGCTGTCTAAAGTGATTGAAAAAAAGCGTTGTTTATACCTTTAGCAGCGGAGGTTTTAGTAGCGCTTTTAAGCGCTGTTAAAGGCCTAAAAAAGCGCTGTCTAATCCCTTATTTGGCATAGTGTCTATAGCCAAAGAAGAAAAAGAAGTGAAACTGTGGCACCAAAAACTTGGTCATTTACATCTTAGAGGGATGAAAAAGATCATATCCATGGAGGCTGTCAGAGGGATTCCAAGGCTTCAGATTGATGAAGGGAGAGTCTGTGGTGAATGTCAGGTTGGAAAGCAAACTAGAATGTCACATCCAAAGACAAGACATCTGACCACCTCTAAGGTGCTAGAACTTCTACAAATGGATCTGATGGGTCCCATGCAGGTGGAAAGTCTTGGTGGAAAGAGATATGCCTATGTTGTTGTGGATGATTTTTCCAGATTCACCTGGATAAACTTCATTAGGGAAAAGTCTGATGTATTTGATGTATTTAAGGAATTGTGCAAAAGAATTCAAAGAGAAAAAGAAGGATGCATTGTCAGAATCAGAAGTGATCATGGTAAGGAATTTGAAAATAGTAAGCTTGATGAGTTCTGTTTCTTAGAAGGAATCAATCATGAGTTCTCTTCACCTATAACTCCTCAACAAAATGGAGTTGTGGAAAGGAAAAACAGGACTATACAGGAATCTGCCAGAGCAATGATACATGCCAAGAAGCTTCCTATTCATTTTTGGGCTGAAGCTATGAATACAGCTTGTTATGTCCACAACAGGGTCACCTTGAGAAAGGGAACATCATCAACCCTTTATGAACTATGGAAAGGAAGAAAGCCTACAGTGAAGTACTTCCATGTCTTTGGGAGCAAATGCTATATTCTGACAGATCGTGAACAAAGGAGAAAGATGGACCCTAAAAGTGATGAAGGAATATTCCTAGGATACTCTACCAACGCAGAGCATATAGGGTGTTCAATTCCAGGACCAAAGCTATGATGGAGTCTATAAATGTCATAGTCGATGATCACCATGAGGAAACAAATGTCCCATATGATGTTGAGACATTCTTTGAGACTTCAACACAAGTGTCTAAAAAGGATGATATGCCTAATCCTACTCCATCAGAGTCTGAATCAAAGGAAGCTAACAAAGATCCTTCCATCAGAATTCAGAAAGATCATCCTAAGGAACTCATCATAGGAGATCCTAACAGTGGAGTCACTACAAGATCTAGAGAAATCATCACAAACTCTTGTTTTGTGCCTAAGATTGAACCAAAAAATGTTAAAGAGGATTTGACTGATGAATACTGGATTGGAGCAATGCAAGATGAATTAAACCAATTCAAGCAACATGAAGTATGGGAGTTAGTTCCTAGACCAGAAGGAACAAACATCATTGGCACAAAGTGGATCTACAAGAACAAGTCAGATGCTGAAGGAGTTGTCGCCAGGTATAAGGCAAGACTTGTTGCTCAAGGATACACTCAAGTTGAAGGGGTTGATTTTGATGAGACTTTTGCTCCTGTAGCCAGACTGGAATCAATCAGACTTCTCTTGGGAGTTGCTTGTCTCCTTAAGTTCAAGCTGTTTCAGATGGATGTGAAGAGTGTCTTCCTAAATGGGTACTTAAATGAGGAAGTGTATGTGGAACAACCTAAAGGATTTGTGGATCCAAACTGTCCTGATCATGTCTAAAAATTGAGGAAAGCATTATATGGTCTGAAACAAGCTCCTAGAGCTTGGTATGAAAGGTTAACAAAGTTCCTGACTGACAAAGGATACAAGAAAGGAGGTTTGGATAAAACTCTTTTTGTCAAGAATGAAGGAGGAAAGATAATGGTAGCTCAAATTTATGTTGATGACATAGTGTTTGGAGGAATGTCAGATAAAATGGTTAAACATTTTGCTAACCAGATGCAAGTTGAATTTGAAATGAGCCTCATGGGAGAATTGACCTACTTTCTTGGACTACAAGTCACACAGATGGAAGACTCAATTTTTTTGTCTCAAAGCAAGTATGCAAAGAATATTGTCAAGAAGTTTGGGATGGAGAATGCCATTCATAAAGGACTCCTGCACCAACTCATTTAAAGTTGTCCAAAGACACAAGTGAGGCAAATGTGGATCAAAGCTTGTACAGAAGCATGATAGGAAGTCTGCTATACTTAACAGCCAGCAGACCTGACATTGCCTTTGCAGTTGGAGTATGTGCAAGATACCAGGCTGAACCCAAAGTAAGTCACATCAACCAGGTGAAAAGAATTCTGAAGTATGTGAGTGGAACTTATAATTATGGCATGTTGTACTCTCATGGATGTGAACCAATTCTGTCTGGTTATTGTGATGATGATTGGGCTGGTAGTGCTGATGATAGAAAGAGCACCTCTGGAGGATGCTTCTTTTTGGGAAATAATCTTGTTTCTTGGTTCAGCAAGAAACAAAATTGTGTGTCTCTATCTACTGCTGAAGCTGAATACATAGCAGCTGGTAGCAGCTGTTCTCAAATGATCTGGATGAAACAGATGCTAACTGAGTATAATGTCACACAAGATGTCATGACATTGTACTGTGACAATTTGAGTACTATTAACATATCGAAGAATCCTATACAGCACATCAGGACTAAGCATATTGACATTAGACATCACTTCATCAGAGATCTTATGGAGGAGAAGGTGATTAAGCTGGAACATGTTGCCACTGAACTACAACTGGCTGATATTTTTGCCAAGGCACTTGATGCTAGTCAGTTTGAGAATTTAAGGGGCAAGCTGGGTATTTGCCAATATGAAGAGATGTAGCAATTAATTTTGCTTAATACAAGGTTTGAAAGAGATATTTTAATCAAGTTTATTCTGATTGGGATAATCATTTGTTTCCCTCTTTCTTTCCAAAAGTTTAAGAAGAGGAATAGACATATTTATATCTCCCTCTTCTCAGTTTGCTGCATCACTCTCCATTCCCTCAAAAGAAAATTTCACTCTCGCTGTCACTTGTATTCTCAATCTCTCAAGATGTCTCAACAATCTATGTCATCATCTTCATCAAAGGCAACTGCATCTTCCTCACCCACTGACACCGAACCTAGGGCAAACGTAAACCCCATGGATGTTGATGTTCTTGAGGTAACTCCACTTCGTGCAATGGCAGCTGATCCTACCAAGGTCAAGAAGCTGCGAACCAGACATGCAAGAAGATCACAAGCTTCTCCCTCTGGTAAATCTTCTCAACCATCATCCTCTGTTCCCCCAGAGATAGCTAATAGGGAAGGTTTTGCTTATGTGCATCAAGCTATTGCCAGACTAGTCACTAGGATTCTTAATGAGAATCACTCTATTCCTGGTATATCTGTACCATTGAACCAAGAAACTGTTAGCCTTAATTTAGAAAGTGATCCCAATGTCACTCAGAATGTTGAGACACCTGATGACAACATTGAGAAATCTCCAGAGAAACCTGATGATCACCAGACCCTTACTGACAAGGTTGTTGAACCTCCTGTCATTGATGTTGATGAAGAATTTGCTGACATTGATTTAAATTTCTAATGTCAACCCTAGCATAGCAAGAAGGATGATGAGTAGAAAAGAAAAGCAGAGTGCTTCCTAAAGCCCCTCCAAAGAGAAGGCTACTGAAGTTGTTCATGAGAAAGCTAGGCCTGAGAACAAGGCTAGAGAAGAAGCTGAGAAGGATCAAAAGGCTGGAACTTCCAAAGGGAAGGGTAAGGTAAAAGCTAGGGTATCTGTTGGTAGTATCTCAAAACCCTTGAGACAACCAATAGCCAAGAAAATAAAGGCTCCTGAACCCTCTGAATCTGATGAGGAATCAGACTTTGATTTTGATGTTGAGAGCAATGTTCCAGACATTCCTCTCAGGAAGAAACCCTCTTCTAGCAAACTACCTAAGGTTCCTGAGGTTTCCATTGACAACATCTCCTTTCACCATCCAGAAAATGCAAGCAGGTGGAAGTATGTGTTTCTGAAAAGGATTGTCTTAGAGAGGGAGCTGAACAGAAGTGCTATTAAGTGTAAGGAAGTCATGGATCTCATCAAGGCTGCTGGCCTGATGAAAACAGTGGTCAAGTTTTCCAACTGCTATGAGATTCTTGTCAAATAATTCATAGTAAATTTGTCTGGTGGATGTGCTGATGGAAAGTCAGCTGATTTTAAGAGTGTTTGTGTGAGAGAAAGGAAGGTAAACTTCTCTCCTACTGTGATAAACAAATACCTAGGGAGGCCTGATGAAGCTCAGCCTGAGCTTGAAGTTACTGACAACCAGGTTTGTCAAACCATCACTGCCAAGCAAGTCAAGCACTGGCCCTTGAAAGGGAAGCTAACTGCAAGCAAGTTGAGTATGAAGTTTTCCATACTACACAAAATTGGTGCAGCTAACTGGGTTCCCACCAACCACAAATCCACCATCTCCACTGGTTTGGGAAGATTTATCTATGCTGTTGGAACCAGAACAAACTTTGATTATGGCAACTACATCTTTGATCAAACAATGAAACATGCTGAGAGTTGTGCTATTAAAGGCCCTATTGCTTTTCCCTCTCTCCTGTGTGGTATAATCATTTATCAGTATCCTGATATTCTGGTTGAAAAGGACTTTGTGTGCAAAAGAGCCCCTGCACTTGGTTTTCACTATAAGCTGTTTCAGGGAACACATGTCCCTGAAATTGTTATGACATCTACTGAGACATCAAATGTCAAAGCTCATTCCAAGAAAGCTGATGTTATAGCTGTTCTAAAAGAAACCTGTAGAGAGCTTGATGCAAGAAAAAGGACTCTTGAAGAGCTGATTGCTAGTCTGGAACAGGAGGAGAATGAAGAACAAATGTGGGAAGAGGATGCTGATGAAGAACAGCATGATGGTTCTGCAAGAAGCTCACCAGAAGATGCTGCTGAAAATAGTGCTTCCTCAGGGGATGATAGTACCTAAAGGTCTGTGTTTGCTGACTTGTAAAGATTGATGTTGCAACTTGCTGCTGCCATTTGATACCTTCTCTCTTTTTCTGTGTATTTTGGATTTCCTTTTGATGACTGTATAACTTGAAGTACTAGATCCTTTGGCATCTTTATGGCTAAAAAGTGGGAGAAGTAATTGTGGTAATTTTGGAAGAATTGGATATTAGTAGTTAGATTAGTCGTTATTAAAAATTCTACTGCATGTTGCTTCTGCATTCTAATCTCTGATTGTTTAGGGGTTTTAGCCAAAAATTTGCCAAAGGGGGAGTTTTTAAGTGTTTGCTTGTTGGCATTAATTTTTGGTAAAACCAGATTTGCGAATGTCATGACTGATGTCATAACATTCTGGGATAAAGACAAATTCTACAGAAGGAATGTTCTACAGGAACAACTCAGTATGAGTGAATATTATGATGATTAAGCTATGATCATATGTACTGAATTCTACATAAATCAGTGAGCAGGATACATGATGTCATAACCAATGTTAAGACATCCTGTACTGATCAAGTTGTTATGCAGATTTATTGTTCCTGAGAATTTTCAGGAATCTGGTGTGCTATTCTAAGTTGAAGTATATTGACTAGATCAGATGCTCACGTGGATATTAGGTTAACCTTGCTTAACCCTAATCTGTTATAATGAAAGCCCAAGACCAAGTCTTTAGGTTAACTTTGGTTAACCCTAGCTATTTTTATGGAAGCCCAAAATGAAGAATAGACTGCATATATATTTCTCATGAATCCTAATGGTGTGCAGCACTTTTGAAGACAAGATCAATAAGGCATTTTGTAGTTGTGATATTTTTAGTAACTACTGTGAGCCAAGCAATTATCACTTGATAAGGGACTTGGTGTAGGATTTGGTTGTAAGGGTTGTGTGATCGGTGGAAATAGAACTGACTGTTTTTAGCTGGTTTCGCGAAATGTCGCGGAAGCAAGAGTCGCCACCGTCTTTTATTTTCTCCAATATGGAAAGGACAAAAGCACAGCAAAATTCCTTATGAGATTGTTTCTCGGTTCGGGAGGTAGATTTATAGAAAGGGAAGGTGTTAGCACCCTTTCTATCCATGGTTATCCATGGGCTCTTAGATACTTGCTCCTTATGTTTTCAAAATGTTTGCTTTTCAAATGTGAGTGGGTTTGAAAAAAAGTTTCTTTGAAAGATTTCTGAATGACTCTTGTATCTGTCCTCAAGAGTGTTTGAAAAATTTGTTTGAAAGCTTTTAGAAAGTGTAAGGTGTGAAAAGTATTTTGTTTGTTTTTGAAAAGAGCAAGTACCCATGAGTCATCTACCTACCCTAAGGAATTAAGTTGTGTAAGTGTCCTTTAGGTAGTGCCATCCCACCATTGAGAGGTAGGTAGCACCACCGTTGGAGGTGCTCGGGTCAATTCGATTAAGGGACAATGTGGTCACCGAAGCAACGGTAGGATATCTTAGAAGTAACCCTAACGTCCTAGATCCTTTTTAATCCGAGGCAACCGTTTCGAGGCAACTGGATCTTGAGACAAAGGGTGACCTCTAAGACGTCCTATACTTGATGACCATGTTTCGAAGGCAACGAGTGAGGCGTACCTTAGAAGTGGTGTGTGCATTGTGTGTTGTTTTCAGTTAATGTTTGTCTTTGTAATTAGTGAGCTACGAGTTGTTTTTATTTACCATACATTCTTTCATGCATTTAACAGTTAGGGGGTGCGGAAAGTAAATTGCAGAAACATAAATCCTACGCTATTACAAGGCGCGGGTCTATACATCGCCAAAAATACAAAGACCCGTTTTTGGTAAATAAGTACGGAAAGTAAAATAAAAACAGTAAAAATCCTAATTACTATTACATCCGGAGGCAGTTACATAATAATCAGAAATAAGGAATTAAAACTGAAATGTGCGCGAAAGAAAGAATCGGAAATGTCTTAAGGGTGTTGACCCTTTTTAGAAAAGAAATTGATTTTTTTTGTCTTTTTGTAATTAAAATGAAATTAAAACTAACTAATGACTAATTAATTAATTTAATTAAAAGAAAATATTTTTTGTGTTTTTTATGTTTTTTATGAAATAAAATAAAAAGAAATAAAATTAAGTTAACCTAATTCTAAATTATTTTAATTGTTAAAAGAAAAGTCAAAATTGCCTAATTAAACTATTTATTTGTTAATGTTTATTTACAAAATAAAATAATAATAATAATAATAATGTTAATTCTATTTTTTTTTAATGAAAATATGTTAATTATGTTAATTTGTTAATAAGAAATAAAATAAGGTAAATAAAAAAGAAAATGACAAAAAAATAAAAAGACTAAACCCAAGGGGGGGTGGGCTGGAATTTGAGGGTGTATTGTTGAGATTTGAGGCCCATTTAAGCAAGCCACGTTTGACTTCCCTTGATTGCCTGCAGCATGCTTGACTCCAGAGTATGGTGTTCTACCCTTTTTGTCCTTTGGATCTGCACTGATGACACATGGTAGGCAGAGATGTGAGGCTTATGGTGCGCCTCAGTTTGGAATCTGCACAGGAAAGCACTTGGAAAAATAACATGAGAATTATGGGGGGACCTGGGAATCGAACCCAGGTCCCAGTGAATACAAACCACGTTTCCAACCACTGGACCAACTATGTGCGTGTGTTAGTGAAATAGAAAAGAAATATAATATAAAAAATATGCGCTATATGCTGAAAAAAACAAAATGAAGGGCGCGTGATTTGAATGGACCACTCCCTGCTTGCCACGCCCTTCGTCTTCAAGCTTTTCCTGCAAAATATAGAACACATAACGGGGGTTTTAAACCCCCACAAAACAAAACTGTGAAAAATAGCGACTAGGCGCTCGTTGTACATAAAAAGAGCGTGAGGTATCCATCACATTCGTCTAGTCCAGCTGATTTCAACCATGCCTGTTTGGAGTTCCAATTTTACAGCATGAGAATAACCCCAATTCTAAAGCTCTGAAAACCTAGAAATTGCTAATGGTGGATTGTGATTCTACGCGTTTCAGTTCAATTAAATTGTTTCACTAGCTTCAGAAGGTCCCTAACAATACAAACCAATCAAAAAAAGGATTAAAAGCTCATGAAATATGATATACAGATTTGAGAAATAAGGCAAACCGAGTGAGTTGTGTGGCACGAATTCTTGAGGTTTTTTGCTTAATTCTGATTGCCAAAGGTTCCTGGCAATGCAAGGAGTGTGTTTTGATTAAAAGGGAGGCTTGAAATATGCTGGAAGATGGTTTTCAGTTTGTCCCTTTTCTCTTGAAAAAATTGAAATGGCTTCTGCTGTATGAGTCTTTCTAGGTCGTGTAATGTATTGGGAAAGCTTGCATATGTATCCTTGAATGAGAATCAAACAATATAATGCACCTTTAACCCTTGCAATTATGTTTGAGATTTTGCCATGAACACCATTAAAGCAACTTACCATTCTTGTCAAAATTTGAATTTCTATGCCCATAATAGGATGTACACGAATTTGGAAGGTGCTTCATGGTGTATTAAACGTATTCAACACAAAATATATCCCTTAATTAATTTTCTTGATTTTTATTTGAATTTTAAAGATTTAAAATGAATTAAATCAAATAAAATTAAATAAAAATAGAAAAATTAATTTTTAACTTTGAAATAAATCATGGGACACGTGGGAGGCATGGCCAAGCTGAACCAAGTGGAAAAAGTGGGCCCTTTTTGTCAAAAATGAAGTTTCAAGGATAGTTGACTTTGGCCATTTCACAAAAATTTCCCAACTTCTCCAATGCATATCTTGCTCAATTTTGAAGCTATGAACATGTTCTTGGACATTTTGGAAAGGTCTTGAAGTCCTTTAACCAATGTCTTTGGTCCCATGTCATTTTGATTTACCAATCTCAAGTTATGGTCTTTGACTTAAAGTCCCTTTTTGTTGACTTTTGAAAATGACCTATAATGTTGAAATTGATAACTTTTTTGTGAGAGCATTTCTTGGACTTGGAATGTGAATATGAGTTGTAGGAAATGTCTTCCCCTTCAAGATGAGCATTGGATGGGATTTTTATGATGAACCATGAAAAAGTTATGCCTTGGTCAAGTTACAGTTGACTTTTCAGCTGTACAAAAATAGAAACTTTTGACACCTTTATGATTTTTGAGCCATTCTTGTGAAATCATGATCAAGACTTGATCAAATGATGATTGTGGCTTCAAAATAAGATGTTGACCAAAATTTTTTACTTTTGACTGCCAAATGACCATTTTGCCCCTGCAGTTGACTATGAAGCAATTAGGGTTTTTGACTGTGCAACTTGACCTTGTGAGCCTTGAAAATTGACATGTAGGTGCTTGACAATGTATATAGGCATATGGGACTTGATGGGACCCTTGAAAACCTCAATTTCTTTTCAAGAACCAAAACCCTAATTTTGACTGGCTTAGGAGGCCTTTGAATTGTGCAACCCTTGAGAGATCTTGAAGCATTTGAAGATGATGCTTGTCAAAACTTTGAAGAATATGGGAGGGAAAATTTTGGGGTACAATAGTTTCCCCTGTTCAATCTTCTTAGACCTGAGGATGTAGATTGGCGTGTGTGCCTTTCGTGATCCGAGGGTGGAAGATGATTGAACACTAGAGTGCCCAGAAATTTTCACTCACATAGTAGAGTATCAGCAGTGTGATAGCGGGAATGGGCTTACAGATGCCATTTGGAGAGATGGTGGTTAGGAGGATGGGCTTAAAGATGCCATCTGGAAGTGTGACAGAACCTTGTCGGGAATGGGCTTATAGATGCCATTTGGAACTGTAATGGATAGTTGAATCTGAATAAGAAATCTGAATAAGTATCAAAATGTCACCATGTCTGGGTCGCATCTGAACCATCTCTAGAAGGGAATCTGTAATAAGCAATAGAATAGTATCCGTGTCCGGAGCATTTCTAAGCTATCTCTAGAAGGGAGTCTGGAATAAGTATCAGAATGTAGCCATGTCTGGATCACATCTGAACCATCTCTAGAAAGAATCTCTGAATAAACAATAGAATAGCATCCGTGGTTGGAGCATCTCTAAGTTATCTCTGAAAGGAATATCTGAATAAGCAACAGAATAGTGTCCATCTCTAGAGCATTTCCCAGTTATATCTGAGAGGAAACTCTTGAATAAGCAAAAGAATAACGTCCATCTCTGGAGCATTTCCCAGCTATCTCTGAAGAGAAAATCTGAATAAGCAAAAGAACAGCATCCATCTCTGGAGCATTTCCAAGCTATATCTGAAAAGAAACTCTTGAATAAGCAAAAGAATAACATCCATCTCTGGAGCATTTCCCAGCTATCTCTGAAGAGAAAATCTGAATAAGCAATAGAATAGTATCCGTGTCCGGAGCATTTCTAAGCTATCTCTAGAAGGGAGTCTGGAATAAGTATCAGAATGTAGCCATGTCTGGATCGCATCTGAACCATCTCTAGAAAGAATCTCTGAATAAACAATAGAATAGCATTCGTGGTTGGAGCATCTCTAAGTTATCTCTGAAAGGAATCTCTGAATAAGCAACAGAATAGCGTCCATCTCTGGAGCATTTCCCAGCTATATCTGAGAGGAAACTCTTGAATAAGCAAAAGAATAGCGTCCATCTCTGGAGCATTTCCCAGCTATCTCTGAAGAGAAAATCTGAATAAGCAAAAGAACAACATCCATCTCTGGAGCATTTCCAAGCTATATCTGAAAAGAAACTCTTGAATAAGCAAAAGAATAACATCCATCTCTGGAGCATTTCCCAGCTATCTCTGAAGAGAAAATCTGAATAAGCAATAGAATAGTATCCGTGTCCGGAGCATTTCTAAGCTATCTCTAGAAGGGAGTCTGGAATAAGTATCAGAATGTAGCCATGTCTGGATCGCATCTGAACCATCTCTAGAAAGAATATCTGAATAAACAATAGAATAGCATTCGTGGTTGGAGCATCTCTAAGTTATCTCTGAAAAGAAGCCCTGAATAAGCAACAGAATAGCGTCCGGTTCTGGAGCATATCTGAACTATTTCTGAACAAGCAACTCTGAATAAGCAACAGAATAGCGTCCATCTCTAGAGCATTTCCCAGCTATATCTGAAAGGAAACTCTTGAATAAGCAAAAGAATAACATCCATCTCTGGAGCATTTTTAAGCTATCTCTGAAGAGAAAATCTGAATAAGCAAAAGAATAGCATCCATATCTGGAGCATTTCCCAGCTATATCTGAAAGGAAACTCTTGAATAAGCAAAAGAAAAACGTCCATCTCTGGAGCATTTCTAAGCCATCTCTGAAGAGAAAATCTGAATAAGCAAAAGAATAGCATCCATATCTGGAGCATTTCCCAGCTATATCTGAAAGGAAACTCTTGAATAAGCAAAAGAATAACGTCCATCTCTGGAGCATTTCTAAGCCATCTCTGAAGAGAAAATCTGAATAAGCAAAAGAACAACATCCATCTCTGGAGCATTTCTAAGCTATCTTTGGAGATAAATCTGAATAAGAAAAAGAACAACATCCATATCTGGAGCATTTCTCGGCTATCTCTTAAATCTCTTTAATGTAGATATGCCCTGGCTGGATACAGGTGTCGAATCTACTCACAGATATGCCCTGGTTGGATACAGGAATCGGATCTGGAATTGCGATAGTTGATAGTAATCATCTTTGGGATTGACCTTTTTCCTGAAAAGGCGAAACATCAGTTGTATGCAATGTCATGATGTATGAAATGCATGATGTCATGATGTCCCAAAATAAATGAGATAGTGTGTTATGATGCGTATATGCATATGTCATGATGTATGTCAATGTGATGTTTATGAATGTATTTTCGTCTAGGAAAATAAATCCTTGACGAATGCCAGGAAGACAACTCCTGGGCTGATGCTGAAGATTAGAGTTCTTCGTTTCCGCTGGGGATGTTGATTGTAAGAATAAACTGGTAGGAGAAGATGACTCCGTTGGGGAATAAACTTGTTGGAGAGATTACTCTGCGGGGAATCACTCTGTGGGGAGAGATACTTCGCTGAGATTTTGATGATAACTCCGCTGGGGATTCCGTTGATGAGCTCTGTTGGAAGATTTGATGAATTCCGCTGGGGATAGGAAGAACTTCGCCGAGGACGATCTTTCCGTGGTAATTAGCTGAGGATAACCCAGTTATAAGCTCTGGTGGGGAATAACCTTTGAATAAAGCCGGGGAGATGCGTTCGTACTCTGCAGGGGACAAGCTTCCAGAATCTACTGGGGATGAGCTTCCAGAATCTACTGGGGAGATTGATTCAACTCTCCTGGAGAAACTTTTGAAACTGTACTGGGGAGTGGCTCCACTAGGGCGTCTGTATTCCACCGGGGAGCAATCTTATATTAAGACTGCCGAGGATGCTTGTTAAGGAATATCTGCATACTCCGCTGGGGAATGTTGAGATTTTCTGGGGATACCTAACTTCCTTAAAGCTGACAGTAGACTAACTCTGCTTGGGGAGAGCGTTGTTGACTTGGTGGAGATACTGTGCCTTGTCAGGGCTGACGGGAGACCAACTCTGCTCGGGGAGAATTGTTGAATCTTATCTTACTATGCGGGGAGTGAAGGTATCTTGGTCACGTTCTTCAGCTGAACCTACCTTAGTACCTTGGTGGACAGAGCAACTAGATCGCTTAGACAACTCATACTGCCCCTGTTTCTGTGGGAGAAGATACCTGTGGAGGCGCTTGATGACTGCCGGTTGACAAATCTTCTTCTGGTAGGCAAGTGACGAGATAACGGAACATAGTCGTACGCTTTTGATCCCTAACTTTTGCCTGGACCGCCCTTTCGGGTTTTCAGTCCACCGGGATACCCATTTTTTCCTAAGCCGCCTTTTCAGGTTTTCGACTTGCCGGGTGTACAGATTTTTTTTCATTTCATCCCTTATTTTTGCCCGAACCCTTTTGGTTCGCCGGGAAGCCCTTATTTTTGCCTAGGTGTGTCAACCTAGCGGGTCTTTGCTTATGCGTAGTGTTTTTCCGACTATGTATGTACTCTCAGGATGTAGGGAGGTGCCCCTGTCAGTAGTGTTGTGTTGCCCTACTACCAGAAGATCTTCGTTTGATCGTCCAATGCCCCAAGTGATCCAGATGGAGGTTTTCCCCAAGCTGGTTAGCCCTTTGAGAGATTCTCCGAATCTTGACTTAACTGCCCCAGATGATGGACAATGATCATGCCATGCCCCTTGATTGGAGGTGCTTTTGTTCATTAGACATTCGTCGTGCGAACTTCTATGCTGTTCAAACAAATAGTCATATGCAAGCAATGTTATATTAAAAATGCAAAGCTTATGTCTGTCTTGAAGTTTTTGAAAATGCATTTTTTTTCCTAAAAACAAGTGAATTTTTTTGTAAACTGTGATGTCAACTCGTTATTTTACCGCAAGCCTTAAGGAGTCAGGATACCTTTCGTAACAGTATGCTTTCGAACTAACCCATGCTTCAGCTAGGACTTTTGAGGGTTATAACGTGGCATGGTTCAATGGTTTAAGAAACAAAGGTTAAAGTCTCAAATTTTATTCGTACCCATCCACTCTTCGTGATGTTCTTCAAACCTAAACTCAGCTGATCGTACGTTAGACCTTGTTTGAGTCTTTGTCCTGATATACCAGTGATGGTTCGGATACTGACGGTTTATTTTGAATAGGCAGTCATTTCCTTTTGTGTTGAGGGTTTGTAGGACCTCTTTCTTTTTTGATTTTGTCATCCCTGTTTTTTTACCTAAAATGTTTCTTTTGTGATTACAGTCAGCGGGATGCCCCAGTTTTGTAAGTCTCCTTCATAGGTTTTGACTTATTGGGCTTTTGATTTTGAGAGATAACGATTGCCTGTCTTTATAATTATTCGGAACCATCACTGTCTTTTGTTTTGTAAGGACCTCTTTGGTGCTATTCGTTGTGCACTTGGATCAACTGAGAAAACTACCCTGCCGCAGGTTATGATTAAGGGTTTTAATTTTCGAAAAGAAAAACTCCTACTTCTTTGGCTCAAAGGGGTTAACGAGGGATTATCTGCCTTATAACTCCAGTGTTTAGGAATTGAAACAATGCCTGTACCTCATCAGCAGGGTCTGTTCAAAATCATATTGTAGATCGTGGTATCGTTCTCGTCATCCTCCCTCAAGAGGCTTTAGAATTATTAATTGAGATTTGACATCAAAAAATGAAAGCAGTTTGAATATAGCAAATGCAAATATATTGATTCAAAACAGACATATGCGATGCATTAATGAAATAACAACGTTTGACATGATAATTGTTTGAACAATCAAAAGAAAATTACAACTTGAAAATTCTAATGGATAAAAAGTCTTCTCATCTCAGGACTTGTCACTTTAAATGGTGAATCTCACAGGGATAGTAGAAGAACTCGACCTGACCATCTGGGGTGAATTCCACAGCTCCTTCATCAATCAGGCTTTGGATTTTGTACTTCAACTTCCAACAGTCGTCGGTATCATGCCCCGGGCTACCAGAATGATAAGCACACCTCGCATCTGGGTTGTAGCTTGGAGAAGAAGTCTTAGGATTAGGGTGAGGTCCTATCAACGTCACCAGATTCAACTTCAACAGGTGTTGCAAAGCTTGGGACAGCGACATGTTAAGCTGGGTGAACTGCCTCCTGGGCTTGCTCTGATCAACCCGTTGCACTGGGCGAGGTTGTGGTTGGACCTGTGATGTGGTAGCAATTTGGAGAGGTCTATTCTTCACCATACCAGACCCTTGTCCTTTTGGAAGCTGATCAATGACCTGGTCCCTGACTTGGACTGTTTGCTTCATGTTGTATCTCTCTTGGCGAAGCTGGTTGACCATGGCTTTCAACTCTTCTTGCTCCCGAGCCAAGCCTTGGATAAGGGCCATCTGCCCCAGCATCTGAGTCCTCATTGCATCTACCTCAGCTTGCAGACGTTTCAACCGTTTGTCCTTATCATCTTCGGGACTTTTCTTGGCCAAATTCCCCATGAGGAGTGTCCTCAACTCTTCCTGCCCCTTGGATAGGCTTAAGAAGATCTCCTTGAACTGAGTCTCTTGAGCATGAAGACCCTGGTTATCTTGTTGGGAAGCCATTGCTGAAATAAACAGTGAAGATGGTAAGTGACCTGTAACAAGGGTACCTGTAATGCAATGATAGGTATGATATGCATGTAATGTTTTCAAGGATCTCGCAGGATAAACAAGAAAGATTGTTAGAACTTGAATTTTGTAGCTTGATCGAAGGAACTTCATTTTGTTGAGAGTCCTTCTTCAAGAGTCAAGGCTCACCATATCGAGTGGGTCATAGCCCCTGACTCAAGTTATCAACCTTGGCTAGGGGAAAATAAATCCCCTTTGCCCCTTGCTAGACATTTGATCCATCATGACATGCATCACAAACCCTTGAGATCCTTGAAATGGATTAGTCCTTATGTAGGATGTATGCAATGGTATGATGTTATGCTATGCATGGAGTGATGTAAGTAGGCCATGTAATGAGTCCCAATTAAGGACTGTAAACAAAACCTGCAAGGAACTCGTGTTGTTAGATAACAAGTGTGCAAGTAATTCAAGTTTGAAGGCACACAAGTCATACAGAGCCCTTAGAGTTTAGGCCAGCATGAAGTTTGGGGTACTACCCTCTTGAAGTTGGTGGGCTCAAAAACCTGTCCTATCAAAAGTAACCGGGTTCTAAGGAGCTCAATATCATTGGGTTGTTTTCTATGTTCATTGTTTTGATTTAGCCACTGAACTGGCGATCAAAACATTCCAAGAAAACAACCCTCAATGAGTATAGTATCGAGTATCAACCAACTTCGGACTGCACCAAAGTCAGTCATCTCACTACCCCTAAAGAGGCCAGGATGGTCAAGTAAGGTTCCTAAGGTCAGTTGATGCTTCACAACACTACGCGGCGGCCCCATACTCTCCTTGACTTGACTCAAGGGTTACCGGTACTCACCAAAGTGCCACATCAATGTAGCAAACTGCTTTAACCGTGTCGGTATACCCTGCACAGTTCCCTCACAGTTTGTTGCTACTTTCTAAGAGGTATCCCCAGATCCGGGTTAGGATCTATGAAACTCCCAAAATAGGCCCGCAATTTTAAAGCAAACAGATCAAGCAATTGAAAACATGATGATGAACTATTCCTAAGGTACACCTCACTTTATTAATTCCCCAGCAGAGTCGCCAGTTCTGTGATCGGTGGAAATAGAACTGACTATTTTTAGCTGGTTTCGCGAAATGTCGCGGAAGCAAGAGTCTCCACCGTCTTTTATTTTCTCCAATATGGAAAGGACAAAAGCACAACAAAATTCCTTATGAGATTGTTTCTCGGTTCGGGAGGTAGATTTATAGAAAGGGAAGGTGTTAGCACCCTTTCTATCCATGGTTATCCATGGGCTCTTAGATACTTGCTCCTTATGTTTTCAAAATGTTTGCTTTTCAAATGTGAGTGGGTTTGAAAAAAAGTTTCTTTGAAAGATTTCTGAATGACTCTTGTATCTGTCCTCAAGAGTGTTTGAAAAATTTGTTTGAAAGCTTTTAGAAAGTGTAAGGTGTGAAAAGTATTTTGTTTGTTTTTGAAAAGAGCAAGTACCCATGAGTCATCTACCTACCCTAAGGAATTAAGCTGTGTAAGTGTCCTTTAGGTAGTGCCATCCCACCATTGAGAGGTAGGTAGCACCACCGTTGGAGGTGCTCGGGTCAATTCGATTAAGGGACAATGTGGTCACCGAAGCAACGGTAGGATATCTTAGAAGTAACCCTAACGTCCTAGATCCTTTTTAATCTGAGGCAACCGTTTCGAGGCAACTGGATCTTGAGACAAAGGGTGACCTCTAAGACGTCCTATACTTGATGACCATGTTTCGAAGACAACGAGTGAGGCGTACCCTAGAAGTGGTGTGTGCAATGTGTGTTGTTTTCAGTTAATGTTTGTCTTTGTAATTAGTGAGCTACGAGTTGTTTTTATTTACCATACATTCTTTCATGCATTTAACAGTTAGGGGGTGCGGAAAGTAAATTGCAGAAACATAAATCCTACGCTATTACAAGGCGCGGGTCTATACATCGCCAAAAATACAAAGACCCGTTTTTGGTAAATAAGTACGGAAAGTAAAATAAAAACAGTAAAAATCCTAATTACTATTACATCCGGAGGCAGTTACATAATAATCAGAAATAAGGAATTAAAACTGAAATGTGCGCGAAAGAAAGAATCGAAAATGTCTTAAGGGTGTTGACCCTTTTTAGAAAAGAAATTGATTTTTTTTGTCTTTTTGTAATTAAAATGAAATTAAAACTAACCAATGACTAATTAATTAATTTAATTAAAAGAAAATATTTTTTGTGTTTTTTATGTTTTTTATGAAATAAAATAAAAAGAAATAAAATTAAGTTAACCTAATTCTAAATTATTTTAATTGTTAAAAGAAAAGTCAAAATTGCCTAATTAAACTATTTATTTGTTAATGTTTATTTACAAAATAAAATAATAATAATAATAATAATGTTAATTCTATTTTTTTTTTTTTGATTTTTTTATGAAAATATGTTAATTATGTTAATTTGTTAATAAGAAATAAAATAAGGTAAATAAAAAAGAAAATGACAAAAATAAAAAAAGACTAAACCCAAGGGGGTGTGGGCTGGAATTTGAGGGTGTATTGTTGAGATTTGAGGCCCATTTAAGCAAGCCACGTTTGACTTCCCTTGATTGCCTGCAGCATGCTTGACTCCAGAGTATGGTGTTCTACCCTTTTTGTCCTTTGGATCTGCACTGATGACATATGGCAGGCAGAGATGTGAGGCTTATGGTGCGCCTCAGTTTGGAATCTGCACAGGAAAGCACTTGGAAAAATAACATGAGAATTATGGGGGGACCTGGGAATCGAACCCAGGTCCCAGTGAATACAAACCACGTTTCCAACCACTGGACCAACTATGCGCGTGTGTTAGTGAAATAGAAAAGAAATATAATATAAAAAATATGCGCTATATGCTGAAAAAAACAAAATGAAGGGCACGTGATTTGAATGGACCACTCCCTGCTTGCCCCGCCCTTTGTCTTCAAGCTTTTCCTGCAAAATAGAGAACACATAGCGGGGGTTTTAAACCCCCACAAAACAAAACTATGAAAAATAGCGACTAGGCGCTCGTTGTACATAAAAAGAGCGCGGGGTATCCATCACATTCGTCTAGTCCAGCTGATTTCAACCATGCCTGTTTGGAGTTCCAATTTTATAGCATGAGAATAACCCCAATTCTAAAGCTCTGAAAACCTAGAAATTGCTAATGGTGGATTGTGATTCTACGCGTTTCAGTTTAATTAAACTGTTTCACTAGCTTCAGAAGATCCCTAACAATACAAACCAATCAAAAAAAGGATTAAAAGCTCATGAAATATGATATACAGATTTGAGAAATAAGGCAAACCGAGTGAGTTGTGTGGCACGAATTCTTGAGGTTTTTTGCTTAATTCTGATTGCCAAAGGTTCCTGGCAATGCAAGGAGTGTGTTTTGATTAAAAGGGAGGCTTGAAATATGCTGGAAGATGGTTTTCAGTTTGTCCCTTTTCTCTTGAAAAAATTGAAATGGCTTCTGCTGTATGAGTCTTTCTAGGTCGTGTAATGTATTGGGAAAGCTTGCATATGTATCCTTGAATGAGAATCAAACAATATAATGCACCTTTAACCCTTGCAATTATGTTTGAGATTTTGCCATGAACACCATTAAAGCAACTTACCATTCTTGTCAAAATTTGAATTTATATGCCCATAATAGGATGTACACGAATTTGGAAGGTGCTTCATGGTGTATCAAAGTTATTCAACACAAAATATATCCCTTAATTAATTTTCTTGATTTTTATTTGAATTTTAAAGATTTAAAATGAATTAAATCAAATAAAATTAAATAAAAATAGAAAAATTAATTTTTAACTTTGAAATAAATCATGGGACACGTGGGAGGCATGGCCAAGCTGAACCAAGTGGAAAAAGTGGGCCCTTTTTGTCAAAAATGAAGTTTCAAGGATAGTTGACTTTGGCCATTTCACAAAAAATTCCCAACTTCTCCAATGCATATCTTGCTCAATTTTTAAGCTATGAACATGTTCTTAGACATTTTGGAAAGGTCTTGAAGTCCTTTAACCAATGTCTTTGGTCCCATGTCATTTTGATTTACCAATATCAAGTTATGGTCTTTGACTTAAAGTCCCTTTTTGTTGACTTTTGAAAATGACCTATAATGTTGAAATTGATAACTTTTTTGTGAGAGCATTTCTTGGACTTGGAATGTGAAGATGAGTTGTAGGAAATGTCTTCCCCTTAAAGATGAGCATTGGATGGGATTTTTCTGATGAACCATGAAAAAGTTATGCCTTGGTCAAGTTACAGTTGACTTTTCAACTGTCCAAAAATAGAAACTTTTGACACCTTGATGATTTTTGAGCCATTCTTGTAAAATCATGATCAAGACTTGATCAAATGATGATTGTGGCTTCAAAATAAGATGTTGACCAAAAATTTTGACTTTTGACTGCCAAATGACCATTTTGCCCCTGCAGTTGACTATGAAGCAATTAGGGTTTTTGACTGTGCAACTTGACCTTGTGAGCCTTGAAAATTGACATGTAGGTGCTTGGCAATGTATATAGGCATATGGGACTTGATGGGACCCTTGAAAACCTCAATTTCTTTGCAAGAACCAAAACCCTAATTTTGACTGGCTTATGAGGCCTTTGAATTGTGCAACCCTTGAGAGATCTTGAAGCATTTGAAGATGATGCTTGTCAAAACTTTGAAGAATATGGGAGGGCAATTTTTGGGGTACAACAGGTTGTTTATCACTCAAAGCTTTGAAGCATGAGTGTTGTGTCTCTTGATTAAAGCTTTGAAGCAAAATCAAGCGTGTGTATTGAAGAATGTCTTCATAATCTTATTAATTAGTAGATTAGTATCACTACTGTGATTGAGGGGGAGTGAGTAGGAACTCAGGTTTAAGTAGGACTTAGATTGAAGTTGCATTGGGTAGGTCTTAAGTGAAGGAGATAAACTGGTTGGTTTATTCCTAAATTAATACCTCTTATAGTGAATTTCCTCCCTGGCTTGGTAGCCCCCAGATGTAGGTATTGTTATACACTGAACTGGGTTAACAATTGATTGTGTTCTTTATTGTCTTTTAAATTCTGTTTGGTTTATGTACAATTTGTCAGATACGGTGTCATAACATTCATTGTGACATTAAGTATCTGTTGCCAGAATTTCAAAGTTGTTTGTATTTTTCATCCGCTGGTGGATACTGCTCCTCAGAAGAGTCTTCGTCAATAGTAGCTATATTAGCTCTAATGATTCCAGCTTCCTCTTCTTGACTGTCTTTAGAAGAAGCATCTTCTCTTTGATTGAGCTAGGTATGCCCCCTTGGACCTTCTTCTCACGTTGAGGATGACCGACTTTTTCTTCTTCTTGCTCTCTTTGGTGAAGAGTGTTTTCAGATCTTCCTGCCCCTTGGCCAACTTCATGAGTGCTTGCTGAAGCTGAGTGTTTTGAGCTTGGAGATCTTTAACTGTTTGCTCTAGATCCATCTATTACTGAAATAAATAGTAAGCAGATGAGAAATCATGTACGGGAAAACCTGTTATGATGACATGCCTGATATGTGGATGCAATGTTTTCAAGGATCTCGCGGGGTAAACACAAAAAGATGTTAGAATTTGAACGTTGATCAACAGCTTTTATTGGAAAACTTTGAATCGGTGGATGTCCTTCCACGAGAATCGAGCTCACCATGGTCATAGCCCTTGACTCAAGTTATACGTTTACCTTTGACGGTGTTTGATTAGAGAACAAATCCTTTTGCCCCTTAATAGGCGTCTGGCTCAACATGACCCTGGATCACAGGCCCTTGAGATCCTTGAAATAGTTATTGAAAATGCTACAGTATGATGTTATGATGTTATGTACAAGTATGCAAAGCAAGCAAGTTATTATGTACAAATAGTCATATACATACAAAGTAGAGAAGTCCTTAGGTTTAGGCTTGCATGGAGTCTTATAGGTAAGTACCCTCTTGAAGTTTAGTTGGCTCAACATGTCCTAGTAATAGTAACCGGGTTCTAAGGGATCTCAATATCACTGGTCTTTCTTGTCGGGCATTGTTTCAGCGCAAGCCTCTTTAATGGCGACCGAAATATCCTGAGAAGTCCGATCTCAATGAGCATAGTATCGAATATCAACCAACTTCAGACTGCACCAAATCCGACTATCTCACTACTTCCTAATGGCCAAGTTGGTCAAGTAAAGGTTTTTAAGTCAGTTAGTGCTTCATGACACCACACAGTGGCCTCGTATTCTCCTTGACTACTCAAGGTCTACCGGTACCAACAAATGTGTCACGCTAACGTAGCTATTGCTTAGACCATGTCGGTATACCCCGCACAGTTTCCACAATGTATTGCTACTTACCTATAAGGTATCCCAGATCCAGTTAAAGGATCAAAACAAGCCCAAATAAGGAACCAAAATATAAAGCAATCAAGTCAAATAATGAAAGCAAATAAAGGTGATCTAGCCCTAAGGTAACCCCACTTTTAAATATCCCCAGCAGAGTCGCCAGTTCTATAATACGATGAGAGAACTGACTTGGAATGTTTTGCGTTTGATCACAATTGTTGCGGTTAGCAAGAGTCGCCACCGACTTTTCTTTTATCCAAAAGGAAAGACTGAAAAGATTAGGAAAGACCTTTGAGATTATTTTCTTCAGTTCGGGGGGTAGATTATGAAAAGGGAAGGTGTTAGCACCCTTTTTATCCATAGTTATCTATGGACTCTTAGTTGCTTGCTAGATCACTTGCTTTGTCTAAAAATGTACTTTGTGGTGGTTTTTGAAAGTATTTTTGAAAAGGCGCCTTCATTTAGGCAAACTTTGTAATGGTTCTCATTTTATAAGAACGTATGCAAAGTGTTGGACTTTTGATAATATTTCATGTTTTGAAAGTGTTTGGTTTTTGAAAGTGAGCAAGCAACTAAGAACGTTTCTACCTACTCAAAAGTCTTTTATTCATTTCTTCCTTTCCTTTGATTTTGCTATCTTACCATTGATTGGTAACAAGTCTTATCTTTGGATGTAAAAGGGACAGGCGTGAGTCATCGTATAGTCATGATAGCAATGTTGTGATATATCTTAGCATTTCTCTTGGGGGACTAAGATCATTTAAAAGGCAATTTTTGAAGCGTCATCGAGGGACTATGATCTTGTATTTTTGATGATTTTTGCTAAGACGTCTCACATGCATAACATGACAGTTTTTTAGGCAACAAGTGGAGTTAACCCTAGAGGTGTAAGTGTGCAAGTGTGTTTGATTTGCATGCATTATTTATCTTGAATTAGGGTTTTCTACTTGTTGATTTTAGTCTTGCCATACAAACCCTAATTACTTATATTTATAGTGAAAGCGATAAATTGCGGAAATGTAAAATTCTACGCTATTACATCATTTCGGGATGGGGACACAATTTACAAATGGGGTATGAAAGCAATAAAGTTCTAATTATACTATTATAACCATATTGAATATTGCAAGATAAAATGTGCAAAAATATAAAAAGCAATGTGAAAGGAAAAGAAAATTGTTTTTTTGTTTATGAAAAGTTTTGATTTAATTAAACTAATAAAAGGAAATAATTTAATTAATTAAAATCCATAAATTCTAATTTGATTTAATTATAAAACAAATTTAAAGCAAAAACTAAGTTAAAAATTAATTTAATCAAGAAAAGAAATTTGTTAAGAAAAATGTTTTTTTTTAGTTTTTAATAAAGAAAAAAACCTAAAAGATGCTACTTTGAATAAATCACGAATAATGAAAATAAAAATATTTTTGGTGATATTTTTATATATTCATAAAATATACTAATAAACTATTAGTGTGTAAAAAATTAGTTCAAAAGGAGTTAACTTGATGAGTTAAATAAATTGTTGAAGTTTGTTAAAAATGTAAAATGAGTCAAGTGATAAAAATAAGGTTTTGGTCCTGCCAAGGCTTGAACTCAAGATATTCAGGTTGCTGGCTCAAAAGAATACCACTAGGCTAGGTATGTTTGCTTTTCAAACATGTGCTTACATGATATTATAAGAGAAGATTACTTCCTGAAATCATAAAAATCACAAAAATAACACAAGGGGGTTCATTATGGTTCGAACCCGCGCCCTTAGGATAAGAAGTGACATGAAACGCGCGCTGCTTGCCACTGGGGTGGTTGTAAAATCCGTTAGTGAAACAACATTCATTAAATATAAAATGAACTTAGATGTAAAAATTTTAAAATGGCCAAGTCCTCCTTCTTCTTCCTCTTGCACGCTAACAGTTACTGTAAGAACAATATTTTCCTTTTTTTTTTCAAAAAACTCTAACTTCCTCATTTCTATACCAAATTCAAAATTGTAAAAATGAAACTTGCTTAGAATTTCGCAAGGATTTCAAATATGTAATTAGTTTTCATTTATTCCCACTATAACTCACGAATTTCTACCTGTACCAAACTGAAAACCTAAATATCCAAAAAATTAAGTTTCAAAATTCTTATCTCACAGTCAATTAAAATGAAATTTAAGGATATGGTTAGCTTCATAGACATGATATCTACATTTTATCTTTTGAAATTAAGTGTAAATGATGCTTTTATCAAGATTTCAAAGTTGGGAAAACTTACCTCTTGATGCAAAAATTCAATGGCCTCTACACGACTTCCAGAAGCAATGTGATGATTACTTTAGCTTCCTGGAACCTTGGTGAGTATGTTTCAACTTTTACTTTACCTTGAAAGTGTCTGGATTGGTCTACTCAAGTCAAGTTGCAATGGTGGATTTTGAAAATGGTGGATGATGAAAATGATGTTACAGTGAGGAAACAGGGGTATGGATAGTTTCTATATGATATATATGAAGTGTTTAGATGATTTGTTTGGACAGTAGTTTCAAGAGTGATGAGTTTCGAAGTTAAGGTTTCAAAAGCTTAAAAATGGTGATTTTTGGCCAATTTGGGTTTGAGAGTGTATGAGAGGGTTTAAGGGCTTGTAAATTCGTGTCCTCATTTGCATAAGAGTGTTTTGATATACAGGAAAATGTTTGGATACTTGAGATGGTCAGATTACCAAGATCACATGTTATGGCATTTTTGCTTGTTTTTGAAGCAAAGTGGAAAACCAAAATTCCAATGTGTGGTACAAGCTATGTAGAGTGGTTGAATAACTTTAAACATGCTTCTTCCGAGTTTATAGGTTGAGTGTGTGCAGAAGGAGACATTGATGGGCTCAAGAAGGGTTGACATTATGAAAAAGCTTGCTTTACAAGAATGGATATGTTAATTTTTGTAATTCCAACCATAAATGGTATCAAGACTTGAACAAAACATCAAATCCTTGTGTAATACACTTAGGGTATGTGTAATTACTTAATTATGTAGATATTTAGAAGCAGCATGGCCTGAAAAGTGAGATTGAATGATAAGGTTATCAGATTTGATTATGAGTTTGTTGTACCCCAAAATTTTCCCTCTTATTTTATCAAGATTTCCCCTCACCAGACTCCTTGAACTCCAGACAGGATTAGGGTTTTGCTCTGCTCAAGACATCTCTTTGCACTGATGACCTAAATTAGGGTTTGAGTTTGCACAGGGATTTTTGGACTTTCAATGCTCAAATTGACTTTCATATTTCATGTTGGACTTATAAGATTGCCTCTACCAAGTTTCAAGCCTTGAATCAAATTTTTGCCCAGTCAATTGGACAGTTGACCTAGAAATGAGCTATATTGGGAAAAAAGTCAATTGTGGCCAATTTATAGTCAAACCTCATAATTTTTTATCCACATCAACATTATAGACTCATATGAACCATTTGATCAAGTTTGGACCATAACTCCTCAAGAAATTTGATCAGATCATCAAAAGGGCAAAATGGTCATTTTTAGGGTTTTGACTGCACAAGGGCAATTTCTGATTTTTAACCTAGCCAATGGCAAATTGGGCTCTGTGATACGGTGGGAGAACTGACTATGGTTTTGCGTTTGTTTTCGCAAATGTTTCGGTTGAGCAAGAGTCGCCACCGACTTTTTATTTTATCCTAAGGAAAGGTTTAAAAAGCACAGCAAAAACCTTTGAGATATTTTCTTGGGTTCGGGGAGTAGATTATAGAAAGGGAAGGTATTAGCACCCTTTCTATCCATGGTTATCCATGGGCTCTTAGGTACTTGCTTAGATCAACTTGCCTTGGTTTTCAATTGTTTGAAATGGTGCTTTGTGTGTGGTTTTGAAAATGTTTTGAAAAAGATGCCTTGTCTAGGCTACCCTTGTAACAATTCTTTACTCGAATGTTTTACAAAAGGTGTTTGTCTTTTTGAAAAGATGTTTCGAGGTCTTTGAAAGTTTGTTTTGAAAGTGTTTGTGAAGTGTGGTTTGAAAAATAGGCAAGTGTTTTTGTTTTGCAAGTGGACAAGTACTTAAGAGCTATCTACCCTAAAGTTCTCAAAGATTTTTGCTATGTTTTAACCCTTTTAACAATTTTGTTCCACCATTGCATTTGGTGGACAATCTTGTGTTAGGATGTGAAAGGGACGGGCGTGGGTCATCGTTTAGACCATAATTGCAATGGTGCCAAGTATCTTTGGGCAATTTTCCTTTAAGGGACTTGATCATTTTTAGGCAACTTTTCGAAAGCGTCATCGAGGGACTTATGATCATTTGAATTTGTGTTTGTTTTGCCCAAAGAGACCTAACATGCAATATGGCCCATTATTGAAGGCAACAAGTGGAATACCCTAGGGGTGCAAGTGTGATGAGTGTTGTCCATTTTCATGCTCGATTATCTTGAAATTAGGTCAAACTATTTTTGTTGTTTTTTATTCGCATACAAACCCTAATTCTAACATGGTATAATTAGAAAGCATTAAAATGCGAAAAATAAAGTTCTAAACTATTACAACACAATATATGGGAAGGGGGGTACAAATGTTCAAATGGGGGGTATTTTGACAAGAAATTTAAATCTAACTATTACATCAATTTGGAATTATTTACAAGATAATCAATTGCACAAATTAAATAGAAATAAGATAAATATGCAAGATGCAAAAAGGCTTTTTATGTGTATGAAAAAAAATATTTTTTATGTCAAATAAACAAAATAAAAAGTATTATTATTTTTTTTTTGGAGTTTTTTTTATGTATTTAGGGCAAAACCCTAATTTTATTAAGTAAATGAAATAACTATTCAATAAATACAATATTTAATAATTACGTACAAAAATAAAATAAAAATGAAGTATATTTATAAAAAGGTATTTTTAATATTAAATATTAATAAAAAATAAAAGTGTGTATATTTTGTATTTTAACCTAAATATATTAATATATATATGTATTTGTATTATTTACTAAATATATATTATATATATAAAATAATAATATTTAATATTTTATAAAAAAAGTATTTTTGATATAAAATGTTTTCAAGGGAGAAATAAAATAAAAATCAGAAATAAAATAAGTTTGCATTATTTTAGGTATTTTTAAATAAAAGTGTTTATTTATTTATTTATGTACAAAAAAACTATTCTAAACAAATAAATACCTATAAATTCAAAAATGGTGTGAAAAATATTTTTTATATTTTTAATATTATTAGCAAAAATAAATAAGTCAGAATAAAAAAAGAAAAGTCAAAAAATCATGAAAATAAGCACAATGGGCCACAGAGGTGTAAAAGCAAAAATGGGGTGTGAAAAGAAATAGCAAAACAGGCCCAGCCCAAAGGCTGTTGTCTTCAACCTTCAGCCATTCAAAACAGAAAAACGCGCGTTTTCCATGCTTCCATCAAACTCCCGATTCCTTGATTTTCAGCCAAAACTCATAACATAAACAATGTAGAGCATTAAATCACGAATTCATACATATAAAGAACATGATTTAACTCTCAGAAATGAGAGAGAATTTCATCATTCCTAAATATTAACCTAACTTTTTATCAATGTTCAGACCTTAAATTCTCACAACATATGCAAAATAAATGGAAAGTAAAGGTATGTACAGTTTCAGGGGCATGAGTAGAACACTTCTTATTCACAAACTTAGAGCTAATGATGTCTACATTGAGAGATAGAAGTTCAAGAATATACCTGTTCAGTTGAAGTTGTATCTGATGATGGAGGTACTTTCAGAGCAAGGTGATGATTGGTACAGCTTCCTTGATGTCCAGGGATGCTATTCCAAGTTTTACTTTGCTTTGAAACTAGCTGAATCGAGTTGTAGCACTCCACCTGCAAAACAAGAAAATGAAAATGGCCAAACTGATTAGAGGAGTTACAGTCCACTTCTAATTCTTTGGATAGTTTGCATTGATGGTAGGGAAGGTGTTTGAAGTGGTTTTAGCAAGAATGCACGATGGAAATGAGTTGTGGGATTCAATCTGCAGCTGGTGCTCTGTTTGGACAGTTTAAGAGTGATTCTGTGTTGGAGAGGGAAATGGAGGTGGATAGCTCGTATTTCAGCTTGGGTTTGATGATTAGAAAGTGTTTGACCAGTTTGCTTAAGCTTGGTTTACAGGAAATGAGAGTTGTTGTGTGTTATGGCAAGTTTCTTACACTTTAAGCAACAAAAGGCCACTTGGTGTTTCTAGCCTGTACAGGCCCCCATTCTATGTTGAACCACTTAGTCTTGATCAGTGTAATTAGCCCATAAACTTGTGCCAAAGAGATCTTAATTGTACTTGCTTGGATTTGCATTTTGACATAAAGTTCACTTTTGCAAAAATGGTTAAAATGCTTTATCTATTTTGGGATTAAACCATTATGCAATGCTTGAACACATAGAATATGGTCTTGGCACAAAGAGTTTGTATTAAATTTATGAGTGTAAAAGAGATTTAGGGCCTGTAATCAAGAAATGCATGCTGATTTGAAAATTGCCTAAGTGTATGAACATGGAAATTGGCCATAACAAAAGTGAGTTTTTCCCATATTGCCAAATTCGATTCTCTCTAACCATGAGGTTGTTTGATGAGTTCTTGGACATTTTGGAAATCTTGGAATGTGTGCTACAATCCATCTTTGAAGTTCAAATTGAAATGCCAAGTGTAAGTATATGAAAAATGATCTTGAAGTTAGGTAAAAACCTTGCCTAAAATAGGTCAAATTTTCTCTAAGTTAAGAATGGTTTGGCACCCTTGTTCCAAAAATTGTAACTTGAGATACAAGATTCTTTTGGGAAAACTTTGTGAATCAAATTTTTAGATTTTGCAATAGGCTACAACTTTCATGTTTTGACTTTTGCTTGAATCCAAATGAATCTTGGTGAGAAAGTGGGGCAAAGTTAGGAAAAAATTAGGGTTTTTCATAACTTAGAAAAATTCTAAGTTATAAAAAATCTTCATTTCAAACCCTAATTTGCAATTCTTGATTTCTTGATGAACAAGTTTCATGATTTGGCATGTTTTGATGAAAAATGAATCTTGACACTTGATTTTGACCAAAAAGTCAAAGTTTGACTTTTCAGTATACAGTCAAAATTGATCAATTGACTGGGAAATTCAATTGTCAATCTTGTGCATTTGGGATCTTTTGAACTTGTTGAGTATGTCAAGACAATTCCATGGGGTCCTTGAGTCCATATGTGAGCTTGGTTTTCCATTGGCTAGGTCAAACAGTCAAAAATTGCCTTTGTGCAGTCAAAACCCTAAAAATGACCATTTTGCCCTTTTGGTGATCTAATCAAATTTCTTGTGGAATTGTGATCCAAACTTGATCCAATGGTCCATTTGAGTTCATAATGTTGATATGGGTCAATTTTCATGAGATTTGACTGTCAATTGGCCACAGTTGACTTTTTCCCCAATACAGTTGATTTTTAGGTCAACTGTCCAATTGACTGGGCAAAATTTGGAATCAAGACTTGAAACTTGATGTGGATAAACTTGGGAGTCCAATATGAAGCATGAAAGTCATCTTAGGAATTTTAGGTCAAAACATCTTTGTGCAAACACAAACCCTAATTTGGGTCAACAGTGCAAGGAGAAGTCTTGAGCAGGTGAAACCCTAACTGGATCTTGAGCTTCAAGGGCTTTGTGATGAGAAATCATTGAGAAATGGGAGGGCAAATTTTGGGGTACAACAGTTGCCCCTGTTCAATCTTCTTGAATCCGAAGAGTTAGATTGGCAAGTTTGCCTTTCGTGACTCGGGGGTAAAAGGAGATTGGACACTAGAGTGCCCTTAAATTTGCACTCGTCAAAGCAATGGATGCGGGAATGGGCTTAGAGATGCCATTTGGAGATGGGCTTAACGATGCCATCGGGAGAAGTGACAGAAACTTGTCGGGGATGGGCTTAAAGATGCCATCTGGAATGAGTATCAGAAAGGTGCCCATGTTTAGGACCATCTCTGAACTGGGGTCTGAATAAGCAATAGGTTGACATCCGTATCTGGAGGCATCCATAAACTGTTTTCAAAGGTTGAGAAGAGTCTGAACAAGCGGTAGATTAACATCCGTTGTGGGGAAGAATCCATAAACTGTTTTCAGAAGTCTTGAGAAGAATCTGAATAAGCGATAGGTTAACATCCGTTACTGGAGAACCTGTGAACTGTTTTCAGAAATCTTGAAGTTGAATAAGCAATAGAGCAGCATCCGTTGTTGGGAAGCGTTCGTAAACTGTTTTCAAAAGTTGCATCTGAACAAGCGATAGATTAACATCCGTTGTTGGGAAGAATCCATAAACTGTTTTCAGAAGTTGCATCTGAACAAGCGATAGATTAACATCCGTTGTTGGGAAGAATCCATAAACTGTTTTCAGAAGTCTTGAGAAGAATCTGAACAAGCGATAGGTCAAAATCCGTTACTTAGAGAACCCGTGAACTGTTTTCAGAAATCTTGAAGTTGAATAAGCAATAGAGCAGCATCCGTTGTTGGGAAGCGTCCGTAAACTGTTTTCAAAAGTGTCTCGGAAGATAATGATTTTTGTCTGTCGACTGATCTTACCTGCAAAGGTAAAGAGTTAGTTATATGCAATGTCATGATGCATGATGCGATGTATATTATATGAATGTGCATGAATGCGCATGTAAGCTGGAGAGCTGTCTTGCGGAGGATAAATGAATCCTAGATGGCTGAAGATAAAAGCATCTTGACTGCTGCCGGGAAGAATAATTCCTGGTTGTTGCTGGGGAATAAGGAGCTTGGGTTGTATACCAATCTTCTGGGTAATCCCTGTCTTGAGGAGATCTTCACTGGAGAATCTTCGAATATACAATGAGGAACCGAACACTGAAAGTCTTCAGATTCGCTTGGGGAATACCAGACCTTCCAACGTTGAGGGGCCTTAGAACCACTTGCGGGGACTTGGAATTTCCTCGGTGACTTGCAGGGTAAGAGAAATTCTGATGATTTCTACTGGGGATTTTGGAACCTGGTAGACTTAAGCTGGGGAGATAAGACTGAGAATCTCTAGTCTAGTGAGAAGCATTTATGTGGGGAGAAGGTTCACTAGTCTGGCTCCGCTGGGGATCGATAGCCTGAAGTTTTAGCTCTGCTAGGGATACTGAAACTTAAACTCTGAGGGGAATTGAGTTCTGGAGGATTCTCTGGCTGGGGATAACAAAGATAAGCTCCTCTGGGGGATTGTATTGATAAGTTATGTTGGGGAACTTTGATGAACTCCGCTGGGGATAGGAAGAATTTGCCTAGGGCGATCTTCTGTGGCAATTAGCTGAGGATAACCCAGTTATAAGCCCTTGTGAGGAATAACTTTGAATAAATCTCGGGAGAGATGTTCGTACTCTGCAGGGGATAAGCTTCCAGAATCTACTGGGGATAAGCTTCAAGACCTGCTGGGGATATGGATTCCAAATCTCCTGGGGGTTTCCTTTGAAAGGGTATCAAGATATCCAACTGCACCTTCAACCTATCAGTAATCCTCTTTCTTGATTCATAAGGAAATGATTATGTTCAAATGCATATGCCTATTTAACAAAACATTGGACGTTTCTCAAAATAAAACAATTAGTGCAAGAGAAAAAGAAAAAGGAAATGACACAAATTTCTGGGAAGAGTATTTGTATTAACTTTCTCTGAGTATATTTGTACAAAGGAGACAATCATCCTAGTAAGAGGATTTTGTCGTAAATATTGAAAGATTCATACAAAATAAAGATAGCTATGTGAAATAATTCCATGGGATTCCATTCCGCTATAGCCTTCACAACTCTGAATATCTGTCCATCCAATGCTTCGTTTGCCGATGACTGGATTGATCAGAAGCCTGGAACTGGTTGATGAAGAGATTTGAAGTGATCCGATGAGACATAGTCATACGCTTTAATTCCCTAACTTTTGCCTGAATCGCCCTTTCGGGTTTTCGATCCACCGGGAAACCCCTTTTTGCCCAAGCCGCCCTTTCGGGTTTTCAACTTGTCGGGTGTACAGATTTTTTTGTTTTTATCCCTAATTTTTGCCTGAACCACCCTTTCGGGTTTTCGGTTCACCGGGATGCCCATTTTTGCCCAAGCCGCCCTTTCGGGTTTTCGACTTGTCGGGTTATTTTATGTGTAGTATCTTTTGACTATGTCTGCGTTCGCAGGGTGCGGCAAATCGTCGCCGTCCATGGTGGTCAGAATCATTGCACCACCCGAAAATATGCTCTTGATCACAAATGGTCCTTCATATGTAGGAGTCCATTTTCCCCTGGGATCACTTTGCGGCAAGATAATCCGCTTGACTACTAGATCTCCGACTTGATACACCTGACGTCTGACTTTCTTATTGAAGGCCTTGATCATCCGTTTTTGATATGTCTGACCATGGCATATAGCAGCGAGTCGCTTCTCGTCGATCAAATTGAGTTGATCAAGTCGGGTCTGAATCCAATCATCTTCATTCAAACATGTGTCCTTCATAATCCTTAGAGAAGGAATCTGAACCTCCATAGTCAGGACAGCTTCCATGCCATATACCAAAGAAAATGGGGTTGCCCCGGTTGAAGTACGTGTCGTCGTACGGTATCCATGCAGAGCAAATGGTAACATCTCATGCCAGTCTTTGTAAGTGACCGTCATTTTCTGAATGATCTTCTTAATGTTTTTGTTCGCAGCTTCAACAGCACCGTTCATCTTCGGCCGATAGGGAGATGAATTGTGATGATAAATCTTGAACTGTTCGCACAAAGCGGTGATCATCGTGTTATTCAGATTTGTACCGTTGTTTGTGATGATCCTGTCTGGGACACCATACCGACATATGAGATTTTGCTTGATGAAGCGGGCAACCACATTTTTAGTAACAGAGGCGAAGGAAGCTGCTTCGACCCATTTGGTGAAATAGTCAATGGCAACTAGGATGAAGCGATGTCCGTTGGAAGCCGTGGGCTTGATCTCTCCAATCATGTCAATGCCCCACATTGCAAATGGCCAAGGAGCAGTCAGAACGTTGAGAGGAACCGGAGGGATATGAACTTTGTCAGCGTAGACTTGACATTTGTGGCAAGTACGGGAATGTTGATGGCAGTCAGCTTCCATGGTAGACCAGTAATAGCCTTCCCTTAGGATCTTCTTAGCCATTGTATGCCCGCTCAAGTGAGTGCCAAATGTGCCGCTGTGTATCTCAGTCATGATCAACTCTGCTTCAGCTTTGTCTACACATCGGAGTAATACACAATCATGGCTTCGTTTGTAAAGGATGTCGTTGCTCAGGAAGAACTTAGCAGCGAATTTCCTTAAGAACTTCTTGTCATTTACGGAAGCTCCTTCGGGATAATCTCTAGTCTCGAGATACCTTTTGATTTCATGGAACCAGGGTCGTTCCACTACTTCTTCGGTATTAATCTCGTGACAATGTGCAGGTTCATCCATTCGCTCGATGGTAATTTGGGGAGCCTCGTTATCCCAGTTGAGTTTAAACATGGAGGACATTGTAGCTAGAGCATTTGCTAGCTGATTCTCTTCTCGCGGGAAATGCTCGAAGGTAATTTGCTCGAAGTGAGGCAGCAATGTCAGGACATGTTCTTTGTATGGGATAAGATTAGGATTCTTGGTATCCCACTCTCCTTTGATTTGACTGATAACCAAAGCCGAGTCCCCAAATACGATCAAAGATTTGATCCCCAAGTCTATAGCAGCCTTGAGACCAAAGATGCAAGCTTCATACTCAGCCATGTTGTTTGTGCAGCTGAAGCAAAGTCGGGCCGTGAAAGGTGTGTGACAACCTTCCAGAGAAATGAGTACTGCGCCGATACCGTTTCCAAGTGCATTTGAAGCACCATCAAAGTACAGGGTCCATCGGGATCCCTTTTCGGGTCCGTCATACGGTCCGTTACTTTCAATGTGGTCCAAGTTCATGATGTCCTCGTCTGGGAAGTCAAATCTCATGGGTTGGTAATCTTCGATAGCTTGATGAGCCAGATGGTCAGCTAGTACACTCCCTTTTATAGCTTTTTGAGTGGTGTACTGGATGTCATACTCAGTCAGGATCATCTGCCATCTGGCTATTCTTCCAGATAAAGAGGGCTTTTCGAAGATATACTTGATAGGATCCATTTTGGAAATCAACAAGGTAGTATGAGTCAACATATACTGTCTTAGTCGGCGAGCAGCCCATACCAAAGCGCAGCAAGTTTTCTCGAGCAGTGAGTAGCGAGTCTCACAGTCGGTAAACTTTTTGCTAAGGTAATAAATAGCATGCTCTTTTCGACCAGACTCGTCATGCTGGCCCAAAACACACCCCATTGAGTTATCCAAGACGGTCAGATACATGATCAACGGTCTTCCTTCGACGGGTGGTATCAGAATAGGAGGTTCTAGCAAATACTCCTTGATTTTATCAAAAGCAGCTTGGCAATCGTCGTTCCATTCGACTACCTGATCTTTCTTCAAGAGTTTGAAAATTGGCTCACAGGTAGAAGTCAGATGAGAGATGAATCTGGAAATATAGTTCAAGCGCCCCAAGAACCCTCTAACCTCATTTTCAATACGGGGAGCAGGAATCTCTTGTATTGCTTTCACTTTTGCTGGATCGACTTTAATGCCTTTGTTGCTTACAATGAATCCTAGAAGTTTACCAGACCTAACTCCAAAAGTGCACTTACTTGGATTCAGCCTGAGTTTGTATTCTTTTAATCTGGCAAACAGCTTTTCTAGATGTTCAAGGTGTTCCTCCTCTGTTTGTGACCGAGCTATCATATCGTCTACGTAAACTTCAATCTCATGATGTATCATATCATGAAACAAAGCTATCATGGCGCGTTGATAAGTTGCCCCTGCGTTCTTCAGCCCGAACGGCATCACCTTGTAACAGAAAGTGCCCCACTGTGTGACAAAAGTTGTTTTCTCCATGTCCTCGGGGGCCATTTTGATTTGATTATAGCCCGAGAATCCATCCATGAAGGAAAACACCTTATGCTGAGCTGTGTTTTCGATTAAAATGTCGATGTGTGGTAGCGGAAAATCATCTTTGGGGCTGGCCCTATTCAAATCCCGGTAGTCCACACACATCCTGACTTTGCCATCTTTTTTAGGTACTGGCACGATGTTAACGACCCATTGAGGATAGGACGTAACAGCCAGAAAGCCAGCGTCGAATTGCTTCATCACTTCTGCTTTGATCTTTTCAGACATGTCAGGCCTCATTCGGCGGACTTTTTGCTTGATTGGTGGACAATCCTCTCTTGTGGGGAGACGGTGAACCACGATGTCTGTGTCTAAACCCGACATGTCTTCATAAGACCAAGCGAAGATTTCAACATACTCATTCAACAACTGTATCAAGCGTTCCTTGACACTTGGTTCCAGATTGGCACCCACTTGTACCTCCTTCCGGTCTTCCTCGGTCCCTAAGTTGACAGTTTCCAATGACTCTTCGTGCGGTAAGATGGCCCTTTCCTCTTGCTGTAGAAGTCTGGCTAATTCCCCTGGTACTTCACAACCTTCGTCATCTTCATACTCGGCTTGATTGACCAGATCTTCAGAGTTATTGAAGGATATAGCAGAATAGTCACCCATGGAATCCGGAGTGGATGGGTACCTACATTTGTGAGTGTGGGTGTGTGTAAGGGATAGCCATCCTTAAACAAAAATGCAAAAAGAAAGAAAATGAACACAGCAGTTTATCAAATGAAAACCGTCCAATGAATCATTAAACATGGCATATGGATATGAAAAATAATCAAAACCCTTACAAATGGACCTACATGCCCCGAGCAAGGCATGAGGTAGAAAGATAGTGTACGGATTGTTTGAAAATAAATATTACAGACCAATAGGAAATGTTTGACAGATAAATTACTGATGAATAAAAGTGATGGGGACAAAGTCTTTTGCCTCCCAGTTGCACAATCCTCCTTTGATAGTCGGGTAAATCCACTCTTCGATGCTGCTCTCTTTGTCTTCGTCCTCCAAAGCGTTGATTCTGTAGGGAGAAATTTTGACTGGCGCTCTTTCAATCTTCGAATGGCGCATAGCTTTCTGGCCCGCGGTAGTGAATCCTAATCCAAATTTGTCTGTTTTATGTGGAATATCAGGCAACTGCCCCCATGCTGAATTCTTCCCCTCCTTTATTGCGGCCCTTGCATCCTCCAGAGATGCCATCCTGGCCATCTGCCTCGGTGCCTCAGCTGCCAACTTTGCTACTGTTATTTCAGGAAGGACTTCTTCGAAATGCTAGAAAGGTGTCTCAATGAACTCCCCCTCTACCTCCACATACCGGAAGGAGTTCAAATGGTTGATCATGTACTCCTCTTCGCCATGGACGGTTATAATCTTCCCCTTGACAGGGTACTTCAACATCTGATGTAAGGAGGAGGTGACTGCCCCAGCATGGTGTATCCAAGGCCTACCCAACAAGCAAGAGTATGACGGACGGATGTCCATCACATAGAAAGTAGATTTAAACACCTCAGTGCCCACCTTGATGGGAATATCAACCTCCCCATGGACCATTCTCTTCGAACCATCGAAAGCTCTGACAACAATATCACTCAGTTTCAACTCCAACCCTTCACAATCTAGTCGGTCCAAGGCCTTCTTAGGCAGTACATTCAGCGACGAACTAGTGTCGACCAAGACATGTGCGAGAGTAGTTCCTCGGCACTCGACTGAAATGTGCAAAGCATCATTGTGGTTTCTACCTTTAGGAGTCAGGTCGACATCAGAGAAACCTAATCCATTGTCCGCGGTAAGGCTAGCCACGCAATTTTGGAATTGATCCGCAGAGGTTTCCTGGGGCACATGGGCTGCCTTCAGGAATTTTATCAAAGCTTTAGCGTGCGCTTCCGAGCAAAGTAGTAGTGCCAGCATGGAGATCTTTGAGGGGGTTTTCCCCAGTTGTTCTACCACATCGTAATCACTCCTTTTGATTATCTTCAAGATCTCATCCATTTCTTTCTTGGAGGTTTCCGGGATGACCAAGGGTTGAGCTTTCGTCCTGACGAGCTCATCTTGGATTCCCTTACCTTTATCAGCAGCGGTAGGAGGGACAATACTAGGAACAACAACATCTTCAATCAAAGGGGCTCTAGCGGAGAGTTTTATTGGTGCAGGGATGACTTTGTCAGCAGATGAGGGTCCAAAGGTTGCTCTTGGAGGGGCAATCTCTGGAGAAAATATTCTCCCGCTCCGGGTGATTTTGCTCGTGCCTGCAATGTTTCCAATGTTGGCTTCTTCATCATCCGAACTTTCTTCAGTTATTTCGATTTGTTTAATACCATGGTAGTAGACGTCACCGCCATAGTTCCATGGTATTGACTTCTCAGAAACATAGGGGACAGGCCCTGGCATTGTTATCTTCAAAGGAACAGATTTCGTAGCTGGTGTAATCTTAACAGGCTTTTTGACGGCCTTGGAAAGATTGGCGTGAATGGTTATGATTGAGACATCTTCAGTATGGGTTGGAGTAGCAGAAACTTTTTCAAACAAAATTTCTCGACTGTCCATTAGGCCTTGGATGCCTTTTTTCAGTAACAGACAATCAAATGGCAGAGAGTAACAACAATAGCAGTCTTCTTTACATCCCGGGAAGATCCCGGCCCTTAACAGATTCAACTTGATGGTTAGCAACGGAGTTATCAGATCATTGACATCAGCAACATACAAATCTTCTTCAATGGCATTGACATTTCGGCCGTGCTTCGGCATGGGAGCAGATATCACATTAGGCTTCTCCGGAGCGTCGAACTCCACTTCCTTCGCCTCTATCAGGTCTTGGATTTTATGCTTGAGTGCCCAACAATCGTTGGTGTCGTGCCCGACACTGTCAGAATGGTAGGCGCATTTAGCATTAGGATGATAATGCGGAGAGGACGTATTCACATTCTTTGGTGCCTCTTTGATAGTGGCGAGATTCAACTTCAACAGATGGGGAAGCACTTGCGCTGGCATCATATTAATGCGGGTGAACTGCCGTTGTGGCCGTTCCACCCGTTGCTGATTTGGTCTGGACTGGTTATAGCGAGGCTGTTCACTTGAAGGGTTTTGGATCATTACGGCCCCCACAGTTGGTCGGCGCTCAGTCTTCCCTGCTCTTCTTTGGGAGTATACCACAGTCGTTTCCTTCTTAAAAGGCTTCTTCTCAACACTTGCAGCGGCACCCTTCTAAATTTTTCCTGACTTGATGCCAGCTTCTATTCTTTCGCCTGTTAAGATCAAATCGGTAAACCCCGCGGAAGAGTTACCAATCAGATGATTGAAAAATGGCCCAGATAGGGTCCCTAGAAACATATCAACAAGTTCACGGTCGGTTAAAGGAGGCTGCACCCTGCCAGCCAAATCCCTCCATTTTTGTGCATATTCTTTGAATCCTTCGCCGGTTCCCAGTGACATACCCTAAAGTTGGGTACGTGTGGGAGCAAGGTCAGAATTATACTGATATTGTTTGTAGAAGGCGGTGGCTAAGTCTTCCCAGTTTCGGACGCTGGTTCCCTCTAGCTGATAAAACCACTCCAGTTGAGCTCCAGAAAGGCTGTCTTGAAAGAAATGGATCCAAAGGTTCTTATCTGCCGTATAAGGTTGAATCTTCCTTACGTAGGACCTGAGATGCATTTTTGGACAGGACAGCCCATCATACCTCACAAAAACTGGCACTTTGAATTTTGGGGGAATCATAATCCCGGCAACTAAACCCAAGTCTTCAAAATCCAAACCCGGTACTCTTTGTAGCTCCATGGCGGCCAACCTGTCTTCTAAACCCTTGTATTTATCATCAGCCGAAGGGTATTGTTGATCAGAGTAGTCTTCATCCTCTTCGACCTATTCTTCTTCCACATCGGACTCGGAAGGTACCGCAGCCCCACCTCCTTTACTGGTTCCTTCATCAGAAGTAGGAGGAAATTCAAGCACTCTCCTGGCCTCTCCGTCAAATCTTCTCCCTAAAGTAGCCACCCCGAGTCTCTTTTTCTTCTTTCTCACTGGGTCTTTATTCCCCAGCAAGGTCTTTAGATCCTCCTGACCCTTAGCCAAGGTCATCAGGAGTTGCTGAAACTGTGCATTCTGAGCCTGTAGATCTTTGACTGTTTGCTCGAGATCCATCCTACTGAAATAAACAACAAACAGGTAAGGCAACCTGGCGTGAGACCTGCTTATGCACATGATGAATGGTATGCTTATGTATGCAATGCATTCAAGGATTTAGAATATTCAAACTTGTTGCAGACAAAAAAAGAACGCATGTCATATTAATAAGAAGAAATTTGTTAGTACATAAATGCCCCATGGGCCAAATATTACAAAAACAACTTCTCAAGGTAAAAAGACATTGCGCATCCTCTTTGGTGCGATGTAGGTGTTGAGGGCCTCTTGCTCATGGAGTCGGCGGGTGAGCTCTAAAACCTTCTTCTCACTGGCGTAGAAGCTGGCTTCAAAAGTGTTCCGTTCCTCCTTGAGTTGGATCCAACTCTTCTGTATCTCCTCCCACGATGTAGGCATGTCAGGATGTAGGATGGTGTAGGGAACCTCTCCTTCCTTAACAGGCTCTTTAATCACAGGGAGAACATGAGGATAAGGCATCATTAGACTCTGGGCTCGGGCTCGTACCCACTTGAGATAAGGCTCAAGAGGGATGGAGTTCTTGTGTCCCAGAGTCTTGCTATCAACCTTGTTGGGCCTCCCCCAAGCTCTGATGAATCTTTGGCGAAGTCCTTGCGCATCGTTGTCGAAGTCAAAAACTAGGTCAGGAATCAACATGTCGTGAGGGCCATCCCTCCGTGCATATCCAAATTGCCTCAAAGCTAGGCAAGGGTTGTAGGTAATGCCCCCTCTAATGCCAAGTAATGGAACATTAGGGAACTCTCCACAACGATCGACGATGATGACATTTTCTCTGGACCGAGAACACCAATGTACATCAGAGTGAGTAAGAGTCATCAATCGTTGGGACCACCTTGAGCCTTGGTCATTCTTCAAGACAGATTGTGGAAGGTGCGAAATAAACCACCTTGCAAGGAGAGGAGTACAGCACATGAGAACACCCCTCTTTCTCATTGTTCGTGTGTAAAATGAGTGAAGAATGTCCCCAAGCAATGTTGGTATTGGATTTCTGGACAAGAAGATTTTGACGGTGTTGACATCTACCAATTGGTCAGAATTTGGGAATAGGACCAACCCATAGATAAGGAGTGCCACAATCTCTTCAAAGGCTTGTAGGTCCAATGAATTCCAACATTCTTGTGCTTTCTCAAACAAGAATTTTGCTAAGAATCCTTTGACGCCACTTCTGGTTTCCCAATGCCCCTTGATGTCGGATGGTTGTATATGTAATGCTCGAGCAACATCTTCCGGCTTTGGTTCCTTTTACGTACTGTTGAAAGGTAGTTGATTAAGGATAGGGATTCTTAGGAGTTGAGAAAACTCCTCCAAAGTGGGTACCAACTGATAGTCAGGGAAAGTGAAACAGTGGTGAAGAGGGTCAAAGAACTGGAATAGCACTTTCATCATGTCTTCTTCAATGTTGGTGTTGACTAAGCTGAGCAATCTACCATGTCTTTCACTGAAGGATCAGCTTTCCGGAATTCTTGAGGTGAGCTCCTTGAGTTGAGGAGAGATTCTCACAAGATTGACTTGGATGGTTTTTCTGCGAGGAATTTCCATGACCTACAAAACAAGAACAAAGATGAAGATCCAAACCCTTGAAATGGTTGGTGAATGCATATGATGCTTTATGATGTTTATGATGTATGCACAAACATATGTACAAGCAAATCACACCAAACCCTAGTTTCAGGCTTGCATGGGGTTTCATAGGTAAGTACCCTCTTGAGTGTAGTTGGCTTAAAAACCTGTCCTATAAATAGTAATCGGGTTCTAAGGAGCTCAATATCATTGGATTGTTTTCATCGTTCATGGTTTTGGTTTAGCCACTTAACTAGCGACCAAAATATTCCAAGAAAACAACCCTCAATGAGTGTAGTATCGAGTATCTACCAACTTCGGACTGCACCAAAGTCGGTCATCTCACTACCCCTAATGAAAGGCCAAGATGGTCAAGTAAGGTTCTAGGTCATTAGTGCTTAGTGACATCACTCAGCGGCCCCGTACTCTCCTTGATTGAACTCAAGGGTTACCGGTACTCACAAATATGTCGCACTAATATAGCTATTGCTTCGACCGTGTCGGTATACCCCGCACATTTTCCACAACGTATTGCTATCTATGAAATGTTTCCCAAAATCCGGGTAGAGGATTACAAACCCAAACAAGAGAGCCAAGATATAAAGCAATCAAGACAAACAATTAATCATGCAAGAGGGTGATCTAAGCCCTAAGGTTACTCCACTTTTAAAATTTATCCCCAGCAGAGTCTCCAGTTCTGTGATACGGTGGGAGAACTGACTATGGTTTTGCGTTTGTTTTCGCAAATGTTTCGGTTGAGCAAGAGTCGCCACCGACTTTTTATTTTATCCTAAGGAAAGGTTTAAAAAGAACAGCAAAAACCTTTGAGATATTTTCTTGGGTTCGGGGAGTAGATTATAGAAAGGGAAGGTATTAGCACCCTTTCTATCCATGGTTATCCATGGGCTCTTAGGTACTTGCTTAGATCAACTTGCCTTGGTTTTCAATTGTTTGAAATGGTGCTTTGTGTGTGGTTTTGAAAATGTTTTGAAAAAGATGCCTTGTCTAGGCTACCCTTGTAACAATTCTTTACTCGAATGTTTTACAAAAGGTGTTTGTCTTTTTGAAAAGATGTTTCGAGGTCTTTGAAGGTTTGTTTTGAAAGTGTTTGTGAAGTGTGGTTTGAAAAATAGGCAAGTGTTTTTGTTTTGCAAGTGGACAAGTACTTAAGAGCTATCTACCCTAAAGTTCTCAAAGATTTTTGCTATGTTTTAACCCTTTTAACAATTTTGTTCCACCATTGCATTTGGTGGACAATCTTGTGTTAGGATGTGAAAGGGACGGGCGCGGGTCATCGTTTAGACCATAATTGCAATGGTGCCAAGTATCTTTGGGCAATTTTCCTTTAAGGGACTTGATCATTTTTAGGCAACTTTTCGAAAGCGTCATCGAGGGACTTATGATCATTTGAATTTGTGTTTGTTTTGCCCAAAGAGACCTAACATGCAATATGGCCCATTATTGAAGGCAACAAGTGGAATACCCTAGGGGTGCAAGTGTGATGAGTGTTGTCCATTTTCATGCTCGATTATCTTGAAATTAGGTCAAACTATTTTTGTTGTTTTTGATTCGCATACAAACCCTAATTCTAACATGGCATAATTAGAAAGCATTAAAATGCGAAAAATAAAGTTCTAAACTATTACAACACAATATATGGGAAGGGGGATACAAATGTTCAAATGGGGGGTATTTTGACAAGAAATTTAAATCTAACTATTACATCAATTTGGAATTATTTACAAGATAATCAATTGCACAAATTAAATAGAAATAAGATAAATATGCAAGATGCAAAAAGGATTTTTATGTGTATGAAAAAAAGTATTTTTTATGTCAAATAAACAAAATAAAAAGTATTTTTTTTTTTTGGAGTTTTTTTTATGTATTTAGGTATTTTTAATATTAAATATTAATAAAAAATAAAAGTGTGTATATTTTGTATTTTAACCTAAATATACTAATATATATATGTATTTGTATTATTTACTAAATATATATTATATATATAAAATAATAATATTTAATATTTTATAAAAAAAAGTATTTTTGATATAAAATGTTTTCAAGGGAGAAATAAAATAAAAATCAGAAATAAAATAAGTTTGCATTATTTTTGGTATTTTTAAATAAAAGTGTTTATTTATTTATTTATGTACAAAAAAACTATTCTAAACAAATAAATACCTATAAATTCAAAAATGGTGTGAAAAATATTTTTTATATTTTTAATATTATTAGCAAAAATAAATAAGTCAAAATAAAAAAAGAAAAGTCAAAAAATCATGAAAATAAGCACAATGGGCCACAGAGGTGTAAAAGCAAAAATGGGGTGTGAAAAGAAATAGCAAAACAGGCCCAGCCCAAAGGCTGTTGTCTTCAACCTTCAGCCATTCAAAACAGAAAAACGCGCGTTTTCCATGCTTCCATCAAACTCCTGATTCCTTGATTTTCAGCCAAAACTCATAACATAAACAATGTAGAGCATTAAATCACGAATTCATACATATAAAGAACATGATTTAACTCTCAGAAATGAGAGAGAATTTCATCATTCCCAAATCTTAACCTAACTTTTTATCAATGTTCAGACCTTAAATTCTCACAACATATGCAAAATAAATGGAAAGTAAAGGTATGTACAGTTTCAGGGGCATGAGTAGAACACTTCTTATTCACAAACTTAGAGCTAATGATGTCTACATTGAGAGATAGAAGTTCAAGAATATACCTGTTCAGTTGAAGTTGTATCTGATGATGGAGGTACTTTCAGAGCAAGGTGATGATTGGTACAGCTTCCTTGATGTCCAGGGATGCTATTCCAAGTTTTACTTTGCTTTGAAACTAGCTGAATCAAGTTGTAGCACTCCACCTGCAAAACAAGAAAATGAAAATGGCCAAACTGATTAGAGGAGTTACAGTCCACTTCTAATGCTTTGGATAGTTTGCATTGATGGTAGGGAAGGTGTTTGAAGTGATTTTAGCAAGAATGCACGATGGAAATGAGTTGTGGGATTCAATCTGCAGCTGGTGCTCTGTTTGGACAGTTTGAGAGTGATTCTGTGTTGGAGAGGGCAATGGAGGTGGATAGCTCGTGTTTCAGCTTGGGTTTGATGATTAGAAAGTGTTTGACCAGTTTGCTTAAGCTTGGTTTACAGGAAATGAGAGTTGTTGTGTGTTATGGCAAGTTTCTTACACTTTAAGCAACAAAAGGCCACTTGGTGTTTCTAGCCTGTACAGGCCCCCATTCTATGCTGAACCACTTAGTCTTGATCAGTGTAATTAGCCCATAAACTTGTGCCAAAGAGATCTTAACTGTACTTGCTTGGATTTACATTTTGACATAAAGTTCACTTTTGCAAATATGGTTAAAATGCTTTATCTATTTTGGGATTAAACCATTATGCAATGCTTGAACACATAGAATATGGTCTTGGCAAAAAGAGTTTGCATTAAATTTATGAGTGTAAAAGAGATTTAGGGCCTGTAATCAAGAAATGCATGCTGATTTGAAAATTGCCTAAGTGTATGAACATGGAAATTGGCCATAACAAAAGTGAGTTTTTCCCATATTGCCAAATTCGATTCTCTCTAACCATGAGGTTGTTTGATGAGTTCTTGGACATTTTGGAAAGCTTGGAATGTGTACTACAATCCATTGTTGAAGTGCAAATTGAAATGCCAAGTGGAAGTATATGAAAAATGGTCTTGAAGTTAGGTAAAAACCTTGCCTAAAATAGGTCAAATTTTCTCTAAGTTAAGAATGGTTTGGCACCCTTGTTCCAAAAATTGTAACTTGAGATACAAGCTTCTTTTGGGAAAACTTTATGAATCAAAGTTGTATATTTTGCAATAGGCTACAACTTTCATGTTTTGACTTTTGCTTGAATCCAAATGAATCTTGGTGAGAAAGTGGGGCAAAGTTAGGAAAAAATTAGGGTTTTTCATAACTTAGAAAAATTCTAAGTTATAAAAAATCTTCATTTCAAACCCTAATTTGCAATTATTGATTTCTTGATGAACAAGTATCATGATTTGGCATGTTTTGATGAAAAATGAATCTTGACACTTGATTTTGACCAAAAAGTCAAAGTTTGACTTTTCAGTATACAGTCAAAATTGATCAATTGACTGGGAAATTCAACTGTCAATCTTGTGCATTTGGGATCTTTTGAACTTGTTGAGTATGTCAAGACAATTCCATGGGGTCCTTGAGTCCATATGTGAGCTTGGTTTGCCATTGGCTAGGTCAAACAGTCAAAAATTGCCTTTGTGCAGTCAAAACCCTAAAAATGACCATTTTGCCCTTTTGGTGATCTTATCAAATTTCTTGTGGAATTGTGATCCAAACTTGATCCAATGGTCCATGTGAGTTCATAATGTTGATATGGGTCAATTTTCATGAGATTTGACTGTCAATTGGCCACAGTTGACTTTTTCCCCAATACAGTTGATTTCTAGGTCAACTGTCCAATTGACTGGGCAAAATTTGGAATCAAGACTTGAAACTTGATGTGGATAAACTTGGGAGTCCAATATGAAGCATGAAAGTCATCTTAGGCATTTTAGGTCAAAACATCTTTGTGCAAACACAAACCCTAATTTGGGTCAACAGTGCAAGGAGAAGTCTTGAGCAGGTGAAACCCTAACTGGATCTTGAGCTTCAAGGGCTTTGTGATGAGAAATCATTGAGAAATGGGAGGGCAAATTTTGGGATACAACAGGCTCAAGCATGGATTCAAGGACTCAATGGCATCATCTTGACCTATTCACCAGGTTCAAAAGATCTCAAATGCATTGGATTGACAGATGAATTTTTCAGTCAACTGATCAAAATTTGATTGTACACTGAAAAGTCAAACTTTGACTTTTTGGTCAAAATCAAGTGTCAAGGGTCATTTTTCATCAAGATATGTCAAAACATGAAACTTGTTCATCAAGAAACCTAATTTTTCAAATTAGGGTTTAAAATTGAAAATTTTCATAACTTCAAATTTTTCCAAGTTATGAAATTTTCTTATTTTTGCCCAACATTTTCACCATGATACATTTGGATTCAAACAAAACTTCCAACATGAAAGTTATAGTCCTCCATAAAGTATACAACTTTGATTCACAAAGTTTTCCCAAAATAAGCTTGTATATTAAGTTATGATTTTTGGAACAAGGGTTCATGAAACTTTTAACTTAGTGAAATTTTGCCCTAGTTTAGGCAGGATTTTGACCTATCTTCATGGCAATTTTTCACCTAGTTCAACTTGGAATCTCAAAATTCATTTCAAAAATGGGTTTTAGATAATGTTATAAGCTTTATAAAATGTCCAAGAACTCTCCAAAATCATTTGTGTTTAGGGAGAATCGAAGGCTTGAAGTTGGCAAAAACTCACTTTTGATCCATGGCATTTTTCATATTGATACAAGTTGCAAACTCTAATCAGCCTTGTTTGTACTTGATTACAGGTCCCAAAACCCTTCCATACTCAATAATTAAATTCAAATCCATTGGTTTGAGGCTTTGTTCTGGTCATGGGAGGATTGCACACAAGATTAATCCTAAAATAGCAAAAAGGCAACATTGCCATTTTTGTCAAATTTGCTTTATGTCAAATAGAATCCTTGAGCCTTGAACAAGATCTGGTACAGCATACAATATCCACCAGCTGAGGGGGCCAAGATCACAAAGTGTAGGCTGATAGATAGCTTGTACAGGCCTGTCTTGCATCATTGCTCACTTTTGCTTAAAATACAAGAAACTTGTCAAATACAACACAACTTGCACATCTGATAGAACCAATACTTGCAAGCTTTTGAGACAAGTTTCACACATTCCCTTGAGCCAGAAACACGAGCCATTGAGCCATCAAACCTTCCCAAGCACAAAATCACCTTCCTCTTGCAAAACAGGGCAGCTTCTGCACCTTGAGTTCTATCTCACAAACCACTCATGCGTTTTGCCCCAAACCTGTTCAAACACCTTCCATATAACCTATCCAAGCTATCCCAACCATTAGGCAGTGACTGTAACTCCATTTGCAAGCTTCACCATTTCTGTTTTTAGCTTGTGCAGGTTGAGTTCCACAAGCTTGTTCAAGCACATTCAAGGCAAACTAGGCATTGGGAAAGGTCAGAGGAAGTTCAAGCAAGCTCCCAAACATCTCAGGCCTCACTGAAAAGCTCCACATTGCCATACACGATTTCAACTGAAACAGGTTTTTATCAACTTCTTATCTCTCTATTTAGGAATCATTAGGCTTAGGTTTGTGAATAAAAAATGTAGTACTCATAGCCCTGAAGCTGTACATATGCTCAGTTTTCATTTAAGTTAAACGTGTTAAGAGAATTTGATTCATGAACTTCCTGAAAAAGTTAGGTTAGAAATTAGGGTCAGAGAAATTCTCTCTGGTCTTTGAGAGTTAGATTAAGTTTCTTATATGGTTGAATTCGTCTTGAAAAATACTACAACATTGATGTTATGAGTTTTTGCATTAGAGCACGTATGCAGGATCTGGATATTTTGTACAGGCGCGCGCATTTTTGAACAAAAGGTTGAAGATGAAGTTTGGAACTGGGCTGGGCCTTTTTTTCTCACTTTCTACACCCCCTGCCTTGCTGACTGCACCCCCCTGGCCCATTTCTTCATATTTTTATATTTTCGTATTTATTTTTCATTTCTGATTTTATTTTATTATTTTCCAAACATAAAAAATACCAAAAATATTTTTATAAATTTTCACTTTTATTTTTGTATTTTATTTTATTTTTTTAACATAAAAATAATTTAGTGAGTATATACTTTTATTTTATTTAATGAAAACTTGAAAATAATACATAATAATATTATACCCTTATTTTTTATTTATTTATTTATTTATACTTAAATAATATTTTTCTAAATATATTTTTATCTTGTATATATTTTATTTTATTTTATTGTACATGAATAATATAATTAATATATATTTACTTTCTTAAAAGAAAATTAGGGTTTTTACCCTTAATAAAAAAATATAATCTTTTTATTTCTTTTTTTAAATACATTAAATATTATACTTTTACATACATAAAAATAAACAAAAACATCTTTTGCATATTCATAATATTTTGCATATTTATTTAATTGGCCATTTAAATACTTGTCTATTTATTATTGGTACGATTTATTCAATTTGGGTGTAATAGTAAATATTAGGATTTTATTTTCTTGCAAATATCCCACATTCAAAATTGTATCCCCCTCCCCATACCAATGTTGTAATAACTTAGGTTTATTTTGCGCACTTTATGCTTTCAAATATGCCATGATTAGAGATTAGAGTTTGTATGCAAAAATCCAAAATCAAACAAATAGCTTGACTAATACAAAGACAAAAAGCATGTAAATTGACAACACAATACACACTTGCACCCATAGGGTTTCATCCACTTGTTGCCTTTAAAATGGCCATGTTATGCATGTTGAGTATCTTGGCAAAACAAAAACAAAACAAAAGATCATAGTCTCTCGATGACGCTATCTTGGTTGCCTAAACAAAATGATCTAGTCCCTCAAAAAATTGCTAAAAATACTTAGCACAATTGCTATCATGGTCAATACGATGACCCGTGTCTGTCCCGTTTAACATCCTAATACAAGGTTGTTTACCAAATGCAATGGTAAAACAACACTATCAAAAGGGTTAAAAATGTGTAGGAAAGATCTTTGAGTAAAATAGGGTAGACAACTCTTAGTTACTTGATCAAAACTTGCAAAAATATCCTTGCTATTTTCAAACACACATCACAACACAATTTCAAAAACATTTCCTAAAACAAACTTTCAAACATTGAAATATCTTTTCAAAAGACAATACACCTTTGTATGCATTCAAACAAGAATCATTACAAAGGTTGCCACAACGATGGCCTCTTTTCAAAACATTTTCAAAACCACACACAAAGCACCATTTCAAACAATTGGAAAAGCAAAGCAAGTGATCTAAACAAGTAACTAAGAGCCCATGGATAACCATGGATGAAAAGGGTGCTTGCACCTTCCCTTTTCATAATCTACCCCCCGAACCCAAGAAAACATCTCAAAGGTCTTTCCTGTGCTTTTTGACCTTTCCTTTGGATAAAATAAAAAGTCGGTGGCGACTCTTGCTAAACCGAAACATTTGCAAACTCAAACGCAAAACCTCAAGTCAGTTCTCCCACCGTATCACAGAACTGGCGACTCTGTTGGGGAGTAATATAAAAGTGGGGTTACTTTAGGGTTTAGATCACCTTTACATGCTTACTTTGCTTACTTTGATTGCTTTACCATTGGTTCTATTGTTTGGGCTAGAAATCCTCTACCCGGATTTTGGAAACATTCATAGGTAAATAGCAATATGTTGTGGAAACTGTGCGGGGTATACCGACGTGGTTGAAGCAATAGCTATATTAGTGCGACATATTTGTGGGTACCGGTAGCCTTTGAGTCAATCAAAGAGAATACGGGGCCGCTGAGTGATGTCATGAAGCACTAATGAACTTTTAGAACCTTTACTTGACCATCTTGGCCTTTTTAGGGGTAGTGAGATGACCGGCTTTGGTGCAGTCCGAAGTTGGTAGATACTCGATACTACACTCATTGAGGGTTGTTTTCTTGGAATATTTCGATCGCCAGTTAAGTGGCTAAACTAAAACAATGAACACACAAAATAATACAGTGATATTGAGCTCCTTAGAACCCGGTTACTATTTATAGGATAGGTTGAGCCAACTAAACTTCAAGAGGGTACTCACCTATGAAACCCCATGCAAGCCTGAAACTAGGAACTTGTGTGACTTGCTTATACATATGCTTGTGCATACATCATGAACATCATAAAGCATCATATGTATCCACTAACCATTTCAAGGGTTTAGATATTCATCTTTGTTCCTGTTTTGTAGGTTATGGAATCTCTCCGCAGAAAAATAATTCAGGTCAACCTTGTGAGAATTCCTCCTCAACTCAAGGAGCTTACTTCCAAGATTCCAGAGAATTCTCCCTTCAGTGAAAGACGTGGTAGACTTCTAAACTTGGTCAACTCCAATATTAAAGAAGACATGGTGAAAGTTCTCTTCCAGTTCTTTGACCCCCTACACCACTGCTTTACATTTCCTGATTACCAACTAGTGCCTACTTTGGAGGAATTCTCTCAACTCCTGAGGATTACTATTCTCCATCAACTACCCTACAATGGTACGGAAAGAGAACCAAAGCTTGAAGATGTTGCTCAAGCCTTACACTTGCAACCATCTGATATCAAAGGTCATTGGGAAACCAGAAGTGGTGTCAAGGGTTTCTTGGTAAAGTTTCTGTTTGAGAAGGCACAAGACTGCTGGAACTCTCTAGATATGTAAGCTTTTGAAGAGATTGTAGCACTTCTCATCTATGGGTTGGTCTTGTTCCCAAACTCTGATCAGCTTATAGATGTGAATGCTGTCAAGATTTTCATATCTCGGAATCCTGTGCCTACATTGCTTGGGGACATCCTACACTCATTTTACACACGAACAATGAGGAAAAGAGGTGTTCTCATGTGATGTACTCCTCTTCTAGCAAGGTGGTTTATTTCTCACCTTCCCCAATCAGTATTGAAGAATGAGCAAGGTTTGAGGTGGTCACAATGATTGATGACTCTTACATATTCTAATGTTCATTGGTGTTCTCGGTCCATAGAAAATGTCATCATCATTGATCGTTGCATGGAATTCCCTAATGTACCACTACTTGGCATTAGGGGAGGCACTACCTACAACCTCTGTTTAGCTCTGAGACAATTTAGGTATGCCCGAAGGGATGGCCCTCATGACATGCTGATTCCAGACTTGGTTTTTGACTTCGACAACGATGCTCAAGGACTTCGACAAAGGTTTATCCGAGCTTGGAGGATGCCCAACAAAGTGGACAGTAAGACACTGGGACACAAGAATTCCATCCCCCTTGAGCCTTACCTCAAGTGGGTACGAACCCGCGCCCAGAATATTATGATGCCTTACCCCTACATTCTACCTATGATCAAAGAGCCTTTAATGGAAGGAGAGGTTCCATACACCCTCCTACATCCTGACATGCCAACGTCATTGGAGGATTTGCAAAAGATTTGGATACAGCTCAAGGAAGAACGAAATACTTTTGAAACCATCTTCTACGCCAGTGAGAAGAAGGTTTTGGAACTTACTCGTCGACTCCATGAAGAGAAAACTCTCAACACCTACATTGCACCGAAGAGGATGCGCAACGTCTTTTTACATTAGAATTTTGTAATATTTTGCCCATGGGGCATTTATGTACTAACAAATTCTTCTTATTAATATGACGTGCGTTCTTTTTTGTTTACAACAAATTTGAATTTCTGAATCCTTGAATGCATTACATGAATAACATATCATTCATCATATGCATAAGCAGGTCTTCACACCATGTTTCCTTATCTTTCTACTGTTTATTTCAGCAAGATGGATATAGAGCAGACGGTCAAAGACCTACAAGCATAGAATTCGCAGTTCCAACAACTCCTCATGACCTTGGCAAAGGGTCAAGAGGACCTTAAAGCACTGTTAGAGAAAGAAAAGGAAAAAGAAAAGAGCGGGTGTAGCTACTTTGGGGAGAAGGTTTGAGAACTAGGCTAGAAGGGTCCTAGATTTCCCCTCGATGTCTGATGAAGGGGTTGGTAAAGGAAAGGGAGTTGCAATGCCCTCCGAGTCTGAAGCTGAAGAAGAAGAAGAAGAAGAGGAGGAGGAAGATTACTCTGAGCAGCAGTACCCTCCTGCAGACGACAAGTATAAGAATCTGGAAGATCGGCTGGCAGCCATGGAGGTACAAAGAGTGCCTGGGCTGGATTTCGAGGAGCTAGGGTTGGTTACTGGGATCGTCATTCCCCCTAAATTCAAAGTGCCTACGTTTTCTAAATACGATGGTTTGTCTTGTCTGAAGATGCATCTGTGGTCTTACGTCAGAAATATCCAACCTCACTCTTCTGATAAGGATTTGTGGGTCCACTTTTTTCAAGATAGTTTGTCGGGTACGCAATTGGATTGGTTCTATCAGCTTGAAAGATTTGATGTACATAACTGGGAGGATTTGGCTGCTGCTTTCTATCGACATACGCAGATTTAGCGCCTACTCGTACTCAATTACAGAGTATGGGTATGGTCTCTAATGAAGGCTTTAAGGAGTATACCCAGAAGTGGCGGGACTTGGCTGGAAGGGTGCAGCCACCATTATCTGAGAGAGAGCTTGTGGATATGTTTTTGGGGACCATGTCAGGTCCATTCTTTAATCACTTGATCGGGAGCTCATCTGCATGGTTCACCGAGCTAATTCTGACGGGTGAAAGGGTCGAAGCTGGCATTAAGAGCGGTAAAATTCAGAAGGATGCATCTGCTTCTGCCGCTATCAAGAAGACCTTTCCAGCCAAGAAAGAATTTTTTGCTGTTTACACCCAGAGAAATCAAGGAAGAATGGAGCGCCGACTAGCGGTGAGGGTTGTGATGATCCAGAACTCTTCAGCCGATCAACCTCAAAGCAGTCAACCCAGAGCTAACCAAACCAGGGTGGAAAGGCTTGCACGGCAATTCACCCAGATCAATATGACACCTGCTCAGGTTCTCCCTCATCTGTTAAAGTTAAACGTTACAAACTTGAAAGAGGCACCGAAAAACCCAAATACCTTTTCTCCCTATTATCATTCAAATGCAAAGTGTGCTTATCATTCGGACAGTGTGGGGCACGACACCAACAACTATTGGGCCCTTAAAAATAAGATCCTGGATTTAATAGATGCCAAGGAGGTGGAGTTTGATGCCCCCGAAAAACCTAATGTGATATTCGCTCTTATGCCAAAACATGGTCATAATGTCCATGCTATTGTAGAAGATCTTCATGTTACTGCTGTTGATGACTTAATGACTCTGTTGCCAATGATCAAGATGAATCTGTTGAAAGCCGGGATTTTCCCAGGCTGTGAGAAAGATTGTTACCTTTGTTCGACCTTGCAATCCGACTGTCCTCTATTGAAGTCAGGAATCCAACGCCTGATAGATACTCAAGAAATCCTCTTCAAGAAAACTCATGTTACTCCTGTTACTCCAATCAATGATGTTGCTATAATCACCATTTCCGACAATGTTTCCAAGGTCTCCAAAAGACCTGTTAAGATTACACCCGATCCAAAGTTTGTACCTCTGAAGATAACAAAGTTATGAAAAATGTTAACTTTCCAACACTTAGAAAAATTTCTAAGTCCTAGAATTTTGACTTTTCAAAGATAACTTTGACTTTTCAATTTCTTGATAAACAAACTTCATATTTTGACATGTCTTGACGAAATATGATTTTTGAAACTTGATTTTGATCAAAAAGTCAAAGTTTGACTTTTTCAGTGTACAATTGACTTTTCATCAGTTGACTGAAATTCATCTGTCAATCCAATGATCTTGAGAGGTGATTTGAACCATGAAATTAGGTCAAGATGGTGCATTCGAATCCTTGAGATCGTGTCTTAAACCAATAAGTAATTTTCTTGGTCAAAAGTCAAGAACTGAGCCTTCTCAATCAAAACCCTAATTTTGACCATTTTGCCCTTTTGGTGTTCTGATCAAATTTCTTTGAGGAATTATGATCCAACTTGATTATTGAGCATAGGCATGCATTTTTTGGCAGTACATGCGTATATGGTTTCTCGGGCATGTGAGTCCCTTATATTTTCCAAAGTCGGGTGATGACACACAAATATGTGATATTTCTGGCTTGATATACACCAAATATTTCTCATACTTTAGTTTAAATTAAATCATTTTATAAGTATTATGCAGGTATTTTTCTATTTTTGCAGATATTCATTAAGCTGAACACTTTGGAAGAAATGAGGAAAAAAGAGGTGCAAAACTAGCAAAAAGGCCAAAGGAGAAGAAATGAGCCCAAAGCCCATTATACATGTGAGCACGTGGCCACAATGAAGAAGGCCTTGACGACCGTCAAGGAGGCGTTCCGAATGTCACACGCCAAGAAGACCAAGTGACTATCGTCACTTGAATGTGACGAACGTCACAAGCCACTTACTCCACTTTCTTTTCATCCAACGGACAGAAACGCGTTCAAGGGTTAATCTAGCGACTACCTACATTTTCTCACCCACTCAGTCAAAGTACCAAGGAACGTGACAGATTAATGGCCCTATTATTTCTCAAAGAAGGAAGTAAATTGTCCTACATTTTCGAGAGCAACTGATCACGCAAGACTTATAAATAGAGCCTTAGACTACAGTAGAAAGGGTTCTTCTTTTTGGCAAGAAACTTTAGAGATTTTATTGAGCGAATATTCTTTTCAGCATTATTTTTATTTCCCAGTTATTTCTATATTCCTTTCCAGTATTATTTTCTTCTGTACGGTTAAATATATCCTCCGATCGAAGCAAAGCCTACAATTTGTGCAGGAGTGCTTCTGTCTTCAGAGTTATTACCAGGTTTATGTTTACAAATTCTTATTGCTTTTTAATCAATATAATTATGTTTATTTGTGTTTGTCCTTTAAATTATTCTGCGATTTGTTTTAATATTATGTCAGGCTAGAAATCCTATACCGGTATGTAAAGTCACTCAACCGAGGGAACGAGTAACTTAGTCGGGATTATTTTTACTACGATACTTTCTTTTCTGGCCTAAGTTACTATTTTTCAATCATTAAATTGTTTTGTTACGGAAGTAAAAAACAGATAGAGGTTAGGGTCAACAAAGCGGAAGTTTGAGATCTTTTAACTGGACAGTAGTAATTAGGCATTGGCTTAAAATACAGCGGAAGCACTTTAAAGTTAATTAAGATTTTATTTAGTTTTCAAAAAGTGTTTTTAACTCCCGCGGGATGGCGGAAGCGTACGTTAGGACTTAACTGCATAGCCTAGATCAACAAAACGACAGTGTGAGACGAGGGTTTTTAAACTAAATAAGTTTTACTGAAAGCTATTTTGAAAATATAAAGACGCCCGACAGGTCGCTAGTTCCCGAGGTACGACTGTTGCATACTGGTAATTAAGCTCATTGATTATTAAAATCCAACTTAATTTAGTATTTAGTTTTCCCTACAACCCAATCAAATACTCATTAGCTTTAGATTTGCGAAGTAACAATAGAAGACGGTAGATCGATTCATCAGTCTTTGTGGTTCGATATCTTTTAAAACTACACGATAAGACTGTGCACTTGCAGTCCGAATCATTGGATACATAAGTACAAATCCCATGATCAAGTTTTTGGCGCCGTTGCCGGGGACTGATTTAAGTCGATATCGCTACTCTTTTGTTACGCAGTAGAGACTAGAGCAAAAACTTCTCTCTTTCTTCTCTATTTCTTTTCTTTTATTTTCTTATTTGTATGCCAAACACTCGTTCGTAAGGCGAGTCGTTATACATACAAATCAACGATATCGAGCGTTATCTCAGACTTAGACGCCGCATTCAAGAGTATCATCTCTTGCATAACACTCAACCTCGTCAATCACTCGAACCGCCCATTTCTCGAGCAACCAAAAAAATGGCTGCCAATCCTGCTCCGCGCCCACTCAAATCCTATGCCATTCCCTCACAAGATGAACCACACAATAGCATTGATGCCCCTCTAATAGAGGCTAACAACTTTGAACTGAAACCCTCTTTGTTATCTGTTGTGCAACAGAACCATTTCTCTGGTGGGTCAATGGAAGACCCTAATCTTCATCTATCAATATTTCTACAGTACGCAGATACAATCAAGAACAATAGGGTCAGTCAAGAGGCAATAAGACTTCGTCTCTTCCCTTTTTCTCTAAGATACAGAGCAAGAGCTTGGCTCCAATCTCTACCCGCAAACTCAGTCACTACATGGGACGAGCTGAAGAAAGTCTTTCTTGCAAGATATTTTCCACCAAGCAAAACGGCTATGCTAAGATCTCAGATAAGCGATTTTAGACAAAAGGAGAATGAATCCCTTTTCGATGCTTGGGAAAGATACAAAGATCTGATGAGACTATGCCCACATCATGGCTTGGAAGAATGGTTGATTATCCACACCTTCTATAATGGTCTCCTCTACAATACAAGATTAACAATAGACGCTGTCGCAGGTGGTGCACTTATGGACAAATCCTACACCGCTGCCTATGCTCTAATAGAAAGTATGGCCCAAAATCAATATCAGTGGGGAAGTGAAAGAGGACACACAGACAAAGGTACTATAGAGAAAGCACAGACAAAAGGAGGAATGTATGAGATAAGCGACCTAGACAGTGTCCATGCTAAGGTATATGCCCTCACCCTAAAGATAGATAATTTGACCGCAATACCTCCAGCCACCGTGGCTGCTATAACTCCCAATTGCGAAATATGCGGAGTACCTGGACATCTAGTTACTGAATGTAAGATCTTGGCAGGAACTCCAACTAACCAAGTGAATTATGCCCAAGGAAACCCTTACTCAAACATGTACAACCCTGGATGGAAAAATCACCCAAATCTCTCATATAAAAACCCCAATGTGTTGTATGCTCCGAACCAAGAACCTGCTGTACCACCTGGATATCAGAAAGCTTCTGCAAATGCTCTTAGTGCACCTAGAAAATCAAACTTAGAACTGATGATGGAGAACTTCATAGCTACCCAAGCGCAAACAAACAAAGACGTCCAAAATCAAAACATACACACTAATGAGCAGATAAAACAATTAGCAAACAAAATAGATGCTTTGGCCACTCACAATAAAATGTTAGAAACCCAAATCTCTCAAGTGGCTCAACAACAAGCACCTATAGCTGCACCGGCTGATACATTTCCCGGTCAACCACAACCTAACCCGAAGGGGCATGCTCATGCCATCATATTAAGAAGTGGAACGGAATTAGATGGACCACCTGACCCCAGACTGTCAAATCAAAGTATGTATCAAAGGGCTGAAACATCAACTGAGAAGGAGAATCAACCAGAGAAACCAGAGGTAGACGAAGAAGATAAAGGAGGATAGGCCAAAGAAAAAGAAAAACCTTATGTGCCTCCACCGCCTTATAAAACCCAGATCCCATTTCCTGGTAGATTAGCCAAACCTAAGAATGTAGGGCAATTTAAAAAATTCGTAGAACTTCTGAAACAACTTAATATAACAATTCCTTTCATAAAAGTTATAACTCAAATGCCCTCTTATGCCAAATTCCTCGAGGAAATCTTATCTAACAAGAAAAAGCTAGAAGATGACGAAACAGTTACGCTTACAGCAGAATGTAGCGAAATTATCCAAAACAAGATGCCTCCTAAGCTGAAAGACCACGGAAGTTTCTCTATACCATGCCATATAGGTAAGTTTGTCATAGACAAAGCCCTGTGTGATTTAGGAGCCAATATTAGCGTTATGCCTTTATCCATATGCAACAAACTGGAAATGGGTGAACTAAGACCAACAAAGATGTCCGTTCAATTAGCGGATCGCTCCGTCAAATACCCAGTAGGAATCTTAGAAAACGTTCCTGTACGGATAGGCCAATTCTACATCCCTACAGATTTCATAATCATGGACATTAGAGAAGACGAAAGCACACCTATCATCTTAGGAAGACCATTCCTAGCTACCGTTGGAGCTATCATTGATGTAAAAAAGGGCAAACTAACCTTTGAAGTAGGTGAAGAGAAAGTCGAATTTATTCTGACACAATTCTTACAAGTGCCTGCCATAGATGACACGTGTTATCTGGTGGACATCATGGACGAATGCGTAAGAGAAATTGAATGGGAACCAATACCTTGTTCCGAAACCATGAAGATTCCCACACCTCTTATATTCGAAGATAACGAATGGTGTCTTGAATACCGAGACGACAATCTGAGTGAATGCTTAGCTCTGACACCATATCACGTGCCTTGTCCAAGAAAACCAGCATTGGATCTTAAGCCATTATCTAAGACCCTCAGATATGAATTCCTTGACACCGAGTTAAAACGACCTATAATTGTCAACGCGGACTTAGGACAACATGAAACATAAAAATTATTACAAGTCTTAAGAAAATATCCATCCGCCTTAGGATACAACATTACAGATCTCAAAGGAATAAGTCTTTCCATTTGCATGTATCGTATTATGCTGGAAAATGACTGCAAATCTTCTAGAGAACATCAACAAAGAATTAACCCAATATGGAGCACCGTAGTTAAAGATGAAGTAAAAAAACTTCTGAACGCAGGAATCATATACCCAATCTCCGATAGTCAATGGGTAAGCCCAGTCCACTGTGTTCCAAAGAAAGGTGGTATAATAGTAACAACAAACAAAGCAGGCGAAGCTGTAGCGGAACAAACTATAAGCGGAGCTAGAATGTGTATTAACTATAGGAAGCTAAATAAGGCCACTCGCAAGGACCATTTCCCTCTACCATTCATTGATCAAATGCTTGAACGATTAGCTAAGCACTCACATTACTGTTATCTAGACGGTTACTCAGGATTCTTTCAAATCCCTATTCACTCCGATGACCAAGAGAAAACAACATTCACATGTCCTTATGGAACTTTCACCTACCGACGAATGCCGTTTGGATTATGCAATGCTCCCGCCACGTTTCAGAGGTGCATGATGGAAATCTTTGTTGATTTCATAGACAACATCATGGAGGTCTTTATGGACGAATTCTCTGTATGTGGAGAGAGTTTTGAAGATTGTCTTATAAATTTGGAGAAAGTTTTAGAGAGATGCGTAAAAGTTAACCTCGTTCTGAATTGGGAAAAGTGCCACTTTATGGTCAAACAAGGAATCGTACTAGGACACGTTGTGTCTGAAAAGGGGATTGAAGTCGATAAAGCTAAGATCGAAGTCATAGAAAACTTGCAACCCCCTAAAACAGTAAGAGAAATACTCAGTTTCTTAGGACACGCCGGTTTCTACCGACGATTCATAAAAGATTTCTCACAAATATCAAAACCTCTAACCACCCTCCTTATGAAAGACGTTGAATTTGATTTTGATGACAAATGCCTAAAAGCATTTAACCAACTAAAAACAGCTCTTGTATCCGCACCAATCATGCAACCACCTGATTGGAGACTTCCATTTGAAATCATGTGTGATGCAAGTGATTACGCCGTAGGTGCAGTCCTGGGACAACAAAGAGATAAGAAGCTTCATGCGATATATTATGCTAGTAGAACCTTGGACCCTGCACAGATGAATTACGCAACAACGAAAAAAGAACTTTTAGCCGTAGTCTTTGCACTAGACAAATTTCGCTCCTACCTAGTAGGCGCAAAAATAATCATCTATACAGACCACGCAGCTATTAGATATCTCTTAACCAAGCAAGACTCAAAGCCGAGACTTTTGAGATGGATTCTGCTTCTACAAGAGTTCGATTTAGAAATTAAAGACAAAAAAGGTACCGAGAACATAGTAGCTGACCATTTATCTCGAATGGAACAGCTGACACCAGAAGAAGTACCTATTAATGATGACTTCCCGTATGAACCTCTGTTAGCTCAGATGGACTTAGGAGATGCCAACAAAGAACCACCTGAATCGAATCCAAATCAACTGCTTTTAGGACTTGACACACAAGCTGCTAACGGTGATTCACAAGAAAGCCAAGACGAAATAAATAATGATATAAAAGAAGTCGTGGTCTCTGTCCGGACTAACCAAACCATACCATGGTATGCGGACATAGAAAATTACTTGGTTTCCAAAATCCTACCCCCTGATATGACTTATCAACAGAAGAAGAAATTCTTTCACGATTTGAAACATTACTTTTGGGATGAACCTTTACTATTCAAGAGAAGTGTCGATGGTATTTTTCGAAGATGCGTCCCGGAAAACGAAATAGAAAGCATTATTTCTCATTCTCATGATGCCCCTTACGGAGGCCATGCAAACACATCAAAGACATGTGCCAAAATTTTGCAGTCTGGCTTCTACTGGCCAAATTTGTGGAAATATGTGCACATAGCCATCCTAAACTGCGACCGATGCCAACGCACCGGAAATATATCCAGACGCGATGAGATGCCTCAGACTGGCATTCTACAAGTTGAAGTCTTCGATGTATGGGGAATAGACTTCATGGGACCATTTCCATCCTCATTCGGCAACAAATATATACTCGTGGATGTAGATTACGTTTCGAAATGGATTGAAGCAATAGCTTCTCCAACAAACGATACTAGAGTCGTGATTAAACTCTTCAAAACCATTATATTCCCAAGGTTTGGTGTACCCAAACAAGTTATAAGCGACGGTGGCTCCCACTTCATATCAAGAATCTTTGATAAACTCCTAACCAAATATGGGGTGAAGCACCGCGTCGCAACACCATACCACCCCCAAACAAGCGGGCAGGTGGAAGTCTCAAATCGAGAAATAAAACAAATATTGGAAAAAACTGTTGCCACGTCAAGAAAGGATTGGTCGGCTAAGTTACCAGATGCATTATGGGCCTACAGGACGGCATTCAAGACGCCAATAGGTACAACACCCTTTAAACTCATCTATGGAAAATCATGCCACCTGCCAGTGGAAATTGAACACAAAGCTTACTGGGCAATTAAAACTTTAAACCTAAGCTACACTGCGGCAGGAGAGAAAAGGATCCTCGACATAAATGAATTAGAAGAACTAAGATTAGACGCATATGAAAATGTGAGGATCTACAAAGAAAGGACGAAAAAATGGCATGACAAACGAATCTCAAGGAAAGAATTCAATGAAGGAGATGTAGTTCTCCTATTCAACTCTCGTCTAAAACTTTTCCCTGGGAAACTCCATTCATGATGGTCTGGACCATTCGAAGTAACCAAAGTTTTCCCCAGTGGTGCCATAGAGATTAAAGGAAAATCCATGAATCCATTCTTAGTAAATGGCCAACGCCTAAAACATTATTACAGCGTTGAAAATAAGGATTACACCGCAAGCTTAACGCTATTAGAGCTACCGCACGAATTTGGAAACTAACTCACGTATAACAACATTGTCAATCTAACGACATTAAACAAGCGCTGTGTGGGAGGCAACCCACAAGTTTTTTTTTATTATTTATTATCTTTCAAATCTCTTTATCTTTTATTTTTATTTCTGCATTTTGATTTTTACTTTCCGATTTTTTTTTCCTTTTCTTTCTTTCTCCCACAACATATTTTACTTATTTTTCTTTTACAAATTTTAGTACCGACTCACAAGAACCTACAAGCTAAAATTCATGGTGTGATCGGTGGATCTGGAACTGACTGTTTAACGCTGGTTCTCGAAATGTCGCGGTAAGCAAGAGTCGCCACCGTCTTTTATTTTCTCCAAATGGAAAGGACAAAAGCACAGAAAAATTCCTTAAAAGAGATTGCTCTCGGTTCGGGAGGTAGATTATAGAAAGGGAAGGTGTTAGCACCCTTTCTATCCATGGTTATCCATGGGCTCTTAGATACTTGCTCAATGAGTTTTCAAAAATGTTTGCTTGCTTTTCAATTGTGGGTTTTAAAAGTTTCTTTGAAAAATTTCAATTCGACTCGTACGTCAGAGTGTTTGAAAAATTTGCTTTGAAAGCTTTTGAAAGTGTGTTGGTGTGAAAAGTATTTTTGTTTGAAATTAGAGCAAGTATCCTTGAGAACCTACCTACCCTAAGGAATTCGTCTGTGTAAATGTCCTTTAAAGTAGTGCCATCCCACCATTGAGAGGTAGGTAGCACCACCGTTGAAGGTGTTCGGGTCAATTCGGGTTTGTAGGGACATGGTGATCACCAGAGCAACGGGAAGACACCTTAGAAGCTACCCTCATGCCAGGTTCCCGGATCATGAGGACTTACTAAGACATCCTCTACTCGACGATCACCTTTCGAGGCAAGGCAACAGTGAGGCGTACCCTAGGGGTGGTGTGTGCGATTCGTGTATCGTTTTCATTGATATTTGTCTTGTCATGTTCATTGGTGTTCTACGCTTGATTTTATTATGTCCATACATTCTTTCATGCTTTTGTTAACAGTTAAAAGTTGCGGGAAAGTAAATCTAAAGCTATTACAAATGGCGCGGGTCCACATCGCCAAAATTAAACCGGACCCGATTTGACGGAAAAGTAAATAAAGCAAATAAAAGTGCGAGAAGTTAAATTGTCCGAGTTACATGGCTTTGGGAGAGATACATAATTATTTAAGCAATAAAATAAAATGCGCGAATAAAATAAATTACGAACGAGGGCGTTGGACCCTTTTGCAAAATATTATTAATAAGGAATTAAAATTAAGAATTAAAAGAAAATGTTTTTTAGTATTTTTTTGTTTTTTGAGATTTAATAAAAAAGAATTAATTAAAAACCAAAATGAAATGTTAAACCTAGTTCTAATTATTTTTAAGTTTATTATGAAAAGAATTAAGATTTAACCTAAATGCAACCCTAATTAGTTTACAAGTTTAATTATGAAAATGAATAAATCACTAATATTATGGCAAAAAAAAGGAGAATTAAAAGGAATGAAAGTTATTAAACCTAATGCTATATTTTTGGATTTTTAGTTATTAAGAAAGTATTAAAATTTAACCTAAATGCAACCCTAATTAGTCTACAAGTTTAATTATGAAAATAAATAAATCACTAATATTATGGCAAAAAAAAAAGGAAAATTAAAAGGAATAAAAAGTCATTAAACCTAATGCTATATTTTTGGGATTTTAGTTATTAAGAAAATGTTGAAATTTTTAACTAAATGAAACCCTAATTTTTATGTACAATTTAATTATGAAAATAAATAAATAAATAATATTATGATAAAAGGAAAAATTAAAAAGGATAAAAATTAAGCCTAAATTCTACTTTTTTTTATATTTATTATGAAAAGAATTAAAATTGCAAAAATCCTAATTAAAACTAAATTCATTACATGTTAATTTATTTACAAGAAAAATATTAAAATAAAAATTATTTATTATATTTTGTCTTTTCTGATTTTTAAACCCTTTTTGTATTTTGTAAAAATAATAATTACTTTAAACAAATAACAAAAATAAAATAACAATAAAAAAATAAATAAAACAAATATAGCAAAAGCAAACCAGGGGGGGTGGAAGTCCCAATTTAGGAGGTGTTGATCCAAGAATGTTGGCCCATTGACATTGGAATTCGTTGACTTTTCAGACGGCCTATTGACATGTTGACCAAGGTTTAGAGTGTTCTTGAGATCCCTGCCCTTGATTTGATCTGCCAGGCACGTGGATGGATAGATAATGAGGGAACATGGTGGGCATCACTGTTGTGCCTGCATGGGAATTAGCGTGGAAAAATAACATGAAATATGATACAGACCTGGGACTCGAACCCAGGTCACTAGCATTGCTAACCACTTCCTGCGCCACTGAACCACTTCAACTTCTTTTAATATATAATAACTATTAATCAATATAAAAGAAAATTGGTTAGTCATTCTGAAAAACGTGCGTAATTTTAAAAGACCCAACCAATGCTTGCCACGAGTTCGTCTTCTTCCTTTTTCTGAAAACATAAACATGAGGCGACGGTTCTGCAAACGTTGCCTAAGACTACTTTCCAGAAAATAGCGATTGGCCCCTCGACGCTCATAAATTGAGCGCGAGGGTTGGAATCTCTTCGTCTGGACTTGCTGAGTCTAATGGCCATAGTCTTGAGTTCTAATTTTGCTTAGTTTCAAAAACCCCAAATTGGCAAACCTGTAAACCCTAGGATTCAAGCATGGTATCATCGCGTATATAGCACAAAAACTTAATTAAACATGATGGTTAGTTTCAAAACTTGACAAGGAACATGAATGTACAGTTAAAATGCAATGGGGATGTCTAAAACTGAAAACACGATCATCACTTTTTTGCTGTACAGGGAGGGTTCTATGTACCAATTCCTGGAGTTTGAGTGGATGTTAGGGATTGCAATGTGATCAGGAGGGCTTGAGGAAGCTATTGGAAAAACTTTTATGCCTTGAATCCACCTCTAGAGTGCTTTTCAGTTTTGACTTTTATGGCAAAAATTTCAAATTGGTACTAGCCTTTTCTGCGCAGCTGAGAGTGTGTTATGATTAGGGTTTGACTCAGTGCTTATCTTGAGCTGAATGCCTTGAAACTTGATATGAGGATGCTTGACCATGTTTGTAAGCATATGAGACTTGATTGAGCCTTTGAAAACTTCATTTTCTTGATCAGAACCCAAACCCTAGTTTTGACTGTATAGGAGACAGTTGGACTGTGCAACCCTTGGGGGAGTTTTATGACTTGGCTTGGCAATTTCTTGAAGAATATGGGAGGGCAAATTTTGGGGTGCAACAGTTGCCCCTGTTCAATCTTCTTAGACCTGAGGATGCAGATTGGCTGACGTGCCTTTCGTAATCCGAGGGTAGAAGATGATTGGACACTAGAGTGCCCAGAAATTTGCGCTCACATGTTAGCAGTGTGATGAAAATGGGCTTATAGATGCCATTTGGAGGTTGTTGGATAGGATGATGGGCTTATAGATTCCATCTGAATGTTGATTGCGTGGGAGATTCCTTAGCGAGAACCTGCATACCTGCAAAACAGAAAAATGAGTACCTGACACGTTGCAGGAGCTGATTTTTTTAGATGCTTGGTGTAGATATGTCCTGACTGGTTACAGGAGCTGAGTCTGGAGCTTCAAACGGCGATGAATGAACCAGGGATGGTTACTATCTTAGTATGAATAGCAAGAGAACCTTAGGCGACTTTAACTTCAACAACGCTCGTTGAGAAAAAATCTTGGGTGACTTTAACTGGGATAAGCATCAGGGAGATCTTAGGGTCGATCTGACTGAACCAGAGGAGGTTTTTTTTTTTTTTGATAAGGATGTGATGAAGGAATCTGAGACGATTTCTACCTCAGCAGGACGATGAAGGAATCTGAGATGATTGCTACTCCAAATATATGATGAAGGAATCTGGGACGATTACTACCTCAGTAGGACGATGAAGGAATCTGAGACGATTGCTACTCCAAATATATGATGAAGGAATCTGGGACGATTGCTACCTCAGCAGAATGATGAAGGAATCTGAGACGATTGCTACTCCAAATATGTGATGAAGGAATCTGGGACGATTACTACCTCAACGGGATGATGAAGGAATCTGGGACGATTACTACCTCAGCAGGATGATGAAGGAATCTGGGACGATTACTACCTCAGCGGGATGATGAAGGAATCTGGGACGATTACTACCTCAGCAGGATGATGAAGGAATCTGAGACGATTGCTACTCCAAATATGTGATGAAGGAATCTGGGACGATTACTACCTCAACGGGATGATGAAGGAATCTGGGACGATTACTACCTCAACGGGATGATGAAGGAATCTGGGACGATTACTACCTCAGCAGGATGATGAAGGAATCTGGGACGATTACTACCTCAGCGGGATGATGAAGGAATCTGGGACGATTACTACCTCAGCGGGATGATGAAGGAATCTGGGACGATTACTACCTCAACGGGATGATGAAGGAATCTGGGACGATTACTACCTCAACGGGATGATGAAGGAATCTGGGACGATTACTACCTCAGCAGGATGATGAAGGAATCTGGGACGATTACTACCTCAGCGGGATGATGAAGGAATCTGGGACGATTACTACCTCAGCAGGATGATGAAGGAATCTGAGACGATTGCTACTCCAAATATGTGATGAAGGAATCTGGGACGATTACTACCTCAACGGGATGATGAAGGAATCTGAGACGATTGCTACTCCAAATATGTGATGAAGGAATCTGGGACGATTACTACCTCAACGGGATGATGAAGGAATCTGGGACGATTACTACCTCAGCAGGATGATGAAGGAATCTGAGACGATTACTACCTCAACGGGTAAAGACTTTTATCTGTTGATCATTCTTTCCTGAAAAAGTAACGAATTAGTTGTATGCAATGTCATAATGCATGAATTGCCTGATTTTAAGATGTTCTCAAAAATAAATGAGATTGGGGTGATATGATGCGTCTATGCATGCTATAATGATGTATGTGACGTTTTATGAATGTGTTTTTCGTCTAGGAAAGTAAATCCTTGACGGGTGCCGGGAAGTCGTATCCTGGGCTGATGTTGAAGAATAGTTGCAAGAATTCCAATAGACGAAGATAACTCCGTTGGGGATAAGACTTGGCGAATGGAGGATTCTGCGGGGAGAAAAAGATATTCTAGTGACCATGCTGGGAAGAAATACTCTGTGGGGAGATGCTTTTGCTGAATTGTTGAGGATGACTCGCTGAGGATACCTTGCTGTATCGGAAGTATGAATGGACTTCGCTGGGGATAAGAAGGTTCTGTCGACGATGCTCTTTCCGTGGCTTTTGGCTGAGGATAACCCAGTTATATCCTGTTAAGGAAATAACTCTTTAAATCAAGCCGGACGGCGCGTTCGTGCCCTGCTAGGGGATGAGCTTCCAGAATCTACTGGGGGTACGCCTATTGCTTGGGGAGATAGATTCCAACCTTCCTGGGGAAGCTTTGAACTGCGTTGGCTATGTTCTTCAACGGAGCTTACCCTGATTCCTTGGAGGACAGAACAATCAGATTGCTTAGACTATTCTTTATTGCCCCTGTTTCTATGGGGGAGGCACTTGTGGGGTGCTGATAGTTGTTGAGGGTCAAACCTTCTTCTGGTAGGCAGATGATAAGATGACGGGACATAGTCGTACGCTTTTGATCCCTAACTTTTGCCTGGACCGCCCTTTCGGGTTTTCAGTCCACCGGGATACCCATTTTTGCCCAAGCCGCCTTTTCAGGTTTTCGACTTGCCGGGTGTACAGATTTTTCATTTCATCCCTCATTTTACCCGAACCCTTTTGGTTCGCCGGGAAGCCCTTATTTTTGCCTAGGTATGTCAACCTAGCGGGCCTTTGATTGTGCGTAGTATTTTTTCGACTATGTCCATGTTATCAGAATGTAGGGAGTTGCCCCTGTTAGAAGTGTTTTGTCATCAGAAGATGTTTGATCAGGCGAGATTTGTTGTTGAAATGCCCCAAGTGACTCAGGTGGAGATTTGCCTCAGGCTAGTTGGCCTTTGAGAGATTCTCCGAATCTTGATTGGATTGCCCCAGATGATGGACCATGCTCATGTCTGCCCCTTGATTGGAGGTACTTCTATTCAGTAGGCATTCGTCGTGCGAACTTCTGCTGTTCAAACAAAAAGTCATATGCAAACAATGTTATATCAAAAATGCAAAGCTTATGTCTGTCTTGAAGATTTTGAAAATGCATTCTTTTTCATAAAACAAATGAATGTTTGTAAAACGTGATGTCAACTCCGTATTTACCGTAGGCCTTCAGGAGTCAGGATACCTTTCGTAACAGTATGCTTTCGAACTAACCCGTGCTTCAGCTAGGACTTTTGAGGGTTATAACGTGGCCTGGTTCACGGTTTAAGAAACAAAGGGTAAAGGCTCAAATTATTTGTACCCACCCGCTCTTCGTGATGTTCTCCAAACCTAAACTTAGTTGATCATACGTTAGACCTTGTTTGAGTCTTTGCTCTGATTTTTCGGTGATGGTTCCGATATTGATGATTTATTTTGAATGGGCAGTCATCTTTTTTTGCTGAGGGTTTATAGGACCTCTTCTTTTTTGTTATCCCTTTCTTTTTTTGCCTGAACTGTTTCCTTTTTGGAATTACAGTCAGCGGGATGCCCCAGTTTCATAAGTCCCCTTTGTAGGTTTAGACTTTTTGGGCTTTTCGTTTATGAATTTTGATGATGACTGCCTGTCTTTTTGATTGTTCTGAACCATCACTGTCTTTGTTCGTTTTGTAAAGATCTCTTCGGTGCTATTCGTCATGCACTTGGATCAACTGAGAGAACTACCCTGCCCCAGGTTATGATAAAGGGTTTTAAATTTCGAAAAGAAAAACTCCTACTTCTTTGGCTCAGAGGGGTTGACGAGGGATTATCATCCTTATAACTCCAGTGTTTAGGGATTGAAACAATGCATGTACCTCATCAGCGGGGTCTGTTCAAAAGCATACTGTAGATCGTGGTATCGTTTTCGTCATCCTCCCTCAAGAGGCTTAGAATTATTAACCAAGAGTTGATCATCAGAAAAATATGAAACAATTTGCATATAGTAAATGCGAATATATTGATTCAAAATAGACATAAGCGATGCATTAATGTGATAACAATGTTTAACATGAATAAATGTTTGAACAATCAAAGAACAATACAACTTGAACATTTGAATGAACAAAAGACATTCTCGACGATTTGGTGTAGGATCAGTGTTCAAACTCGACCTCCTTGGCGTCAATCAAATCCTGGATCTTATTCTTCAAGGTCCAACAGTCGTCGGTGTCATGTCCAGGACTGTCAGAATGGTAGGCACATCTCACACCCGGGTTGTACTTGGGAGAGGAAGTGTCAGGATTTTGAGGAGGATCCTTAAGTGTGATCATTTTCGCCCTCAGCAATTGCTGTAATGCCTGAGACAAAGACATGTTGATGTCAGTATACCTCCTATCTTGATGCTTTATCCTACGCCTATTGCTCTTTCTTGGTTGAACGGGCGTGGGATCGGAAATCTGGATTGCCCCTACATCATGACGACCCTTTTTCACATGTATAGCATTGGATTCTTTCTTCCCACTGTGGGGCTTTTTCTGAGCATCAGCAGATGCGGCTTCTTGAATCTTCCCCGACTTGATACCAGCTTCGATTCTCTCCCCAGTCAAGACAAGATCTGTAAACCCAGCAGCAGAATTCCCAATTAGGTGGTTGAAGAATGGGCCAGACAGGGTCCCCAAGAACATGTCGACGAGCTCGCGGTCCATCAGAGGTGGTTGTACCCTTCCAGCAAGGTCCCTCCATTTTTGAGCATACTCTTTGAAGCCTTCGCCTGTACCCATAGACATCCCCTGAAGCTGAGTACGCGTGGGAGCGAGGTCGGCATTATACTGGTAGTGTTTGTAAAATGCAGTGGCTAAGTCTTCCCAGGTACGGATGTTGGCTCCATTCAGTTGATAGAACCACTCGAGCTGAGTCCCTGAAAGACTCTCTTGGAAGAAATGGATCCATAAGTTTTTGTCAGCTGTATAGGGCTGGATCCTCCTTGCATAAGCCCTGAGATGCAACTTAGGACAGGATGCCCCGTCGTATTTAGCAAAGGCAGGTACCTTGAATTTGTGCGGGATCACCACTCCAGAAGACAGACCTAGATCCTCGAAGTCTAGACCAGGCACCTTTTGTATCTCTATAGCACTTAACCGGTCTTCCAACTGTTTGTACTTATCCTCAGCCGGAGGGTACTGTTCGTCGTCGAAATCTGTCTCGTTGTCGGAGACCACTGGACTAGGCACCTCTCTCTCATGGTGACTGTTTTCCCTCACAGATGGGGTAGTCCTCTCAGTTTCAGTCTGCGGTGCATTCCCAGATCTGCGTCTAGGGCTGAACAAAACAGTCCTCTTCTTCTTCTTCTCCTTCTTCAGGAGCAGAGCCTTCAGATCTTGTTGCCCCTGGGTCAAATTCAGGATCAGCTCTTGGAACTGGGCGTTCTGAGCCTGGAGGTCCTTGATAGTCTGCTCGGATGATGATTCAAGATTCATGATGATTGGCTGAAATAAGCAGCGGAGAAGGGTAAGCAACCTGTCAAAGGGATACCTGCAATGCAATGAGATGTATGACATGCATGTGATGTTTTCAAGGATCTTGCAGGGTAAACAGAGAAACTTGTTAGAGTTGGAAACTGGCAACTTGATTGAAGGAACCTCCTGTTGTAGAGAGCCCTTCTTCAAGGGTCAAAGGCTCACCATATCCAGTGGGTCATAGCCCCTGACGACCTTAGCTAGAGGAAAATAAATCCTCTTTGCCCCTTGCTGGGCAGTTGGTTCATCATGACCTGCATCACAAGCCCTTGAGATCCTTGAAATGGGTTAGGATGTATGCAATGGTATGCAATGGTATGATGTCATGCTATGCATGGGGTGATGTAGGTAAACCCTGCTATGAGTCCCAATTAAGGACTATAAACAGACCCTGCAAGAAATTCAGTATACTTTGTTATGAGTCCCAATTAAGGACTATAAACAAAACCTGCAAGAAATTTGGTAAACCTTGTCATGAGTCCTAGCTAAGGACTATAAACAAAACCTGTAAGTAGTTCATGTGTCAGCTAACAAGCATGCAAGTAGGCAAGTACAAAGGCACACAAGTCACACAAAAGAGCCCTTAGAGTTTAGGCCAGCATGAAGTTTGGGGTACTACCCTCTTGAAGTGGGTGGGTTCAACCTGTCCTAATCAAAGTAACCGGGTTCTAAGGTTCCCAATATCACGGGACTGCTTTCATTGTTCATCGTTTCGATTTAGCCACTGAACTGGCGACCGAAATATTCCAGGAAAGCAACCCTCAATTGAGTGTAGTATCGAGTATCAACCAACCTCGGACTGCACCAAAGTCAGTTATCTCACTACCCTAAAGAGGCCAAGATAGTTCAATTAAGGTTCCTAAGGTCAGTTGATGCTTCACGACACCACGCGGAGGCCCCGTACTCTCCTTGACTGAACTCAAGGGTTACCGGTACACACCAAAGTGCCACATCAACGTAGCAGACTGTTTCAACCATGTCGGTATACCCCGTACAGTTCCCTCACAGCCTTGTTGCTACTTTCTAAGAAGGTATCCCCAGATCCGGGTTAGGATCTATAGAACTCCCAAGCAACCCACAATAATAAAGCAAGCAAAGAAGACAATTGAAAACATAGTTATGAGTTAGCCCTAAGGTACACCTCACTTTAAGTTTAAGTCCCCAGCAGAGTCGCCAGTTCTGTGATCGGTGGATCTGGAACTGACTGTTTAACGCTGGTTCGCGAAATGTCGCGGTAAGCAAGAGTCGCCACCGTCTTTTATTTTCTCCAAATGGAAAGGACAAAAGCACAGAAAAATTCCTTAAAAGAGATTGCTCTCGGTTCGGGAGGTAGATTATAGAAAGGGAAGGTGTTAGCACCCTTTCTATCCATGGTTATCCATGGGCTCTTAGATACTTGCTCAATGAGTTTTCAAAAATGTTTGCTTGCTTTTCAATTGTGGGTTTTAAAAGTTTCTTTGAAAAATTTCAATTCGACTCGTACGTCAGAGTGTTTGAAAAATTTGCTTTGAAAGCTTTTGAAAGTGTGTTGGTGTGAAAAGTATTTTTGTTTGAAATTAGAGCAAGTATCCTTGAGAACCTACCTACCCTAAGGAATTCGTCTGTGTAAATGTCCTTTAAAGTAGTGCCATCCCACCATTGAGAGGTAGGTAGCACCACCGTTGGAGGTGTTCGGGTCAATTCGGGTTTGTAGGGACATGGTGATCACCAGATCAACGGGAAGACACCTTAGAAGCTACCCTCATGCCAGGTTCCCGGATCATGAGGACTTACTAAGACATCCTCTACTCGACGATCACCTTTCGAGGCAAGGCAACAGTGAGGCGTACCCTAGGGGTGGTGTGTGCGATTCGTGTATCGTTTTCATTGATATTTGTCTTGTCATGTTCATTGGTGTTCTACGCTTGATTTTATTATGTCCATACATTCTTTCATGCTTTTGTTAACAGTTAAAAGTTGCGGGAAAGTAAATCTAAAGCTATTACAAATGGCGCGGGTCCACATCGCCAAAATTAAACCGGACCCGATTTGACGGAAAAGTAAATAAAGCAAATAAAAGTGCGAGAAGTTAAATTGTCCGAGTTACATGGCTTTGGGAGAGATACATAATTATTTAAGCAATAAAATAAAATGCGCGAATAAAATAAATTACGAACGAGGGCGTTGGACCCTTTTGCAAAATATTATTAATAAGGAATTAAAATTAAGAATTAAAAGAAAATGTTTTTTAGTATTTTTGTGTTTTTTGAGATTTAATAAAAAAGAATTAATTAAAAACCAAAATGAAATGTTAAACCTAGTTCTAATTATTTTTAAGTTTATTATGAAAAGAATTAAGATTTAACCTAAATGCAACCCTAATTAGTTTACAAGTTTAATTATGAAAATGAATAAATCACTAATATTATGGCAAAAAAAAGGAGAATTAAAAGGAATGAAAGTTATTAAACCTAATGCTATATTTTTGGATTTTTAGTTATTAAGAAAGTATTAAAATTTAACCTAAATGCAACCCTAATTAGTCTACAAGTTTAATTATGAAAATAAATAAATCACTAATATTATGGCAAAAAAAAAGGAAAATTAAAAGGAATAAAAAGTCATTAAACCTAATGCTATATTTTTGGGATTTTAGTTATTAAGAAAATGTTGAAATTTTTAACTAAATGAAACCCTAATTTTTATGTACAATTTAATTATGAAAATAAATAAATAAATAATATTATGATAAAAGGAAAAATTAAAAAGGATAAAAATTAAGCCTAAATTCTACTTTTTTTTATATTTATTATGAAAAGAATTAAAATTGCAAAAATCCTAATTAAAACTAAATTCATTACATGTTAATTTATTTACAAGAAAAATATTAAAATAAAAATTATTTATTATATTTTGTCTTTTCTGATTTTTAAACCCTTTTTGTATTTTGTAAAAATAATAATTACTTTAAACAAATAACAAAAATAAAATAACAATAAAAAAATAAATAAAACAAATATAGCAAAAGCAAACCAGGGGGGTGGAAGTCTCAATTTAGGAGGTGTTGATCCAAGAATGCTGGCCCATTGACATTGGAATTCGTTGACTTTTCAGACGGCCTATTGACATGTTGACCAAGGTTTAGAGTGTTCTTGAGATCCCTGCCCTTGATTTGATCTGCCAGGCACGTGGATGGATAGATAATGAGGGAACATGGTGGGCATCACTGTTGTGCCTGCATGGGAATTAGCGTGGAAAAATAACATGAAATATGATACAGACCTGGGACTCGAACCCAGGTCACTAGCATTGCTAACCACTTCCTGCGCCACTGAACCACTTCAACTTCTTTTAATATATAATAACTATTAATCAATATAAAAGAAAATTGGTTAGTCATTCTGAAAAACGCGCGTAATTTTAAAAGACCCAACCAATGCTTGCCACGAGTTCGTCTTCTTCCTTTTTCTGAAAACATAAACATGAGGCGACGGTTCTGCAAACGTTGCCTAAGACTACTTTCCAGAAAATAGCGATTGGCCCCTCGACGCTCATAAATTGAGCGCGAGGGTTGGAATCTCTTCGTCTGGACTTGCTGAGTCTAATGGCCATAGTCTTGAGTTCTAATTTTGCTTAGTTTCAAAAACCCCAAATTGGCAAACCTGTAAACCCTAGGATTCAAGCATGGTATCATCGCGTATATAGCACAAAAACTTAATTAAACATGATGGTTAGTTTCAAAACTTGACAAGGAACATGAATGTACAGTTAAAATGCAATGGGGATGTCTAAAACTGAAAACACGATCATCACTTTTTTGCTGTACAGGGAGGGTTCTATGTACCAATTACTGGAGTTTGAGTGGATGTTAGGGATTGCAATGTGATCAGGAGGGCTTGAGGAAGCTATTGGAAAAACTTTTATGCCTTGAATCCACCTCTAGAGTGCTTTTCAGTTTTGACTTTTATGGCAAAAATTTTCAAATTGGTACTAGCCTTTTCTGTGCAGCTGAGAGTGTGTTATGATTAGGGTTTGACTCAGTGCTTATGAGGGAAGAGAATTAGGTCATTAGTTGGCCTTGATTCATGCCCATGAGAGAACTAGTCCTAGGGTTTTTTCACCATTAACAAACTTTCCCTTTTTTTAGCAAAACCAAGACTTGGTGTACAACCTAACCCTAGCATGAGTTTGGGAGCTGGCACATGATATATGGAAGCTATTCAAATTCACATGGCACTATTCCATTGATTTTTAAATTTTATTTGAATTTTTAAAGATTTAAAATGAATTAAATTATCAAAAATTAAATAAAATAGAAAAATCAATGTTTGATCTTGAAATTAATCATGGGACACGTGTGTGGCATGACAAGGCTGAATCAAGTGGAAGAAAGTGGGCCCTTTTGTCAAAAATTGAAGTTTCAAGGATAGTTGACTTTTGCCATTTCACAAAAATTTCCCAACTTCTCCAATGCATAACTTGCTCAATTTTTAAGCTTTTCTCATGTTCTTGGACATTTTGGAAAGGTCTTTGAGTCCTTTAACCAATGCCTTTGGTCCCATGTCATTTTGATTTTCCAATCTCAATTTATGGCCTTTGACTTAAAGTCCCTTTTTGTTGACTTTTGAAAATGACCTATAATGTTGAAATTGATAACTTTTTGTGAGAGAATTTCTTGGACTTGAAGTATGAAGATGAGTTGTAGGAAATGTCTTTCTCTTCAAAATGAGCTTTGGATGGAATTTTTCTGATGATCCATGTGAAAGTTATGCCCTGGTTAATTTCAGTTGACTTTTTCAGCTGTCCAAATAAAGGAACTTTTGCATCTTGATGATTTTCTGAGCCAAATTTTGAGAATCATGATCAAGCATTGATCAACTGATGTTTGTGGCTTCAAAATGATATATTGACCAAAAATTTGAACTTTTGACTGCCAAATGACCATTTTGCCCCTACAGTTGACTGTAGTGCAATTTAGGGTTTTGACTGTGCAATCTTGAGTTGAATGCCTTGAAACTTGATATGAGGATGCTTGACCATGTTTGTAAGCATATGAGACTTGATTGAGCTTTTGAAAACTTCATTTTCTTGATCAGAACCCAAACCCTAGTTTTGACTATATAGGAGACAGTTGGACTGTGCAACCCTTGGGGGAGTTTTATGACTTGGCTTGGCAATTTCTTGAAGAATATGGGAGGGAAAATTTTGGGGTGCAACAGTTGCCCCTGTTCAATCTTCTTAGACCTGAGGATGCAGATTGGCTGACGTGCCTTTCGTAATCCGAGGGTAGAAGATGATTGGACACTAGAGTGCCCAGAAATTTGCGCTCACATGTTAGCAGTGTGATGAAAATGGGCTTATAGATGCCATTTGGAGGTTGTTGGATAGGATGATGGGCTTATAGATGCCATCTGAATGTTGATTGCGTGGGAGATTCCTTAGCGAGAACCTGCATACCTGCAAAACAGAAAAATGAGTACCTGACACGTTGCAGGAGCTGATTTTTTTAGATGCTTGGTGTAGATATGTCCTGACTGGTTACAGGAGCTGAGTCTGGAGCTTCAAACGGCGATGAATGAACCAGGGATGGTTACTATCTTAGTATGAATAGCAAGAGAACCTTAGGCGACTTTAACTTCAACAACGCTCGTTGAGAAAAAATCTTGGGTGACTTTAACTGGGATAAGCATCAGGGAGATCTTAGGGTCGATCTGACTGAACCAGAGGAGGTTTTTTTTTTTTTTGATAAGGATGTGATGAAGGAATCTGAGACGATTGCTACCTCAGCAGGACGATGAAGGAATCTGAGATGATTGCTACTCCAAATATATGATGAAGGAATCTGGGACGATTACTACCTCAGTAGGACGATGAAGGAATCTGAGACGATTGCTACTCCAAATATATGATGAAGGAATATGGGACGATTACTACCTCAACAGGACGATGAAGGAATCTGAGACGATTGCTACCTCAGCAGAATGATGAAGGAATCTGGGACGATTACTACCTCAGCAGGATGATGAAGGAATCTGAGATGATTACTACCTTAGCAGGATGATGAAGGAATCTGGGAAGATTACTACCTCAGCGGGATGATGAAGGAATCTGGGACGATTACTACCTCAGCGGGATGATGAAGGAATCTGGGACGATTACTACCTCAACGGGATGATGAAGGAATCTGGGACGATTACTACCTCAGCAGGATGATGAAGGAATCTGGGACGATTACTACCTCAGCGGGATGATGAAGGAATCTGGGACGATTACTACCTCAGCGGGATGATGAAGGAATCTGGGACGATTACTACCTCAACGGGATGATGAAGGAATCTGGGACGATTACTACCTCAACGGGATGATGAAGGAATCTGGGACGATTACTACCTCAGCAGGATGATGAAGGAATCTGGGACGATTACTACCTCAGCGGGATGATGAAGGAATCTGGGACGATTACTACCTCAGCAGGATGATGAAGGAATCTGAGACGATTGCTACTCCAAATATGTGATGAAGGAATCTGGGACGATTACTACCTCAACGGGATGATGAAGGAATCTGAGACGATTGCTACTCCAAATATGTGATGAAGGAATCTGGGACGATTACTACCTCAACGGGATGATGAAGGAATCTGGGACGATTACTACCTCAGCAGGATGATGAAGGAATCTGAGACGATTACTACCTCAACGGGTAAAGACTTTTATCTGTTGATCGTTCTTTCCTGAAAAAGTAACGAATTAGTTGTATGCAATGTCATAATGCATGAATTGCCTGATTTTAAGATGTTCTCAAAAATAAATGAGATTGGGGTGATATGATGCGTCTATGCATGCTATAATGATGTATGTGACGTTTTATGAATGTGTTTTTCGTCTAGGAAAGTAAATCCTTGACGGGTGCCGGGAAGTCGTATCCTGGGCTGATGTTGAAGAATAGTTGCAAGAATTCCAATAGACGAAGATAACTCCGTTGGGGATAAGACTTGGCGAATGGAGGATTCTGCGGGGAGAAAAAGATATTCTAGTGACCATGCTGGGAAGAAATACTCTGTGGGGAGATGCTTTTGCTGAATTGTTGAGGATGACTCGCTGAGGATACCTTGCTGTATCGGAAGTATGAATGGACTTCGCTGGGGATAAGAAGGTTCTGTCGACGATGCTCTTTCCGTGGCTTTTGGCTGAGGATAACCCAGTTATATCCTGTTAAGGAAATAACTCTTTAAATCAAGCCGGACGGCGCGTTCGTGCCCTGCTAGGGGATGAGCTTCCAGAATCTACTGGGGGTACGCCTATTGCTTGGGGAGATAGATTCCAACCTTCATGGGGAAGCTTTGAACTGCGTTGGCTATGTTCTTCAACGGAGCTTACCCTGATTCCTTGGAGGACAGAACAATCAGATTGCTTAGACCATTCTTTATTGCCCCTGTTTCTATGGGGGAGGCACTTGTGGGGTGCTGATAGTTGTTGAGGGTCAAACCTTCTTCTGGTAGGCAGATGATAAGATGACGGGACATAGTCGTACGCTTTTGATCCCTAACTTTTGCCTGGACCGCCCTTTCGGGTTTTCAGTCCACCGGGATACCCATTTTTGCCCAAGCCGCCTTTTCAGGTTTTCGACTTGCCGGGTGTACAGATTTTTCATTTCATCCCTCATTTTACCCGAACCCTTTTGGTTCGCCGGGAAGCCCTTATTTTTGCCTAGGTATGTCAACCTAGCGGGCCTTTGATTGTGCGTAGTATTTTTTCGACTATGTCCATGTTCTCAGAATGTAGGGAGTTGCCCCTGTTAGAAGTGTTTTGTCATCAGAAGATGTTTGATCAGGCGAGATTTATTGTTGAAATGCCCCAAGTGACTCAGGTGGAGATTTGCCCCAGGCTAGTTGGCCTTTGAGAGATTCTCCGAATCTTGATTGGATTGCCCCAGATGATGGACCATGCTCATGTCTGCCCCTTGATTGGAGGTACTTCTATTCAGTAGGCATTCGTCGTGCGAACTTCTGCTGTTCAAACAAAAAGTCATATGCAAACAATGTTATATCAAAAATGCAAAGCTTATGTCTGTCTTGAAGATTTTGAAAATGCATTCTTTTTCATAAAACAAATGAATGTTTGTAAAACGTGATGTCAACTCCGTATTTACCGTAGGCCTTCAGGAGTCAGGATACCTTTCGTAACAGTATGCTTTCGAACTAACCCGTGCTTCAGCTAGGACTTTTGAGGGTTATAACGTGGCCTGGTTCACGGTTTAAGAAACAAAGGGTAAAGGCTCAAATTATTTGTACCCACCCGCTCTTCGTGATGTTCTCCAAACCTAAACTTAGTTGATCATACGTTAGACCTTGTTTGAGTCTTTGCTCTGATTTTCCGGTGATGGTTCCGATATTGATGATTTATTTTGAATGGGCAGTCATCTTTTTTTGCTGAGGGTTTATAGGACCTCTTCTTTTTTGTTATCCCTTTCTTTTTTTGCCTGAACTGTTTCCTTTTTGGAATTACAGTCAGCGGGATGCCCCAGTTTCATAAGTCCCCTTTGTAGGTTTAGACTTTTTGGGCTTTTTCGTTTATGAATTTTGATGATGACTGCCTGTCCTTTTGATTGTTCTGAACCATCACTGTCTTTGTTCGTTTTGTAAAGATCTCTTCGGTGCTATTCGTCATGCACTTGGATCAACTGAGAGAACTACCCTGCCCCAGGTTATGATAAAGGGTTTTAAATTTCGAAAAGAAAAAAACTCCTACTTCTTTGGCTCAGAGGGGTTGACGAGGGATTATCATCCTTATAACTCCAGTGTTTAGGGATTGAAACAATGCCTGTACCTCATCAGCGGGGTCTGTTCAAAAGCATATTGTAGATCGTGGTATCGTTTTCGTCATCCTCCCTCAAGAGGCTTAAAATTATTAACCAAGAGTTGATCATCAGAAAAATATGAAACAATTTGCATATAGTAAATGCGAATATATTGATTCAAAATAGACATAAGCGATGCATTAATGTGATAACAATGTTTAACATGAATAAATGTTTGAACAATCAAAGAACAATACAACTTGAACATTTGAATGAACAAAAGACATTCTCGACGATTTGGTGTAGGATCAGTGTTCAAACTCGACCTCCTTGGCGTCAATCAAATCCTGGATCTTGTTCTTCAAGGTCCAACAGTCGTCGGTGTCATGTCCAGGACTGTCAGAATGGTAGGCACATCTCACACCCGGGTTGTACTTGGGAGAGGAAGTGTCAGGATTTTGAGGAGGATCCTTAAGTGTGATCATTTTCGCCCTCAGCAATTGCTGTAATGCCTGAGACAAAGACATGTTGATGTCAGTATACTTCCTATCTTGATGCTTTATCCTACGCCTATTGCTCTTTCTTGGTTGAACGGGCGTGGGATCGGAAATCTGGATTGCCCCTACATCATGACAACCCTTTTTCACATGTATAGCATTGGATTCTTTCTTCCCACTGTGGGGCTTTTTCTGAGCATCAGCAGATGCGGCTTCTTGAATCTTCCCCGACTTGATACCAGCTTCGATTCTCTCCCCAGTCAAGACAAGATCTGTAAACCCAGCAGCAGAATTCCCAATTAGGTGGTTGAAGAATGGGCCAGACAGGGTCCCCAAGAACATGTCGACGAGCTCGCGGTCCATCAGAGGTGGTTGTACCCTTCCAGCAAGGTCCCTCCATTTTTGAGCATACTCTTTGAAGCCTTCGCCTGTACCCATAGACATCCCCTGAAGCTGAGTACGCGTGGGAGCGAGGTCGGCATTATACTGGTAGTGTTTGTAAAATGCAGTGGCTAAGTCTTCCCAGGTACGGATGTTGGCTCCATTCAGTTGATAGAACCACTCGAGCTGAGTCCCTGAAAGACTCTCTTGGAAGAAATGGATCCATAAGTTTTTGTCAGCTGTATAGGGCTGGATCCTCCTTGCATAAGCCCTGAGATGCAACTTAGGACAGGATGCCCCGTCGTATTTAGCAAAGGCAGGTACCTTGAATTTGTGCGGGATCACCACTCCAGAAGACAGACCTAGATCCTCGAAGTCCAGACCAGGCACCTTTTGTATCTCTATAGCACTTAACCGGTCTTCCAACTGTTTGTACTTATCCTCAGCCGGAGGGTACTGTTCGTCGTCGAAATCTGTCTCGTTGTCGGAGACCACTGGACTAGGCACCTCTCTCTCATGGTGACTGTTTTCCCTCACAGATGGGGTAGTCCTCTCAGTTTCAGTCTGTGGTGCATTCCCAGATCTGCGTCTAGGGCTGAACAAAACAGTCCTCTTCTTCTTCTTCTCCTTCTTCAGGAGCAGAGCCTTCAGATCTTGTTGCCCCTGGGTCAAATTCAGGATCAGCTCTTGGAACTGGGCGTTCTGAGCCTGGAGGTCCTTGATAGTCTGCTCGGATGATGATTCAAGATTCATGATGATTGGCTGAAATAAGCAGCGGAGAAGGGTAAGCAACCTGTCAAAGGGATACCTGCAATGCAATGAGATGTATGACATGCATGTGATGTTTTCAAGGATCTTGCAGGGTAAACAGAGAAACTTGTTAGAGTTGGAAACTGGCAACTTGATTGAAGGAACCTCCTGTTGTAGAGAGCCCTTCTTCAAGGGTCAAAGGCTCACCATATCCAGTGGGTCATAGCCCCTGACGACCTTAGCTAGAGGAAAATAAATCCTCTTTGCCCCTTGCTGGGCAGTTGGTTCATCATGACCTGCATCACAAGCCCTTGAGATCCTTGAAATGGGTTAGGATGTATGCAATGGTATGCAATGGTATGATGTCATGCTATGCATGGGGTGATGTAGGTAAACCCTGCTATGAGTCCCAATTAAGGACTATAAACAGACCCTGCAAGAAATTCAGTATACTTTGTTATGAGTCCCAATTAAGGACTATAAACAAAACCTGCAAGAAATTTGGTAAACCTTGTCATGAGTCCTAGCTAAGGACTATAAACAAAACCTGTAAGTAGTTCATGTGTCAGCTAACAAGCATGCAAGTAGGCAAGTACAAAGGCACACAAGTCACACAAAAGAGCCCTTAGAGTTTAGGCCAGCATGAAGTTTGGGGTACTACCCTCTTGAAGTGGGTGGGTTCAACCTGTCCTAATCAAAGTAACCGGGTTCTAAGGTTCCCAATATCACGGGACTGCTTTCATTGTTCATCGTTTCGATTTAGCCACTGAACTGGCGACCGAAATATTCCAGGAAAGCAACCCTCAATTGAGTGTAGTATCGAGTATCGACCAACCTCGGACTGCACCAAAGTCAGTTATCTCACTACCCTAAAGAGGCCAAGATAGTTTAATTAAGGTTCCTAAGGTCTGTTGATGCTTCACGACACCACGCGGAGGCCCCGTACTCTCCTTGACTGAACTCAAGGGTTACCGGTACACACCAAAGTGCCACATCAACGTAGCAGACTGTTTCAACCATGTCGGTATACCCCGCACAGTTCCCTCACAGCCTTGTTGCTACTTTCTAAGAAGGTATTCCCCCAGATCCGGGTTAGGATCTATAGAACTCCCAAGCAACCCACAATAATAAAGCAAGCAAAGAAGACAATTGAAAACATAGTTATGAGTTAGCCCTAAGGTACACCTCACTTTAAGTTTAAGTCCCCAGCAGAGTCGCCAGTTCTGTGATCGGTGGATCTGGAACTGACTGTTTAACGCTGGTTCGCGAAATGTCGCGGTAAGCAAGAGTCGCCACCGTCTTTTATTTTCTCCAAATGGAAAGGACAAAAGCACAGGAAAAATTCCTTAAAAGAGATTGCTCTCGGTTCGGGAGGTAGATTATAGAAAGGGAAGGTGTTAGCACCCTTTCTATCCATGGTTATCCATGGGCTCTTAGATATTTGCTCAATGAGTTTTCAAAAATGTTTGCTTGCTTTTCAATTGTGGGTTTTAAAAGTTTCTTTGAAAAATTTCAATTCGACTCGTACGTCAGAGTGTTTGAAAAATTTGCTTTGAAAGCTTTTGAAAGTGTGTTGGTGTGAAAAGTATTTTTGTTTGAAATTAGAGCAAGTATCCTTGAGAACCTACCTACCCTAAGGAATTCGTCTGTGTAAATGTCCTTTAAAGTAGTGCCATCCCACCATTGAGAGGTAGGTAGCACCACCGTTGGAGGTGTTCGGGTCAATTCGGGTTTGTAGGGACATGGTGATCACCAGAGCAACGGGAAGACACCTTAGAAGCTACCCTCATGCCAGGTTTCCGGATCATGAGGACTTACTAAGACATCCTCTACTCGACGATCACCTTTCGAGGCAAGGCAACAGTGAGGCGTACCCTAGGGGTGGTGTGTGCGATTCGTGTATCGTTTTCATTGATATTTGTCTTGTCATGTTCATTGGTGTTCTACGCTTGATTTTATTATGTCCATACATTCTTTCATGCTTTTGTTAACAGTTAAAAGTTGCGGGAAAGTAAATCTAAAGCTATTACAAATGGCGCGGGTCCACATCGCCAAAATTAAACCGGACCCGATTTGACGGAAAAGTAAATAAAGCAAATAAAAGTGCGAGAAGTTAAATTGTCCGAGTTACATGGCTTTGGGAGAGATACATAATTATTTAAGCAATAAAATAAAATGCGCGAATAAAATAAATTACGAACGAGGGCGTTGGACCCTTTTGCAAAATATTATTAATAAGGAATTAAAATTAAGAATTAAAAGAAAATGTTTTTTAGTATTTTTGTGTTTTTTGAGATTTAATAAAAAAGAATTAATTAAAAACCAAAATGAAATGTTAAACCTAGTTCTAATTATTTTTAAGTTTATTATGAAAAGAATTAAGATTTAACCTAAATGCAACCCTAATTAGTTTACAAGTTTAATTATGAAAATGAATAAATCACTAATATTATGGCAAAAAAAAAGGAGAATTAAAAGGAATGAAAGTTATTAAACCTAATGCTATATTTTTGGATTTTTAGTTATTAAGAAAGTATTAAAATTTAACCTAAATGCAACCCTAATTAGTCTACAAGTTTAATTATGAAAATAAATAAATCACTAATATTATGGCAAAAAAAAAGGAAAATTAAAAGGAATAAAAAGTCATTAAACCTAATGCTATATTTTTGGGATTTTAGTTATTAAGAAAATGTTGAAATTTTTAACTAAATGAAACCCTAATTTTTATGTACAATTTAATTATGAAAATAAATAAATAAATAATATTATGATAAAAGGAAAAATTAAAAAGGATAAAAATTAAGCCTAAATTCTACTTTTTTTTATATTTATTATGAAAAGAATTAAAATTGCAAAAATCCTAATTAAAACTAAATTCATTACATGTTAATTTATTTACAAGAAAAATATTAAAATAAAAATTATTTATTATATTTTGTCTTTTCTGATTTTTAAACCCTTTTTGTATTTTGTAAAAATAATAATTACTTTAAACAAATAACAAAAATAAAATAACAATAAAAAAATAAATAAAACAAATATAGCAAAAGCAAACCAGGGGGGGTGGAAGTCCCAATTTAGGAGGTGTTGATCCAAGAATGCTGGCCCATTGACATTGGAATTCGTTGACTTTTCAGACGGCCTATTGACATGTTGACCAAGGTTTAGAGTGTTCTTGAGATCCCTGCCCTTGATTTGATCTGCCAGGCACGTGGATGGATAGATAATGAGGGAACATGGTGGGCATCACTGTTGTGCCTGCATGGGAATTAGCGTGGAAAAATAACATGAAATATGATACAGACCTGGGACTCGAACCCAGGTCACTAGCATTGCTAACCACTTCCTGCGCCACTGAACCACTTCAACTTCTTTTAATATATAATAACTATTAATCAATATAAAAGAAAATTGGTTAGTCATTCTGAAAAACGTGCGTAATTTTAAAAGACCCAACCAATGCTTGCCACGAGTTCGTCTTCTTCCTTTTTCTGAAAACATAAACATGAGGCGACGGTTCTGCAAACGTTGCCTAAGACTACTTTCCAGAAAATAGCGATTGGCCCCTCGACGCTCATAAATTGAGCGCGAGGGTTGGAATCTCTTCGTCTGGACTTGCTGAGTCTAATGGCCATAGTCTTGAGTTCTAATTTTGCTTAGTTTCAAAAACCCCAAATTGGCAAACCTGTAAACCCTAGGATTCAAGCATGGTATCATCGCGTATATAGCACAAAAACTTAATTAAACATGATGGTTAGTTTCAAAACTTGACAAGGAACATGAATGTACAGTTAAAATGCAATGGGGATGTCTAAAACTGAAAACACGATCATCACTTTTTTGCTGTACAGGGAGGGTTCTATGTACCAATTCCTGGAGTTTGAGTGGATGTTAGGGATTGCAATGTGATCAGGAGGGCTTGAGGAAGCTATTGGAAAAACTTTTATGCCTTGAATCCACCTCTAGAGTGCTTTTCAGTTTTGACTTTTATGGCAAAAATTTCAAATTGGTACTAGCCTTTTCTGCGCAGCTGAGAGTGTGTTATGATTAGGGTTTGACTCAGTGCTTATCTTGAGCTGAATGCCTTGAAACTTGATATGAGGATGCTTGACCATGTTTGTAAGCATATGAGACTTGATTGAGCCTTTGAAAACTTCATTTTCTTGATCAGAACCCAAACCCTAGTTTTGACTGTATAGGAGACAGTTGGACTGTGCAACCCTTGGGGGAGTTTTATGACTTGGCTTGGCAATTTCTTGAAGAATATGGGAGGGCAAATTTTGGGGTGCAACACATGGATACTATCATTTTTGCATCGGAGGCCCAGCAGAGGCGATATGAGATTCTGGCTCAGCACCAGATGAGTATGACCACGTATGTGCATGATCCCACCTTGACAGCTTTAGGAATCAGGGAAAGTGTATACTTCATGTTTAACCAGATAGGATGGGAGGGGTTCCTAGCCCATAAACACCCTACACACCAACGCCTCACCTTAGAGCTCTTGAGCTCCCTCATCTATAAACCCACACAAGGCTTAGGGCGTAGTAGGGGTCAGATGTCCTTTAGATTGTTCAGTTTCACCCACCAGTTTACAGTTTGCAGTCTAGCTGAGCTGCTAGGATTCCCTAGTTCTTTAGACGCCCACATGGAAACCCAGGCGAATGACTACCTCAACTTTGAACTTAATCACTTTTGGAGGGACATAGCGGGCCAATATCCTGAGGACCCAGACCACCTTGATGCCACCGAGATTCATAACCCTGCGATTAGGTATTTCCATCACATTTTAGCTTTCACCTTTTTTGGAAAACCTATTAATCGACTCTCAGTTTCTAGGGATGAGTTGTTCATCATTTACTGTGCTTTTCAGTCCAGACCAATCATTGGTGCATCATTTATGATCTCCAACATGTCAGCTATAGCTCAGTGTACCCATGGCCCCATCTGTGTCGGCGGGCTAGTCACTATGATAGTCGAGGCCCTATCCCTACGGTCATCTCTGTCGCGCCTTACACCGTACGCCAGATATTATACCATGGACATCCCTTTTTGCTTTAACATATCTTTGATTGGTAACCTCAACCCACCTCACTTTCAGCTGCTTGTCCAAAATAACCTTGTCTATTACTTCAAATTGCCTAGCCCCGAGAATACTAGTGTCTATACCAAGACAAATTGGCTATATCACCTAGAGAAGACAGACGAACATGACCCTGAGAGGGAGGAGAGCGACCCATCCACACCCATAGGTTACCATGATTATACACCCTTGGATTACCCTACACTACCCCTTGTTACCACAGCTGATGACGTCCCTATGTCGGATCATGCACATGCGATCAAGACACTGCAGACAGATGTTACCACACTCCGAGGCGAGCTCGCCACTGTTAAAGATAATGTCATCACACTTCGGCGTGACTTCTTTCATTTCATGGACATCGTCACGGAGCAGTTTGATCACATTTATCAACATCTGCACGCTTCTGCACCACCTCCAGGAGGCCCTCATGCTTGATAGTTTTTGTTTCTGTGTCGCCCCAGTGAGGACACTGTTTGTTCTTAGTCTGGGGGGGGGTTTCATTATTATTCTCAAAACTCATTATGGTTTTATTATTTTCGAATAATTTGTTACTTTTCAGTTCTAAAATTTCGATTATTTATTCATCTATTCATTTCATATCCATTTTACTTATTTTTATTTTAAAGTATATATTTATTTTCATACACAGTATGTATTCATTTTTATACTATGCAATTTCTATTATTATTTTCATTTGTTTCTAATTTCTATTATTATTTTCATGTGTTTCTTATTTCTGTTACTATTTTCATTTGCTTCTTATTTACCATATCATTCTTCCAACTATACAATGTGCTACTATACCCCTTGCAATATACTTCTCAAGATTAATGAATTAATTAATTTAGTGGAGCACGCGTTCAAAGAGGTCAAAGAGACATGCACGCATCACTTCACCCTGACGAACGTCGGGATGCATGTGACGAATGTCAGGGATTGTCTCTTTGACTCTGACGAGCGTCAGAGAGCGCGTGACGAGGGGCAGGCTTATCCCCCACGCTTTTCACTTCCCGTGACCGTTGAACAGCATTGATGCACGAAAATTTGTTTTAAAACCCCATCACCCCATTTACTCCATTCACCCATAACTTCCATAACCTCTCAATTTCAAAATTCTCCCATAAACCCCATTAAATTTCTTACTCAACAAAACCATCTATATAAACCTCTCTTCCATCCTTAGTTTCATCACTACCACCCACTTTCCATCTCTTTACCACAAATACATTTTTTCTATCAAGTTCAAAAATCATGGCCAACCAACCCGACATGCGACATCTCGTGCTCCGACAAGGAGAAGAAGGTGAACTTCAAAAAGAGAGGTACATAAAATTCCATCATCAAGGTCTAACATCCACGCGGTTCGTCGACAACAATTGCTTGCAAGAATTAGGCTTGCAACCTCATATGGAAGGCTTACTGAATAAAGCTGGCCTAAGCTTTATTAGCACGATGAACACACCAACTTACGAAGCTCTCACGTTGGAATTCTTGAGTTCCTACGCATATCACACTCGAGAAGATGCAGACGCACACCTAACGGGAGCCACTCAATTTTGGATGTTCAACCGAGAGTACACACTCAACCATGAAATTTTGAGCGACATATTTCATTTTCCCCGTGGGAATAATGTGCAATATCACATTCCCCCAGAATTGGATTGGAATGGAAGTGCATACGCACTATGGGAGAGAATAATTGGCGAACCAAATGTCACACCCGAAGCACGGTACGCCTCTCACATCCACAACCCGAACATCCGCTTCTTACACCGTGTTATGGCAAACACAATATTTGGAAGGGAAAACAACAACAAGGTAAACACTAAAGAATTGTATGCTCTTCACTGTACCTTTTCACAAAACCTCCATCTTAATCCTGTTACTTTAATGATGGCCCACATTCAAAACCTAGTTACAAGAGACGGGACCACACCTTTTTGCATCGGAGGCATCGTCACCACCATCGCAGTTCACCTGAATTGGGGGGAAAGGATTCAACGCCTACCTCCGCTGCCAACAGTTTATATGGATATTGATAACTGTAGAGCTGGCCGCCTGATCAAAGTACGAGAAGTTGGAGGGTACTATCTAATGGTTAAGAATGCAAGAGCTTTTAGTGTGATCATGCCAAATCATAATCGTACTTACTTGGGTAATTCGGATAACTGGCTTTACAACCTGAACGCCCCAGAACTCGAAGAAAATGTGCAAGGAAATCAAGATGAGGCCAACAACGTTGCCGCTGACGAAATCGAAGAAGAATTAGAGCAGCAAGAGCCCCAACCACAGCAAGCCAACAATCCCTCCACCATCGACGCAATCTATGCCGCAATAATGCAGCAAAACCAGCTGTCCACTCAACGCCACCAGAGCCTCGAGACGCGCCAAATCGAGATGATGACTCTCATGCAACAAATGCAGAGAGACCAAAACGACTACGCTCGCAGGCATGATCAAAGTATGCTGGAATTCACCACAAGAATAATGGAAGATATGCGAGCCTTAACACTTCGTGTTGAGGACTTGCATAATATCATATCCCAGAGAGATGGAGGCGAATCTTCCAGACATGGTGGGCAAACACGTCGAAGAGCGAGGACACGTGGCCGATACCAAAGACAAGAGGAGGAAGAATGATTATCCAGTTTCCATTTCCCCTTTCCCTCTTCTATCAATACATTGAGGACAATGTATGATTCAAGTATGGGGGAGGAAGTATTTCCCTTTCCTAGTAATGTTTATTTTCTTTGTAATTTCCCTTCAGTTATCTTCATTTCAATAAAAAAAAAATTTTATCAAGTTATCTATTAAAGCAATTTGTGTTCTTTTAAACTCCCCTTTCTTTTTGAGCCCATAAAAAAAATTTAGACTCACTCGACAAAGTACATAGACTGCAAGATCTCCAATCGTCAGGGATTGGGGCAAGATTAAGCAAAATTTCTACCGTCTAGACATTCTACAACCCCAGAGTATGATAGATCAGTTCAAGTACCTGTTGTTTCCAACACCCTGAGTTTAGTCTTTATAGTAACCTTGAGTAGTTTATATTAGCAGTCAGCACCGTCTTAAACACAAACTACGCAGGAAGTCGATGAATATAAGTGGATGATATAATATTTCAGCGAAATGTTGCAAGGAAACACACCGATTAAATTGGACGATCCTCACCCGATCGCCTAATCCAAAGGATGTAAACCTTACAAAGTAACATGAAAATTCATTTGATGGATGGTTCAGGAGCATCTGGTACTGAACTCGGTAGGGAAGATTACAGTCTGATCCCCCGCATCCAACCATTGAATTAAAGGTTGCCACATTACTGTGCCAGAAACCTCTAAAGTTTAAAAGGATCATAACCACTAACCGACTGTTCTGCTATGTGCGTGTAAAGATAAAGGGCTTAATGTGATTGCGCTAGAATTAAAAGGGAAAAACAAGGCAAATACTCGAGGTAGGCTATGATAGGACCTGTAACTAGTTTACGTAAAATGGAACTGTCTAGCGTCGTCGACCTAGTAATGGAGCATGAATCAAGCCATCGATTTTCTGACAAAAACACAACGCAACTATATATTAGTTGATCCAAGTCATAACCATGTTTAGAAAAACATCGTACTTAGCATTTGCTTGAGGACAAGCAAAGTTTAAGTATGGGGGAGTTTGATGACACACAAATATGTGATATTTCTGGCTTGATATACACCAAATAGTTCTCATACTTTAGTTTAAATTAAATCATTTTATAAGTATTATGCAGGTATTTTTCTATTTTTGCAGATATTCATTAAGCTGAACACTTTGGAAGAAATTAGGAAAAAAGAGGTGCAAAACTAGCAAAAAGGCCAAAGGAGAATAAATGAGCCCAAAGCCCATTATACATATGAGCACGTGGCCCACAATGAAGAAGGCCTTGACGACCGTCAAGGAGGCGTGCCGAACGTCACGCGCCAAGAAGACCAAGTGACTATCATCACTTGAATGTGACGAACGTCACAAGCCACTTACTCCATTTTCTTTTCATCCAACGGACAGAAACGCGTTCAAGGGTTAATCCAGCGACTACCTACATTTTCTCACCCACTCAGTCAAAGTACCAAGGAACGTGACAGATTAATGGCCCTATATTTCTCAAAGAAGGAAGTAAATTGTTCCTACATTTTCGAGAGCAACTGATCACGCAAGACTTATAAATAGAGCCTTAGACTACAGTAGAAAGGGTTCTTCTTTTTGGCAAGAAACTTTAGAGATTTTATTGAGCGAATATTCTTTTCAGCATTATTTTTATTTCCCAGTTATTTCTATATTCCTTTCCAGTATTATTTTCTTCTGTACGGTTAAATATATCCTCCGATCGAAGCAAAGCCTACAATTTATGCAGGAGTGCTTCTGTCTTCAGAGTTATTACCAGGTTTATGTTTACAAATTCTTATTGCTTTTTAATCGATATAATTATGTTTATTTGTGTTTGTCCTTTAAATTATTCTGCGATTTGGTTTAATATTATGTCAGGCTAGAAATCCTATACCGGTATGTAAAGTCACTCAACCGAGGGAACGAGTAACTTAGTCGGGATTATTTTTACTACGAAACTTTCTTTTCTGGCCTAAGTTACTATTTTTCAATCATTAAATTGTTTTGTTACGGAAGTAAAAAACAGATATAGGTTAGGGTCAACAAAGCGGAAGTTTGAGATCTTTTAACTAGACAGTAGTAATTAGGCATTGGCTTAAAATACAGCGGAAGCACTTTAAAGTTAATTAAGATTTTATTTAGTTTTCAAAAAGTGTTTTTAACTCCTGCGGGATGGTGGAAGCGTACGTTAGGACTTAACTACATAGCCTAGATCAACAAAACGACAGTGTGAGACGAGGGTTTTTAAACTAAATAAGTTTTATTGAAAGCTGTTTTGAAAATATAAAGACGCCCGACAGGTCGCTAGTTCCCGAGGTACGACTGTTGCATACTAGTAATTAAGCTCATTGATTATTAAAATCCAACTTAATTTAATATTTAGTTTTCCCTACAACCCAATCAAATATTCATTAGCTTTAGATTTGTGAAGTAACAATAGAAGGCGGTAGATCGATTCATCAGTCTCTGTGGTTCGATATCTTTTAAAACTACACGATAAGACTGTGTACTTGCAGTCTGAATCATTAGATACATAAGTACAAATCCCACGATCATCGGGTACTTTGAATTTTGGAGGGATCACTATATCCGAAACTAGACCCATTTCGAGAGCATCAACGTCGAAAGCGTCGTAGTCCTCCGCAACCTTCAACCTTTCTTCAAGGACTTTAAACTGATTAAGCGCCATGGTAATTTCAGCAACATTATTATGGACGGTCGTTTGAGGTACTTAGTTGATGCCTTCCAAGTCGTGGTCTCCATACTGCATATCTATGTAATTATCCATGTTATGTGGAATGTTGACTGGATTCTATAAGGTATGAGATGTCGCTACCTTCGGTGGAGGTGGGACAAATCTTTCAGCATCGGCTTGTTGAACCTCCTGTTGAGCCATAATTGACTTTAGAGGCCCTGACTCTGGTACCTGTCTCGGTTGGTAACTGCTTGATGCACCAACAGTCTGAGCTACTTCTTCAAAGGCTACCCTTGGAATCTGATCTTGTTTCTCAATGATGTTCTTCAAGGCTAGAAAAACTTGACTCATGTCTCCTTTAATTGAGTAAATGTTACCCTTAACTTGTTCTAAGGCTTCTTGGAAGATGGCTTAATTTTGTTCGATTTGTTCCATCACTGTCTTTTGATGAGCTCTGGTTTGATATAGAGGTCGGAAAGGCGGTGTTTTTTTACCAATGATTTAACTAGAGAATGATTTTTTTAAAATTGTGAGCTTTATGTATGAATTTTCTAAATGTAATGCTTGTGAATACATGGATGCGTATGAATATGTCAAAAAAATTGTCATCTTATTCACATCAGATTTCCTTATTATATTTTTTCTATATGTACTTTTTTTTAGGTTTTACTTTAAATTGGTGGGTATCTCAAAATAAATACACAATCTGAATAAAGAAACAAGAATACTTTTATTAACTTAAACCATTAAGGGAAATACACTCCAAAAGTTTGAACTGAAACACCAAAGGGAAAGTATTGAAAGTAAATGTTGAATCAATCGTCAAATACTGAAAGAAATAACAAAAGAGAAACAAATAATCTCTTAGGTGGGTTTGCGGATCTCTGCCCTAAAACCATCAACGATTTTTCTACAAAGCTTGGGGAAGTCTTGAACATCTTTCGAGAGGGGAACCATTGTTGCTTATGCATCTTTTAGGCTCCTTGGAATGTCCTCAATGAGATTGTTGGCTAAGAAGGAAAGTTTTGCGTGTTTGTCTTTGTAGATCGGTATTCCTTGTAGAGGTTCGGAACTATCTTCTTATTATCTTCTCTGGATTTGGCGATCTTCTCATATTTTCTTTTCCAATATAATTTTTCAACCCTCATTTCTATATAGAGTTTTCTTTGTATGAGGAAATTCTTTCGGAGGTCTTCTAACTCGTGACATACTTGCTCATATTCTTCTATCTTTTGAGAGAGAAGATTCTCTACTTCTATCTTTCCAAGGCGTTCCCTCACCTCCGATTGGCGGCATTCATGGAGAGTGGTGGTAAGGAACTGGATTTGATCCTCTGAATCTAGAGCTCCTTGTTCTCCTTGGATTTGGACTCTCATATTTGCTTCTATCTCCTTTTCATACCACATGTTTTAGTCTTCTAATTTCTCTAACAACATCATCCAAACATTGATTGTAGGAATCCAAGTTGAAAGTAGCACTCAATAATCCCCTCGTCAAATGCTTTCGCTTAAGGCTCTCTTTCTCAAGTGCTTCACAGTACTTCAGAGTTTGTTGATCTTTTGACTCAAGCTTTTGTTGCAGCTTTCTTTTCTCCATAGTAAAGTCATGAAGGCTAAGCTCCAATCCATCCTTCTCCTTTTGAGCTTGATCTAAGGTTTTCCTCAAGTAGTTTATCTCTTCTACATACATGGGAAGAAGATCTCACATTCGGCTTATACTTATGATTAACGACAAACGGTAGCTTAACAATTTGAACTCTTTCTTCCTTTTGGCCTTTCTTTTATCGACCCTTCTCCAAGCTCGAGTGATTTTATTGAGCATATCATGGTCATCTTTATCCATGTTGTGAACGATCAATTGTTGAAATTACTCGTCGAAAGGTTTATCTTCCAAAGGATACCCAAGTTGGCATAAAGCCAAAGCAGAGTTATAATTAATGCAACCACGTGGCCAAATTAAAGGAACATTCGGAAAATCTCCACAATTGTAAATAATATATCTAATGTTCAACTTTCTTGCATACCATTGAGCAGAATCAACAGTGAGAGCCCTTAATTTTGTGTCATTCATTTCTTGTCAGATTTGAAACCATGTAGTCCTCTCTATAAAGGTGAGAAATAAGACAAGAATACAAAAGAGGGATGCAACAGTTCAACACACACTCCCCTTTTTGTAACGAGTATGAAGAGCATAATACACATCGGTAAGTAAATCAAGAGTTGGATCCACATTTAGCACTTTCACAACCCAAAATGCACTAATAGCTGTAGGTTCTATATATTCCAAATTTCACGGAAACAGAATCACACCAAAGACAAGCAATCACAAACAAACACAAGACTCACATTCCTTTTTGTTGGCAAAAGTATAAGCTTGAGCTTCTAAATAGCTTTTTTTAATCCCTTCACTTCACCCTCTTTTTGGTGATTAAGAGACAAATCAGCAAAGGGCATCCCTAATCCTCTTGCTAAATCTTTTACATCGATAGTCTATCCAATCCCCACATAAACCTTATTATGGGAAAATTCAAGGTCATATCAAATTCTTCCAATGTTAGCGCTAGTTGAAAATTTTGAAAGGTGAAACACCTTAGCGAAGGATCATAGAACTGCACCAGACACCAATAGCGTCCACTTGTACATTTACTTTAGTTAACTCAAGGACATCTCCATAGCAACAAACAAACATCTTCATAGCATTCTCAAATAGTTTCTTATCTTCGTCATATTTGGCTTGACGGTGCTAACACAGACAACTTGTTTTTTATTTGTATCCTTTTTTATTAGAAATTAAATTTGTATATTCCGACTGATTTTCCATGGTAACAAAATCTCTCATTATGTAATTTTTTTAATTAAATTTAGGATATTGCCATTCAAATGATCATTAGGCCAACGCGAACACTGGCACCTTATTAAAGTCACATTCTGCGATAATCTCGCTAATGCTGTCATATACTCCCTCCGGTCTTATATGTAAGCAAAAAAAAAAAAAAAACCCATCCTTTAAGAAAGTGGTCATATATTCATTTAAATGGTGAGAAATATGCATTTTTTCCATATTTACCCTTATTTATTAATTTAGAATTTAATTAATAATTTTTTTATAATCATTTAATTATTGGTCCTTTTGTTTCTATCGGTGCATCTATAATGCAACTAATAAATGTCAACTTTTAAACTCTTAAACTTTCTCACTCCACATACTCTCATTGCAACCAATAAACTCTCACCTTAAAAATGTAGTAAAATTTTAAGTTTTCATATAAAACTGTCCCGCCTGAAAAGTTTGCCAAAATTTTCATACTCCAAAATACATTCCTGCCTTGTACTACAAAGTTGAGCTCTATAAATACTAAAGCTTATTTTTCCTGTATCATTGTCATTTGGTTTTAATAAAAATGCCTCTTAATATTGATCTAAACTCTCCATATGTTGATCATGAAATGATGGAATACAACATAGCACCTTCCATTAATCTAAATGATCCTTCTTCAAGTAATGATAATGAAGTTGAACATGGATTTCCTAACCATGATGAAGACATTGATGTAGATGCTCTCTATTCAAATGAAGTTTATGTCATGGAAGAAGGTAATATGCTCTTTCATGTTGGATAACCATTAAACAACTTAATTAATTATTTTTAATTTCAATTTTGTTTTATAAAGTTGCAGAGAGTGAATTTAATCCAAATGAAGATGATAGAGAGGAGATTGAATTTAATCAATATGAAGATGGATTTAGTAAGCAATATTGTAATCAATTTATTTTAAACATTTTGTTTATATCATTAATTTTGGTTTGTTTATATCATTACTTTTGGTTTGTTTATTATTGTGTGGAGTTAGAACTACTTCAAAAACTTTGTTCAAATCCAGAGAGTCTTCAACAATGAGATTTGATAAATTCTCATAGTCTTCAATGCCTAAGATGAAAATTCATTAGATATTTGATGTGGGATTGCCATGTTTAGAGTATAAAAAAATAGAAGAACAAGACTCATGGTAGACAAAATACTAGATATGAAACATTTATAATAGGATATGGAATTTCAAAAGGCAATAGTAACAAATGCAATAAATTTTTTTTTGTTGCTTACATATAAGACCAGAGGGAGTACTAGTTTTCATTCACATAATCACACCTAACAAATTTATTCTACTTTACTAGCATAGTTCTAAAACCTAGGCAAGTCAAAATTCACAACGAGACTCGATATTTCAAATTTCGAAGAATACATTCTCTACATGCTTTCAAATTTGATTTCGTCTATTTTATGGACTCTTTAAAAGATTCGCTATATCAATTTAAAATTTTGGGGCCCAGTGTCTAACATTCAATTTAAATACACTATTTAAGAGAATTTGCACGGGGGAGATCTAAGAATTACATTGGCTTCGGTGACATTATAATAATACAATTTTTAAACTATTTTTTGGGATTTTAGAACAAATTTTTCTTGAATTAAAATTTAAAATGGTCTTTAGATGATGTAAAAAGTCCTAAATGATGGAGGAATCACATCGACTACACATATTAATTTCTACATCTAAAGGACGAATTCCAACATTTTTGTATTTTTATGGTTAATTTGCAATTGTCATTGATTCAAGTTAATCATTCATTGTTTGTTATTTGGTAGAATATATTTTCAACTAATCGTTAATTTGCCTACCAAAATTTAATATCTTAAATCAATTGTTGTAACAGAATATCAAAACCGAATGCAATCGTTAAGTTTCTCAAATAAACAGAACATGGTGAATTTCGCAATATTATTAGATGACAAAGTGGTAAAGCAATGAACTTCAACAACAAATGATGTGGTACATGCTTAAATAAAAGCCTTCATTTATACCAACATAGAACATTTCATTTCATACAATGCTTTTGGAGCCCCTGGAACCTCAGAGGCTTCAACAAAAGTAACTTTCAAATCTCCGTTCTCTATGAACATCATTAGGCTTGAGACATTAAACTAAAATCAAATAACATTAATAAATATAACAAGGTATAGATATTAACAATAGGAGATGGCCTCAGCGGTAGTGACAATTAGCATTACTCATCAAACTATATATCTGCTAAAACATGCAATGAATACATCATTGGCCAACTGAACAATAACGTATAAAGAAAGTTTGATACAAAATCCAGAACTAAAGCTGAATTATTGTGTAATGTCTTGTTACAAAAACCTTAAACGACACTAATAAAATATGCATCAGAGAGATTCCCAACGACGAGTCATCATTTTCTCTAATTAGGAGATCTGATGTCCCTGTCTGTTTTTTCATCATTTGCAATTGATATAACATTTCAATAAACAAGAATCATCAAAAATTTAAACAAATAATAAGAAAAAACATAGTACTGTGTTAAAAGCATCAGAGTTTTTTCCCATTAGACAAATCAACATTCTCCATAAGAGTGCTGAGTCCCTGTCTATATATTGTCATCATCTGCGCACAACTAATTTCTCTAAACAAATAATTTAGCAATTCAAATCAAGAAAATATATAAATTCTGAAATAAATTTGAAAACAAAATTTAAAACATGTCAATTAAAATTACGCAAAATACAATATGCATCAGAGAGATTCCCAACGACATGTCATCATTTTCTCTAATTAGGAGATCTGATGTCCCTGTCTGTTTTATCATCACTTGCAAATTGTATAATCATTCAACAATTGAAGAAAAACTATATGATTAAACTTGTTTATGATTGACTACAATCGGTGCCTCAGAGTAAAATTAGTTTCATAGAAATTAATCTCAAAGTATATTTAACACCATCATAGGCACACAACATTAAAAACAACAAACAAAAAAGCTAATGATGTTGAAAGAAGAAACAAAAGAAGATGTTAACAAACCACGGTTGAAGAAGCACACTGGTTGGCTTTCGAAGCTGCTTAGTATGTGGTGGTTGATGGTTGTGGGTAAATATATAGAGTGGTGTGAAGGTTAGAAGGAATTAGGGTATTTGTGAATAAACGGCCGCAGAAATTTATGGTATTCAACGATGACCCGTATCGTGAGAATATAAATCGGGCTATTGAAGAACTGGCCCAAATTATGTTCACTACTTGCAAACCCGTGTTTTTCTTTTACGCCTCCTTTTGAAAATTAAAATATTTTAGATTTGCGTAATTTGGAAGTTATGGAAATAAAAAATTTAGATCATTCAAATATTTCAATTTAATTCTTAAATTTTTATTTGTCGAAACCAATGTCAAAATATAAAAATTGGGACCAATTTATAAAATTTTAATAATTTTATAAAGACAAGTTTTAACTATTGAAATTATAAAAAGTTGTGAAAATGTGAAAATTCAAAGTCATTGAATTTCTTTTGATATTTTTTTCTCTTGTGATTGAAATTCTCTAATAAATTCATGTTACTTATGTTCGATTTTCTCTTTTTGTATGTTTTCTAAAGCTACTTTTTATTTTGAATTAATCGAACATAGATGTTTATTTATAGTTAAAAGTAACAATAAAGAATGTTCTAAGATTATAATAATCATTTCTAAAAATCGAAGCTTTCAATCTTTTTCCTTTTGTCTTACGATCAATCTTCATCCTCTCGTTCTTTGACAAGTTGAATAGATCTTTCTTTATCATGTTGTGGCATGGTGATTCATTCTCCTCCTAATATGGTAATAGTGTGTGAGTGTCATGTTCATTCTGAGTGAATCTGGGAGTTATGGTGGTTTCTTCTTGTTTGTAATGCTACCAACTCCTTCCACTCGTGGTGTGCAAGTTTTTCTCCTGGTGTTCTTTAACCTCTGAATGACTTTCTCCCTAATCTTTCTCCTTTCTTCCTGATTTGGTTATCCTATATGACACTATCTGTGGAGTTTCTTGTTATAAAAACCCAAAGAATGCTAGACAAATCGAAGATACCTAGATGATGTTGGGAAAGGTAATTATTTTCATGGTGTAGGTGCATCTACGAAAGACATACTCAAACACAATGATAAAGAACTTGATCAACCTATGTTGGTGGAATTTGAGAAGGAGGGAGATGACAACCAAGAAAAGAAGGATGATGAAAAGCCAACAAAATGATGATGGTCTTCCATTGGAGTGGAGAACCTCCAAGGATCATCCTATCGAGAACATTATTGGTGATATCATAAAAGGGGTAACAACGCACTCTAAGATAAGTCATTTTTGTTATCACCACGCGTAAGTATCACAATTTGAACCTAAAAATGCTAAGGATGCCTTACTTGATGAGCACTGGCTTATAGTCATGCAAGAAGAATTGAATCAATTTAAAAGAAACAACATTTAGGACCTTGTCCCTCGTCCATAAAATCTTCAAGTTATAAGCACCCGCTGGGTATTTAGGAATAAACTTGACAAATATAGTGTGACAACAAGAAATAAAGCTTGTCTTGTGGCTCAAGGAATTTGCCTTAATGTATGTTCCTTGTATATTTCCAAAAATGTTTGATATTTTCACAAATGATGAAAACCATGAATGCTCATTTCCAAAAAAAATTGATTGATAACCATTGTGTGTTCTTAATCTTCATGCTTATAATGACTTCATGTATTAATTCTCTCATGTTTATATAAGTTTTCTCTTATTGTGCAAACATGTGTTTTGTTTATTATTTAATTCTTGCACTCATGCTTGAGCTTACTGTATGAGTATTATTTGCGATATGTGTTTCTTGTTGTGTTAGCTACATGATATGACATAATTTCTCATTTTGGTTTTATTAGTGACATATTCTTGGCGCTATGCTAGGCACATGTGTGTGTGGCTTCAGAAGTTCCATTATGATGTGTTATGTTATCGTGTTGCTATAAAAGCAACTTGACAGATTTGTTATTTCACTGTGTGTTTATTCTTTATGCATGGCATTACATTTGTTGTAATGTTGTTTGTCGGCTATTTATCAATTTCGTGTCACTACATATATACGGGGATATGTGATTGCTGCTCTTCTATGCAAAAACGCATATGAGTGACAGACTAGTATTTGTATAGGATTATGATACTTCTCACGGTTTACTATCTTTCTTTTTGGTCTTGTCAAAGGGGGAGAAAAATATGTGAAGCTTATGTTTGTCTTGAAGTTTTGAAAATTCATTTTTTCAGTAAAACAAATTTTGCAAGAGGGTGATATCAACTCAGGATTTATAGCAAGTGCTACAGGATTCAGGATATCTTTTGTAACAGTATGCTTCCGAACTAACCTATGCTTCAGTTAGGACTTTTAAAGATTGTAGCATGGTCGGGTTCGCAGTTTAAGAAACAAAGGATAAAGGCTCAAAATTTATTTGTACTCACCCGTTCTTCGTGATGTTCTTCAGTCATATGCTTAGTTAATTGTGCATTTTGAATCCCAGTTGAGTCTGGCGTCTTGTCCTTGATGTTCCAGTTATGGTTCATAGATTGAACGTTTGTTTGAGAAGACAGTCATTTTTGTAACCCTTTTTTTTTGTCGAAGATTTGTAGGACCTCTTTCTTTTCTTTTCTTTTTTCGTTATCCCTTCTTTTGCCTGAACTGTTTCTTTTTGTGATTACAGTCAGCGGGATGCCCCTATTTTCTTCTTAAGTCTCCTTCATAGGTTTTGACTTAGCGGGCTTTTATTGTGAGAGATAATGATTGCATGTTCTTAATGATTATGCGGAACCATCACCATCTTTTGATTTGGAAGGACGTCTTCGATTCCATTCATTGTGTACGAAGCGAAAGATTGCGACTAAATGGGCGTCTGAATTGACTGATAAACTACCCTGCCCCAGGTTATGATTAAGGGTTTTAATTTGTATGAAAAGAAAAACTCCTACTTCTTTGGCTCAAAGGGGTTGACTAGGGATTATCTTCCTTATAACTCCACTATTTGGGATTTGAAACAACGCTTGTACATCGTCAACAAGGTCTGTTTAAAAGCATATTGTATGGATTGTGGTATCGTTTTCGTCATTCTCTCTCTAAAGGCTTATAGCCTTTTTTAATCGAGAGTCAAATATCACGTAAAGGAAGCAAGAAAACAGTTTAAATAAGATGATAATGAAATCATTCAAGACAAACATATGTGATGCATTAATGGGAAAACCAAAGTTTGGCATAACAATAATTGTTTCAACAACAAATGAAATTACAAATGAAAAATAAAAATGAATTGGACGTTCTCAATGGTTTGGCCTAGGAGCAGTGATCACTTTGTGAGTCTATGGAGGGTCGAATTCAATCTCTTTGGCGTCAATCATATCCTGAATTTTGTTCTTCAGAGCACAGCAACCATTTGTATCATGTTCAGGACTGTCAGAATGGTATGCACACCTTTCGTCGGGGTGGTAACTAGGAGCAGAAGTATTGGGATTCTGCAGAGGAGCCTTTAATGTAATCAACCCTGCTTTCAACATGTGTTGTAGCACTTGGGCTAGTGACATGTTGATTATGGTGAATTATCTCTTAGGCGTGACTTCTTTATGTTGGTTCCCCTATTGGTGTCGTTGCATATGTGTAGAGTTAGATACCAGTACCGCCCCTATAGATTGATTGCGGTTATCGTCCTTATTGCGATCCTTCTGGACATGCACAACATTGGCTTCCCTCTTACCAGCAAATGGATTATTCTCAGCATTAGAAGATGTAGCCATCGGGATCTTCCCACTCTTGATACCACTTTCGATCCTTTCTCCAGTCAAAACCATTTCTGAGAACCCAGATGAGGAACTCCCAATCAGCAAATTGAAGAATAGGCATGTCAGAGTGCCCATGAACATGTCTACCATTTCATGATCATTCATAGGAGGTTGTACCCTGCCAGCTAGATCCCTCCATTTTTGTGCATATTCTTTGAACCCTTATCTTGATCTCATGGACATATTCTGCAGTTGCACTCGAGTTGGTGCCAGGTCAGCATTGTATTAGTACTACTTGTAGAAAGCAGCAGCCAAGTCTTCCCAGTTATGGATGTCAGTTCCTTCTAGTTGATAGAACCAATCCAGTTGAGTGTCGACCAAACTTTCTTGGAAGTAATGGACCCATAACTTCCGGTCATCAGTGTGAGGCTGGATCTTTTTGACATATGACCTCAAGTGAAGCTTGGGATAGGAAACACCGTCATATTTTGCGAAGATAGGGACCTTGAACTTAGGTGGGATGACCACCCTTGGAACCAAACCTAATTCTTTGAAATCCATATCGGGCACCCTTTGAATCTCCATGGCATTGAGCCGATCCTCCAGCCATTTGTATTTATCATCAACAGGAGGATATTGCTCCTCAGAGTAGCCAGGTTCACCTTCTTCAGACGTTGGATTGTTGTCTTCTTCCTTTGATTACTCATCCTCTTCCTCTTGATTATCCCCTCCCTTTGACGGGGTGGCGAAGTCTAGAGCTCGGTTAGCTGGTTTTCTTCTTCCCACACTCAAAACACGAACTGGTTTCTTTGCCCTCTTAGCCTTCTTTTTGACGATCAGAGCTTTTAGGTCTTCTTGCCCCTGGGTCAGAGTGGGGAACATTTGTTGGAATTGAGCATTTTGAGCCTGAAGGTCTTTGATTGTTTGTTCAAGAGCCATTTCTTTGCTTGCTGAAATAAACAACGAATAAGATGAGGACCATGCTTTGAAAATTATTTATGCAATAACATGTATGATATGCGTATGCAATGTTTTTAAGGACTCGCGAGGTAAACAAGAAGATGTCAACAGTTAAAATTTGTATCTTTGAAGAACTTCGTATTGTTGAATGTCCTTCTACAAGAGTCAAGCTCACCATATCAAGTGGGTCATAACCCCTGACTCAAGTTGTTGAGTTTTGATCTTTTGATGATGTTGGCTAGAGGGAAATAAATCCCCTTTGCCCCTTGCTAGACGTCTGATTTACCATAACCTGCATCACAAACCCTTGAAATCCTTGAAATGGTTAAGAAAATGTTGTGGCATGATGTTATATGTGTATGTTATGCGTTAAGCAAAAGTGTAAGGTGATGAAGACAACTGAGTCTAAGAAATCCAGGTTACTGGATGATGACTGTAAACAAATCCTACAAGGCGGTCATGTTATTAGATAAAAACCCAGCAAGTAGTTGAAAGCAAGAGTCGCCACCGTCTTTTCTTTTATCCAATAAAGGAAAGGGTGAAAAGAACAAAAAAAGACCTTTTCGAGATGTTTTCTGAGTAAGGGGGTAGATTATGGAAAGGGAAGGTGTTAGCACCTGTGATCGGTGGGAATGAGACATGACTGTTTTGGAATGCTGGTTCGCGTTTGCGTTTGTTTTCGCAAAAATGTCGCGGTAAGCAAGAGTCGCCACCGTCTTTTATTTTATCCAACAAGGAAAGGACAAAAGCACAGAAAAATTCCTTTTCGAGATGTTTCTCGGGTTCAGAAGGTAGATTATAGAAAGGGAAGGTGTTAGCACCCTTTCTATCCGTGGTTATCCACGGGCTCTTAGGTACTTGCTCACTATGTTTTCAAAAGTTTTCTTTTCTTTGTGTTTGTGGGTTTTGAAAAGAGTTTTGTTTTGAAGAGAGTGTAAGTACGAAAAGTTTTGTTTTTGTTTTCAAAAGAGCAAGTACTTGAGAACATCTACCTACTCAAAAAGGAATTAAATTGTGCAAATGTCCTTTGGACAATGCTATCCCACTATTGAGGAGTAGGTAGCACCATCATTCGAGTTTTCGGGTCAATTTGATTTTAGGGATGTGTGGTCACTAAAGCAATGTTAGGACGCCTTAGCGGTAACCCTAATGTCTTAGATCATTTTATCCGAGGCAACCGTTTCGAGGCAACTTATGATCTTTGGACAAGAGGGCGACCTCTAAAACATCCTATACTCAATGACCACGTTCGAGGCAACCAAGTGAGGCGTACCTAAGAGTGGCATGTGCGAGTGTGTCAATTTTCAGTTTGTATTATCTTTACATGTCATGGTGAGCTACTTGTTGATTTTAAGTTAAGATAGATATTGTCATGCATAGCCTATTATTCATACATCTAGCAGTTAATGGTGGCGGAAAATAAATTGCGGAAAATAAAGCTAAGCTATTACAAGGCGTCGGGTATTTATATCGCCAAAAACAAACCCTTAAAATTAAATGCGAAAAGGTAAATAAAAGCGGTAAATAAAAAGTCCTAAGTTAAAACTATTACATCCTCGGAGCAATTACAATATATGGATCAAAATAATATGCGCGAGAAAAGTTGAATCAGATTGTCCTTTAGGGTTTTGACCCTTTTATTGAATAAAGCATTTTTTGGTCTTTTTTGAATTAAGAATTAAGTCTAAATTAATAATGGAATTAATTAATGAAAAAAAAAAGGAAATATTTTTTTAGCTTTATTTTAATTAAGGAAATAAAATCAGAAATATTAAAAAAAAACCTAATTCTAAGTCAATTTTAATTTATTGCAAAATATGTTGGTATTAAACCTAATTAAAAAAAACTAAATTAATTGGTTAATGGTTTATTTACAAAAATAAAATAGTGAAGTTAATAAATATTATTTTTTGTGTTTTCTGATTTTTATGAGAAAAATTAAGGGTTGATTAATTAACGATAAAAATAATGAAAACAAATTAAATAAAGAAAGAAAATAAAAGTAAACCAAAGGGGGAGTTGGGCCCCAAATCAGGAGGTTTGGCCAGCATTTTCTTGGCCCAAACATATTCCAGCCTGCTTTAACTTTCAGATTGCATGTGCGCTTATTGACCAGGGTTCATGGTGAACCTCCATCCTGGACTATTGGATCTGAATCTAGAACCACCTGGCCTTTGAGATCTGGAGGTATATGGTGCTCCCTGCCTGAAGTGCTGCATGTGAACGCCTGAAACAAAATGATAACAAAGTTTGGGGGACCTGGGATTCGAATCCAGGTCCCAAGGGGTCTTGCACTAACACGTTCACCAACCAGCCAGTTTGTTCAATTTGTCATTGGAATAAGAAATAAATAATATATGGGAAAATCAATGAATATGCTGGAAAATAAGAAAAAACGCGCTAATGTTCAAATGATCCAATCACGCTATGACACATCTTTATATTCTTCACAAAAACCTGGTTCAGTTACCTGCAGATTTTTATCCGCAGGAAGTTTCGTGGGATGGTTCTAAAATGCTCCCTAGGTCACAAAAATGGAATCCAAGAGTACTACTGTACTCGTCTCACTCCCCTGAACTCATCCATGGCCATTGTTGGCCTTGATTTAACCTGCATGCAAAACGCCTAAAAACATACACAAGAACCCTAGGTTATGGATATGGGGTTAGAGGTCACGAAAATACAATCAAATAATGCAGTTTGCTTAGGAATTTAATGGTTAATACAAATATGCAAGAAATTTGGCACAAAGATGCATAAAAACTGAGTTACGATTCCATATGCAGAGCAAGGTTCATGGGGGCTTACAGTGCGTTATAGGCAGTGAAAGGCTTGGTTTTTGATTGGTCTTGCTTCAGGAGGTTTCTGGCAAGAGGGCTATGTTGTTTTTTGGATTGAATTCGCTTCTAAGGTTGTTTTCAATCTCACACTTTTTCAAGGTTTCTTGCAAAGTGGTGTGGTCGTTTCTGCAGAGTTTTTTCTTTGTTCCTCTCTCGTGTCTTTTGAGAGCATGAGGTTTATATAGACAAGGAATTTAGGTCAACATTTGTGTATCAAATCTTGGTCCATTATGATGAAGAGATTTAATTTGATTTCTTCATAAAGACTTGCTATATTTGATTCAAACATGTGCCAATCTATTTTCATGCGTTATTGCCAGCCTGTTATGAGCTGTTTGGGCCTCCAACATGATGAAAATCGAAAGCTGACTTACAGATCCACTTTCCTTCGATTGACACTCCCCCTGCTTCGATTGCTTCAAAGTCCCAATTCGAACTACTCCAGTTTCGATGTCACAGCCCCTTTGATTGAGCCTCCCTCTGCTTCAATTGCATATTTGCAAGGGACACATGTCATTGTGAACTTTGGGGTGAACCTGGACAAGTTAGGATATGTGTTTTTGCCTAGTCATGCCAGCCTACTTCATTCCTTCTAATCTGCCTTCTTTGTCAGCTTCAAAGTCCAATTCGAATATATTTAGAACATTCCCTATTAGACAACTTCGACCAGCCCTTGGCCTTGTGATGAGTCTAAGTTCTGATTCAAAGTGTCCAGAACTTCCTTCATCAGAGCATCTTAGATTAAGAGAAACTCTGCACTGAAATTCCATTCGAAGGTCATTTCGTTCTGATGTTCTGATTGAGGTAAAGTATGAAGTTCCAGTCGAAGGACCCTCTGAAGTACTAGTCGAAGCATTGTGAAATTGACCTGATCGAAGGGGTCTAGCACTCAATCGAAGACTTGCACACCAAAGCTTGATCAAAAGAGGTCTAGCGCTCAATCGAAGACTTGCAGACCAAAGCTTGATCGAAGGAGGTCCATCGCTCAATCGAAGACTTGCAGACCAAAGCTTGATCGAAGGGTTCCAAACACCTAATCGAAGCTTACTAATCAAAGCTGATCGAAGAGTGCCAAATGCCCAATCGAAGACTGGTGATTCAAGCCTGTATCGAAGGATTTTGGATACCCAATCGAAGACTTTTCCCATATGCCAATCGAAAGACACTTTGTTCATCTTCAAAAAAACTTTATTTTTCTTAGGCAAGGGTTTGTGATCACCATGTAAGGGAAGACCTTTGAAAACATGAGAGGGTAAATTTTGGGGTACAACAGTTGCCCCTGTTCAATTTTCTTAAACCTGAGGATACAGATTGGCTTTGGAGCCTTTCGTGATCCGAAGGTGGAAGATAATTGAACACTAGAGTGCCCAGAAATTTGCACTCGCATGGTGTAGTATCAACATTATGATGTCGGGAATGGGCTTACAGATGCCATTTGGAGATTGTTGGTAGGAGGATGGGCTTATAGATGCCATCTGCAGGAGTGTCGATCGCATAAGAGATTCCTTAGCGAGAACTTGCATACCTGAGAAAGAAAGATGGTCTTCCTGGCTTGTTACAGGTGTTAACCTTCAATCTCTTCATATAGATAATTTTCCTGGCTTGTTACAGGTATTAATCTACAATCAGTCGTCCACAAATAGTTTTCCTGGCTTGCTACAGGTATTCAACTGGGACTTAAAAAGGTTAGCCGATGAGATAGTTGTCCTGGCTGGTTTCAGGTATTAATCTCTTACCTGAGAAAGAAAGATAATTTCCTGGCTGGTTTCAGGTGTTAATCTTCAATCTCTTCATGTAGATAATTTTCCTGGCTTGTTACAGGTATTAATCTACAATCAGTCGTCCACAGATAGTTTTCCTGGCTTGCTACAGGTATTCAACTGGGACTTAAGAAGGTTGGTCGAGGAGATAGCTGTCCTGGCTGGTTTCAGGTATTAATCTCTGACCTGAGAAAGAAAGATAATTTCCTGGCTTGTTACAGGTGTTAATCTTCAATCTCTTCATGTAGATGATTTTCCTTGCTTGTTACAGGTATTAATCTACAATCAGTCGTCCACAGATATTTTTCCTGGCTGGTTACAAGTATTAATCTGGAACTTAAAAAGGTTGGTCGAGGAGATAGCTGTCCTGGCTGGTTTCAGGTATTAATCTCTGACCTGAGAAAGAAAGATAGTCTTCCTGGCTTGTTACAGGTATTAATCTTCAATCTCTTCATGTAGATAATTTTCCTGGCTTGTTACAAGTATTAATCTACAATCTCTTCATGTAGATAATTTTCCTGGCTTGTTACAGGTATTAATCTACAATCTCTTCATGTAGATAATTTTCCTGGCTTGTTACAGGTATTAATCTACAATCAGTCGTCCACAGATATTTTTCCTAGCTTGCTACAGGTATTAAACTGGGACTTGAAAAGGTTGATGGTAGCCATATTTTGATTGACCTTCTCGTGAAAAAGGTAAACGTTAGCTGTATGCAATGTCATGATGTATGAAATGCATGATGTCATGATGTTCTCAAAAATAAATGAGATTGTGTCGTATGCACTTTATCATGTATGTAAATAGGAAGTATGAAATGTGAAATGTTTATGAATGTATTTTCGTCTGGGAAAATAAATCCTTGATAAATGTCGGGGAGTTTGTTAAATCCTGGACTGCTGTTGAAGAGTATGTGTGTCTTCAAACTTTGTTTAGAATGTTTCTGATGGGGATGACGAACGAAGATGGTTGTGAGAATAAACCTGTAGGAGAAAATAACCCCGTTGGGGAATAAATATGGTGAAGAGATTACTCTGCGGGGAATTACTCTGTGGGGAAGAGATACTTTGCTGAGATTTTAATGATAAACTCCGCTGGGGATTCCGTTGATAAGCTCTGTTGGGGATTTTGATGATGACTCTGCTTGGGATAGAAAGAACTTCGTTTGGGATGATCTTTCAGTTGCAACTTGCTAAGGATAACCCAGTTAGACTCTTGTGAGGATAACCTCTAAATTTGGCTGGGGAGACTTATTTGTGCTTCACAGGGGATAAGCTTCCAGAACCTACTAGGGAAGATGATTCAACTCCATTGGGGGAACTTTTTTAGACTGCGCTGGGGAAATGGCTCCACTGGGGGTATCTTGCATTCTACAGAGGAACATTCTTATACTCTGTCGAGGAATATTAAGACTGTCAGGGATACTTTTATGCTTGCTGGGGAATATCCTTATACTCCGCTGGGGAATATTAAGACCTTCTGGGGATACCCAATCTTTTTAGGGCTGATGGTAGACCAACTCTGCTTGGGGGAGAGTATGGCTGATTCGTTCATAGTTGCAAGTCTCAGCTGAGAGAGCTACCATTACTATTTTACTCTGCGGGGAGTGACGGTATCTTGGTCACATTCTTCAGCTGAACTTACCTTGGTACCTTGGTGGACATAGCAACTAGCCCGCTCAGACAATTCTTATTGCCCCTACTTCTGATATCACCCGTAATTAGTCCTTTGTTTCGCATGTAAATATTTATGAGCAGCAATTAATGTCAAATGCATATATCAAAAATGAACATTGGACGTTCTTTGCAAAACAAAACATATAAAGGGAAAACAGTTTGAAATTTGTCTGAAAATGAATTTGTATTGATTTTGAAGTTTTCCTATAAATAGACGCTTTTGTATAAGAGGTTGACATCCTAGTAAGAGAACGCCGCCGAACAAATAGGATTTATACAATTTGTGAAAAGAAAACAAAACAGCTATGTGAATAGTCCCACTGGGTTCCAACTCTGCTATTGCCTTTATATCTTCAAGCATCTCATCACTTTGCTGCTTAGTTGAAGGTGAATCTGATTGACTGGTGTCGTCCGAGCCTGATAGTTGATACCAAAGTTTGGATGTAGGGTGATCCAATGAGACATAATGTTACGCTTATCCCTAACTTTTGCCTGGACCGTTAGGGATGGCAAGCAGACCCAAACCCGCGGGCCCCACCCGCACCCGAGTCAATGGGTGAAACCCGAATTGACTGGGTTTGGGTTCGGGTTCGGGTGCCACCCGATATTTCGGGTGTGGGTTTGGGATAGCTTAAACCCGCACCCGAAACCACACCCGCTTATATGTTAAATTACAAAACTATCCCTAAATATATATATATATATATATATATATATATATATATATATATATATATATATATATATATATATATATATATATATATATATATATATATATATATATATATATATATATTTCAATAATTAAAAATAAAATGTAGGGTTTATTGTTCAGTATATCACATCTTAAGAGACAAAAAAACCAGAACAAAATTTCTCCTTCATCCTCCTCGCGACTCCCTCTGAACTCTCCTTCTCCAGCTAGCCACTCAATCTCCCTGCTACCTACCATCATCCTCGTCACCTTCCAATCCCTCACTCCCATCCGCCTACCCGCGACATACTCCCTCGTCGAACAACCAAGTAACACCGAAACCTTCCAACAACCACTATCCCCCTCAGCTTCCGCGGCCATTCCCTCCGAACTCCAATAAACGTCTCGTGAACCAGCCTCCCTCCACCGTAAACCCTTCCTTCCATTCCGGCTTCCTCTCTTCTGTCAACATCATCATCCGCGCAACAGAAACCAGCTCGCACAATCCGCCACTACTTCTGATTCGACTCAGCACCGCCATCATTGTTGGTAAAATACTCTCACTATTTTTCTTCCTGGCTTGTGATTCTATTAATGGTAATGAGAAATTGATTTTGTTTTGGTTTTAAATGTTGTAGCTAATGGATATTATTGTTGAGATATTGGTGATTATGGTTGATTAGTATTCAAATTGATTTTGTTAGATTGTTTTGTTGATAAGGTGAAATTGTTGTTGTGATTTGTGGAAGTGTTGGTGATGATATTGTTAATTTAAGGGAGAAGTTGATTTGTTGTTCTTGGGTTATTGTTGAAGATAATTGTGTTTTGAAATTTAGAAGGATTGATGACATTGTTATGTTACTGCTATGTTATATTTTCATGTAGGTACTAATGGTATGAGTGAATTGGTAGCATAGTTCTTGACCATAACATAATTGTTATTGAATCAATGTCTTGATACCATGCTTATATGTGTTGAACCAGAGTGAGATTTTGGTATCAATGTCACTTTACCCGTGTTGATTTTGAGTAATAGAGTTTGGTTAATATTGGTGTTTGTTCGTGAATCTTTGGTGTCGACACCATTCTATTTAATCTAAATCCGTTAAAGCTTGGTTGGTGTAAAGTTATTGAACATGTTGAATTGGAATCTTTGAACTTATTTGTCTGAGTTGGTTGCTGCCCGGATATTGCAAAGAGGTTAAAAACCTTGGCTTAATTTTGGTTTTGCTCATTTTTTAAGTTAACTTGTATATACCATGAGTTTAGTTCCATATTGACTTTGGTTTTGATTTTTTAGAATGAGAAATTGTGCTCCTAATGTGGTTTTAAGTGTGTTGTAAAACTTGAAACTCTCGTGAACTCTTGGTTGTTAATTGTCTTACTACTTCCCTGTTAATTCACAAGTTAATGTCAATTGTGATTTGATTCATGTTCTTGCTTGGTTATGTATGTATGATGATTTCTAATTGTGAAATTTGGTTACTAATACATGTAATTTGATGCAAGTTCATCTGTCTCTTTTAATTCCTCTTGTGTTACTAATAAGTTTGTTATTGTGAAGGCTTCCAAGGATGGTTCGAACACTTATTTCCTCTTAGCATAGCGTAGTTGTTTAAAGACCTACCTCGAAGTAGGCAATTTATGCTTGTTTAAAGACCTACTTTGAAGTTGGCGATTTCTGATTGTTTAAAGAAATACCTTGAAGTAGGTGATTTCTAATTGTTTAAAGACATACCTTGAAGTGGCCAATTTCTGCTTGTTTAAAGACCTATCTTGAAGTAGACGATTTCTGATTCTTTAAAGATCTACTTTGAAGTAGGTGATTTTTGACTTAAAGTTCTATATTGAAATAGACAATGATTTTTTTTTGTGTGCACTTGTGCAATTGTTGAAAGCTAGACTTTGAGGACGCATCATGTTGTTCCATGGTTGAAAGCTAGACTTTACTGCACCTGTATGAATATAGTAACAAATGGAAGCGTTGTGTGACGTGTCCAATTTTGTGGAATCTCCTCGCGTTGCACTCGGATCATATCCCATTGCTGTTGGACTGTGAATCTTTGACAGTTGAAAAAGAGAGATATAACTTCATATTTGAAACAAAACCATGTTGTCTCGTGTAAAAACATTACTTTTAATAATAGCTTTTATCAATAATAGTTTTTATCATTTTAATTTCTTTTTTAAACTTTGTATGAATGTTAAGGTGTTTGCGATTATGAATCTTGTGGTGGTATGTTTTTTCGTGCCTTCTTAAAGTCTCATTTTCTTTTATACAATTGTTTATGAAATTTCTTGTTGTTTGTAGTAGGTAAAATGGATCAAGTGAACACAACCCCGGAACCAGAAGGAGCATCTAATCCTACACAAGAAAGTACATGTCCAACTCAGGAGGTATCTTCTAATCCGAATCCGACACCTGAACCTGATATTGGGCAACAAGAAGAAATTGATACAATTTTAGAACCTGCATCAAAGATACTTAGAAGTAATGTGTGGCAAGAATTTAAAAAGATGAAAGTGAATGGAAAAGATAAGGCTGAATGCATCTGGTGTAAAAAACAACTTAGTGGCACTTCAAAGAATGGAACAAATCACTTGAAAGGACATCTCTTGAGTTGTATTCAAAAAAAAAGATCAAGACTAGAAACCATGACAAAGGACAACCATTTCTCCTACCGACTATCTCAGAAGGAAAGCAAGAGTTGGGAATTGGAACTTATGATCCAGAACATGTGAAGAAGTTGATTGCTGAAGCTATTATTATGCACGATTATCCACTATCAATTGTGGATCACATTGGTCTTAGAAGAGTCTTTGTTTCTCTCCAACCATTGTTTAAAGTTCCTACTCGAAACACAATCAAGAAGGAGGTATTGAAAGTTTATGATTTTGAGAAAAAATGTGCTATGAAGATGTTAGATAACCATGAAGGGAGAGTGGCAATTACCACAGATATGTGGACTTCAAGCAACCAAAAAAAAGGGTATATGGCGGTTACGACTCACTATATTGATGGCTCGTGGACTTTACAGAGTCGAATCTTGAGGTAACAATGTTTATATTTTATAACTTAATTGTATCTTTTTTTTTTGTTCTTAATGACAATAAGTGAAAGACTTGTTTTTTGTAAATATTATGTTAGGTTCATTTATGTTCCAGCCCCTCACACTAGTGAAAGACTTGCTGAAGCACTTGTTAATTGTTTAATGGACTGGAACATTGATTCAAAGCTTTCTACGATTACTTTAGATAATTGTAGCACAAATGACTCAATGATTAGGAAAATTAAGGATAAGTTGTCGTTGGAATGTTTAATAAGGGATGGGTCTTTGTTACATATGCGTTGTTGTACGCACATCCTAAATTTAATTGTTCAGAAGGGGCTACAAGTGATTAAGGATGGCATAGAAAATATTCGGGATAGTGTAGGATTTTGGAGTGCTACACCTAAAAGGTATGAAAAATTTGAAGATACCGCTAGACAATTGAGAATTATTTGCACTAGAAAGTTAGCTCTAGATTGTCCAACAAGATGGAATAACACATATATGATGCTTGATATTGCCATAGAGTACAAGGATGTATTTATTCGGTTGAAGCAACGTGAGTCTTTGTACACTTGTCTTCCAACTAATTCACAATGGCAATTTGCTAAAGATGTTTGTGGGTGCTTAAAATTATTTAATGAAGTAACTGAGTTGATTTCTGGTACACAATATCCAACTGCCAACTTGTACTTTCCTAAGATTTGTAAGATTAAGTTGGCAATAGAGGAATGGAAGAAGTCCTCCAATTCAATTATTGAGATGATGGCCACAAGAATGATGGAAAAATTTCAAAATTATTGGAGTGGTGTTCATGATATGATGGGAGTTGCTGCAGTTTTGGATCCTAGGAAGAAGATGGTTGTACTTAATTTCTGGTTTCCTAAGTTGTATGGAGAAGAATCAAGTGCACAAGTTAGTAGAATCAAAGATATGTGTTATGATTTGCTCAATGATTATCAACAGATTAAACTTAGAGATGCACAACCTACTGCTCCATCCATTGGTACAACTGCTATTATTGATGACGAGGCTGAATTTAATGCATACGTTGAGACAATTTCCGTTGCCGAAGACTCAAGTTCAAGTGTTAAGTATGAGTTAGATCATTATTTGAAAGAGCCAGTTATAAAAAATACTCCAGAATTTGACATTTTTAATTGGTGGAAGGTAAATGGAGTTGTGTATCCAACACTTCAAGCAATTGCAAGAGATGTGTTAGCTATTCCTATCTCTACAGTAGCTTCTGAATCGACCTTCAGTAATAGTGGTAGAATATTGAGTCCTCATCGTAGCCGACTTAACTGGACTACCGTAGAGGTTTTGATGTGTGCTAGGAGTTAGCTATGGGCTGCTGAGAATAACGGTATGTCATTGTCAAATTATTTTTACTTTCTACCTTAATTTTTTTGTTATATAATGTATTACTACTTTGGTATGTCATTGGCAAATAATATATTACTAATTTTTCTTGTTATATAATATATATATAGGAATTTTTAGAGTTGCAGAAGAAATTGCTACTATGTTGAATGAAATGGAGTCAGACGATGAAGGTATTTTGTACTTCATTTGGTGTAGAAGTTTTAAGCTTTAGTGTTTTATTTAACATCAATTTATTTGTTAATACAGCTGAGTTGATGGAAGGTTGTTTGGGTTACCATTTTGAAGATTAGAAGTTGTTGTTTCTATATGTTAACATGGTGAGTATTATTGTTTCTATCTCCACCATTGTTGCCCCGACTAATTTGCACTAATACTTTTGATATTAGACAGTTCTTTTAGTGTCGTGCTTATGTTTCTAGACAGTTCAAAAACATGATATTTAACGCGCATGCAAGCATGCTGAAAGTTAGTAGACAAACATTATTATAGGCAGTTTTATTCCAGTTGCAAACATGATAAATTATCAAGAATATGGCATGTTAAAATTATTACAATTTAAAAGCGATATGTTATCTGTGTTGTAAGCTATTACATCTCTGTATGTATCAAGAAGTGGTCTAAAGGATTCTTCTTATTACAATTTAAAAGTTCAGCATTACCAAGAATTAAGTTACATGTTTTATATGTTTTAAGTTTCACATGTTTGTTATTACAATTTAAAATTATGATGATAATATCTATTAGTGTTTCTTAACATGTGAAATATATTTTCTTTGTAATAGGTAAAATAGATCAAGTGAACACAACTCCAAAGCCGGAAGGAACATCTAATCTTACACAAGAAAGTTGTAATATATTAGCTTGTTGTTGTTGAAAAGTTGTAATTTGATTGTAGAATTTAATTTTAATTGTAATGTTAAGATGTTGAAGACTATGTTAAGATAATTGTGATTGCATTTTCTTGAAGACAATGTAAAGAGACCTTATTTTAATTGTAATTTTTTTTTTTGATTTTTGGTGCGGGTTTGGGTTTGGGTGAAAAAACTCGAACCCAACGGGTGCGGGCGCGGGTGTGATTTTGTCACCCAAATAGCCTTCGGGTTCGGGTTTGGGTGAAAAAACCCGAAACCAACGGGCGCGGGTGTGATTTTGTCACCCGAATAGCCTTCGGATTCGGGTTCGGGTTCGGGTGATGATTTCGGGTGAGGGTGTGGGTAGTGTGAAACCCGCACCCGACCCGACCCGTTGCCATCCCTATGGACCTCCCTTTCGGGTTTTCAGTCCACCGGGATACCCATTTTTGCCCAAGCCACCTTTTCAGGTTTTCGACTTGCCGGGTGTACATATTTTTTTTTATTTTCATCCCTTATTTTTCCCGAACCCTTTTGGTTCACCGGGAAGCCCTGATTTTTGCCTAGGCCAGTCGGCCTAGCGGGTCTTTGATTATGCGCAATATCTTTTTACTATGTCTGCATTGACGGGATGAGGAGGGTCATCACCATCCATGGTGGTTAGAATCATCGCTCCTCCTGAGAAAATGTTCCTAACCACAAATGGCCCTTCGTAAGTAGGGGTCCATTTGCCCCTGGGATCACCTTGAGGTAAGATAATACGCTTGATTACCAGGTCCGCAACTTGATACTCTTGTTGTCTGACTTTCTTGTTAAATGCCTTGATCATCCGTTTTTGGTACGTCTGACCATGACAAATAGCAGTGAGTCTCTTTTCGTCGATTAGGTTCAGTTGATCAAGTCGGGCCTGAATCCAGTCGTCTTTGCTCAAACCTGCATCCTTCATGATTCGAAGAGAGGGTATCTGAACTTCAATAGGCAAAACTGCTTCCATGCCATAAACCAAGGAATAGGGCGTTGCCCCTGTTGACGTCCGTGCTGAGGTGTGGTACCAACGAAGAGCAAATGGTAACATCTCGTGCCAGTATTTGTAGGTCATTGTCATCTTCTGCACAATCTTCTTAATATTCTTATTTGCCGCTTCGACAGCCCCATTCATCTTCGGCCGGTAGGGAGAAGAGTTGTGGTGCTGTATTTTGAATTGCTCGCAGAGCTCAGTGATCATCTTGTTGTTAAGATTGGTACCATTATTCGTAATGATCCTTTCTGGTACGCCGTAACTACATATCAGGTTGTGCCGAATGAACCGTGCCACGACGTTCTTGGTTATCATAGCAAAGGAAGCTGCTTCAACCCACTTAGTAAAGTAATCAATCGCTACCAGGATGAAACGTGCCCGTTGGATGTCGTAGGTCTGATCTCGCCGATCATATTAATGTCCCACATTGCAAAAGGCCAAGGTGTTGTCAAGACATTTAGAGGAACTGGAGGAATGTGCCCCTTATCAGCATAGACCTGGCACTTGTGACATGTTCGAGAATGCTGATAACAGTCAGCTTCCATTGTGGACCAGTAATATCCTACCCGAAGGATTTTCTTTGCCATGGTATGTCCACTGGAATGAGTTCCGAAAGTACCTTCATGCAGCTCTGCCATGATCCTTTCTGCTTCAATCTTATCCACACAACGCAGTAAGGTTGAATCATGGTTACGTTTGTAAAGAATGCCATTGCTGATGAAGAACTTTGCCGCGAACCTTCTCAGAAACTTCTTGTCATTAACAGATGCACCCTCGGGGTATTCTTGAGCTTCAAGGTACCTCTTCACTTCATGATACCAAGGCTTTTCTGTTACCTCTTCGGTCTCAAGATCACATCAATGTGCAGGTTCATCCAATTTCCAAATAATGATCTGGGGGGCCTCGTTGTCCCATTTGACTTTGAACATAGAAGACATCGTAGCTAACGCGTCCGCCAACTGATTCTCCTCTCTTGGGAAGTGTTCAAAGGTTATCTCCTCGAAGTGGGGAAGCAACGTCAACACATACTCCTTGTAAGGAATAAGATTTGGGTGTTTCGTATCCCACTCGCCTTTGATCTGACTGATCACGAGAGCGGAATCTCCGAAGACACTCAGAAACTTAATCCTTAGGTCAATTGTTGCTCGAAGACCCATGATACATGCTTCATACTCCGCCATATTGTTGGTGCAGTTGAAACATAGTCGGGCGATAAGTGGAGTATGTGAGCCATTAGGAGATATGATCACAGCGCCAGTGCCATTACCCAAAGCGTTTGAAGCTCCATAAAAGTGCATAGACCATCGGGATCCTTCCTCAGGTCCTTCATCCGGTCCAGGTGTCTCACAATCAGTCACTACCATGATATTCTCGTCTGGAAATTCAAAGTTCATAGACTGGTAATCATCCACTGCCTGATGTGCCAAATGGTCTGCCAATACACTTCCCTTGATTGCTTTTTGAGTCGTGTACTGTATGTCATACTCAGTCAAGATCATCTGCCATCTTGTTATTCTTCCGGACAAGGCGGGATTTTTGAAGATATACTTGATTGGATCCATCTTTGAAATCAACAAAGTAGTGTGAGTCAACATATACTGTCTCAGCCGGCGAGCAGCCCATGCCAAAGCGCAACAAGTTTTCTCGAGTAGTGAGTATCGGGTCTCATAGTTGGTAAACTTTTTGTTAAGGTAATAAATAGCATGCTCTTTTCGGCCAGACTCGTCATGCTGGCCTAGCACACACCTCATTGAGTTATCAAGTACTGTTAAGTATAAGATCAGAGGCCTCCCTTCAACTGTTGGCATAAGAATAGGTGGCTCCTGGAGATACTCTTTGATTATTTCGTAATCGGCCTGGCATTCATCGTTCCAACGTACCACTTGATCTTTCTTCAGTAGCTTGAAGATTGGCTCACAAGTAGCAGTTAGGTGCGAGATGAATCGGGCAATGTAATTCAGACGTCCTAGAAAGCCTCTGACCTCTTTCTCTGTCTTGGGAGCTGGCATCTCTTGTATAGCTTTCACCTTGGCAGGGTCCACTTGAATACCTTTGTCGCTCACGACGAAACCTAGTAGTTTGCCAGATCTCACCCCGAAGGTGCACTTGTTTGGGTTCAACCTCAGCTTGTACAACTTCAACCGGTCAAACAGCTTCTATAGATGGTCAAGGTGTTCCTCCTCAGTTTGGGACCTCGCAATCATATCATCAACGTATACTTCAATCTCATGATGGATTATGTCATGAAACAAAGCAACCATGGCATGCTGGTATGTTGCCCCAGCATTTTTCAACCCAAAAGGCATGACCTTGTAACAAAAGGTGCCCCACTGAGTAACAAAAGTGGTCTTCTCCATGTCTTCAGGAGCCATCTTGATTTGATTATAACCGGAGAAACCGTCCATAAAGGAGAATACCTTGTGCTGAGCAGTATTGCCAACCAGAACGTCGATGTGAGGTAGAGGGAAGTCGTCCTTGGGACTTGCCCTGTTCAAATCTCTGTAATCGACACACATTCTGACCTTACCATCTTTCTTCGGCACTGGAACCACATTGGCGACCCACTGAGGGTAAGGAGTTACTGCTAGAAAACCGGCGTCAAATTGTTTCATAACCTCAGCCTTGATTTTCTCGGACATCTCTGGACGCATATGGCAGACCTTCTGTTTTACGGGAGGGCAGTCTTCCTTGGTAGGCAGGCGATGAACCACAATGTCAGTATCCAACCCAGGCATATCTTCGTAAGACCAGGCAAAGATTTCCACGTAGTCATGCATCATCTGAATCAACCGCTATTTCACACTAAGCTCCAGATTTGCACCGATCTTGACTTCCTTTTTGTCTGTCTCGGTACCCAGATTCACTGTTTCCACTGGCTCCTCATGTGGCTGAATGGCCCTCTCTTCCTGGAGTAACAGTCTTGCAAGTTCACCAGGCACTTCGCAATCATCTTCACCTTCGTCTTCGGCTAAGTTGATCGGATTTTCGAAGTTATAACTGGCAGTAGCAGAGTCGTTACCAGTGAGATCCATAGTGGATTGAGACCTGTATATGTGAGTGTGTGTAAAATAGTTGTTTTACAATATATAATAAAGAAAGACAAGGAGCGCAAGATTTGAAATGCAAAAAAAATGTCCAATGCTTTTATTAATGATATATGAAAATGGCACACAAAAGCCCTCACAAATGAAGCCACGGTGCCTCGGGTAAGACACCAGGCCATAAAGTTTCACAATATTGTCTGTTACAAATTTAAAACAAAGAGTTCATTACTGGGTAACAAAAGTAATAGGGATGAAGTCCTTTGCTGTCCAGTTGCTTGGTCCACCGTTGGTCATAGGGTAGATCCAACTGTCGATATCAAACTCTTCATCATCATCATCCCTAATAGCATTTACTCCATGCTTGGGCATGGGGGATGTTACAACATTAGGCCTCTCGGGCGCCTCAAACTCAATCTCCTTTGCCTCGATTAGGTCTTGAACCTTGTTCTTTAAAGCCCAACAATCATCCGTATTATGCCCCCGGCTATCAGAGTGATAAGCGCAGCGGGCGTTAGGGTTATACTTTGGTGATGTCGTATTTAAAATCTTCGGAGCTTCTTTTAGAGTCACCAGATTGGTATTCAGCAACTGTGGCAACATCTGAGATAAAGTCATGCTGAGACGAGTGAATTGCCTTCGAGGTCTCTCGCCCCTTTGTTGGTTGTGATGCTGAGGAGCATCAGCAGGTTTTGAAATAACAACCGCGTTGACAACTTGGCAGTGTTCAGGTCTATTCTATCTTCTTGAACCGTAGACAACACTGGATTCTTTCTTAAATGGCTTTTTCTCGGTGCCCGATGAGGCACCCTTCTGTATCTTCCCAGCCTTGATACCAACTTCAATCCTCTCACCAGTCAAGATAAGGTCTATAAACCCGGCTGAAGAGCTTCGAATCAAATGGTTAAAGAATGGACCAGACAGGGTCCCCAAAAACATATCAACAAGTTCACGATCAGCTAAAGGTGGTTGCACCCTTCTGGCAAGGTCTCTCCATTTTTGAGCGTACTCTTTAAATCCTTCACCCGTCCTTATTGACATACCCTGGAGTTGGGTACGCGTAGGAGCAAGGTCGGAGTTATACTGATACTGCCTATAGAATGCAGTAGCCAAATCCTCCCAGTTGCGGATGCTGGCTCCATCCAGCTGATAGAACCACTCAAGCTGAGTCCCTGAGAGACTGTCTCGAAAGAAATGGATCCACAAGTTCTTATCAGCAGTGTAAGGTTGGATCTTCCTCACATATGACCAGAGGTGCAGCTTTGGACAGGAAGCTCCGTCATACTTGGAAAAGGCAGGTGCCTTGAACTTATGGGGAATCACCACCCCAGATGATAGACCTAGATCTCCGAAGTTCAGACCGGGCACCTTCTGTATTTCCATGGCGCTCAAGCGGTCTTCCAGCTGTTTGTACTTATCCTCAGCAGGAGGATACTGTTCTTCATCATAGTCCATCTCGTTGTCGGAGACCATAGAGATAGGAGCCCTCCTTTCTTGTGGGCTGTCTTTCCCTCCAGATGAGGTGGTCAGATCAACTTTGTTTTGCAGCCCGTTTCCAAACCTGCGTCCGGTGTTGAACATGACGGTCCTCTTTTTCTTCTTCTTCCTCTCTTTCAGAATCAGGGTCTTCAGGTCCTGCTGACCCTTAGCTAGGCTCATGACCAACTCTTGAAATTGGGCATTCTGGGCCTGGAGGGCCTTAATAGCTTGCTCAGTGGAAGGTTCAGTAGACATGATGATTGCTGAAATAAACAGCGAAGAAGATAAGAGTCTTGTAAAAGGGTACCTGTTTATGAAGTGCATGAGATGAAATGCGTATGATTTATGATTTCAAAGACAATCGAGATTCAAATTTGTAAACAAGAAAGGAAACACACTTTATTAGATTTAACTTCAGAATTTAAATTGTTCAACAAATTGCCCTTAGGCGTTACAAGAACGGAAATACTGAAAAGTAAATAAAAACTGTAAAAGAAATCATCAAAGGTCCATCAATGCTCCCATGGCCTCTTCTTCTCAGTGCGGATATAATCATTCAGGATCCGCTCGTTCTCCAGTTGCTTAGTCAGCTTCTGGATCTTCTGTTCTTGTTCATTGAACCTCTCCCGATAAGAATCATGTTCTTCCCGCATTTGCGCCCAAGACCTCTTCAGTGTGCCAATATCAGTGGGCGTATGAGGATGGAGAATAGTTGGAGGAACCCCGTCTTTATCAGAAACTTCAAGAGTAACAGGCCTGACAACTTCATATGGAATACCTAACCTCTGGGCACGGATGTGGACCCATCTGAGATATGGCTCCATTGGCAGAGAAGTCTTTGGTCCCAACTCATGTGGGTCAGATTTGTGAACTCTATCCCAAGCCCTGATGAATCTGCGACGCAGCTCGTCGCTATCTCCCTGAAAATCAAAGATGATATGAGGTATCAACATCTCATGAGGCCCTTCTCTTCTGGCTCTTCCAAACTGACGGAGAGCTAAACATGGGTTATAAGAAATTCCTCCACGGGTTCCGATCAATGGAACATTAGGATACTCTCCACAACGATCAATGACAGTCACCTCATCCAAGCCTTTGAGAGTCCAGATAACGTCATTATTAGTAAGAGACATTACCCTATAAGCCCACCCATTCCTTCTTTGTTCTTCAGTACGGACTTAGGGAGGTGCGAAATAAACCACCTCGACAATAAAGGAGCACAACACATCAAAGTTCCCCGCTTTCAGGCAGTACGGGCATATAGTTGATGAAGGATGTCACCCAAGAGAGTGGGTACAGGGTTCCGAAAGATGAAGATCTTTATGGCATTAACATCAACAAAAGTGTCAGAATTTGGGAACAATACCAGACCATAGATCAAAAGAGTCAGAATGTCCTCGTACGCATTGAAGTCTAAGTCATCCCAAAAGTAATTAGCTTTGTCAACCAGAAACTTAGCCAAAAAACCCTTAACTCCACTTCTAGTCTCCCAGTTGGCCATTACCTCCTCTTTGGTCAAGTGAAGGGCTGCAGCAATCTCTTCAGGCCTGAAAGTCTTTTCCCAACCAGTAAATGGAGTCTTCTCCAAAACAGAGATACCAAGCAACTCAGAGAACTCTTCCAAGGTAGGAACCAGCTGGAAGTCTTGAAAGGTGAAGCAATGATATAGGGGATCATAAAACTGGACCAGGACACTCATCATTTGTTTGTCCAACTTTGAGGTGACTAAACTGAGAAGAGAACCATGCCTCCTGATGAAGGAAGTAGTGTCTGGAATCCTGACAACCAACTCTTTAAGCAAAGTAGGTACTTAAACAAAGTTGATCCGAATAGTATTCCTACGCATGGGCATCATGATGTCCTACAAAACAGAGCAAAGATGAAACCCTCTTGTCTTTGAAATAGGTTAGTCCTTATGCAGGATGTATGCAATGTTATGATGTTATGATGTCATGGTAAAGGCACACCACAAGTATTCACAAAAGGCAAACATGGTAAAGGCACACAAGTCACACAAAAGAGCCCCTTAGATTTCAGGCTGGCATGAAGCTTAGGTACTACTCTCTTTCAGTTTCAGTTGGTTAAGACCTGTCCTAAAAATAGTAACCGGGTTCTAGAGGATCTCAATATCACTGACTACCCTCAATCAGTCATAATTCCAGTTTAGCAACCTTTTCTTGCAGCCGGAATCATCGCGAGAGTTTAGTCTCAATGAGTGTAGCGTACTGCTACTGTTCTATGACCAAGTTGGTCAATTTAAGGTTCTAAGGTCAGTTGGTGCTTAATGACTCCTTAGAAGACCCATATTCTCCTCGTTCCAACACAAGGGATATCGGTACAGACCAAGGTGTCACACCAACGTAGCTACTGTTTCATCCGTGTCGGTCTACGCCGGACAAATCCCTCACAGTTTATTGCTACTTACCTAAAAAGGGTATCCCCAGATCCGGGTTAGGATCTATAAAACTCCGATACAAGCCCACAAAATTTAAAGCATACAAAGCATACAATTGAAAACACAAGTGATCTAATCCTAAGGTACACCTCACTTATAATAAGTCCCCAGTAGAGTCGCCAGTTCTGTGATCGGTGGGAATGAGAACTGACTGTTTTAGAATGCTGGTCCGCGTTTGCGTTTGTTTTTGCAAAAATGTCGCGGTAAGCAAGAGTCGCCACCGTCTTTTATTTTATCCAACAAGGAAAGGCAAAAAGCACAGAAAAATTCCTTTTCGAGATGTTTCTCGGGTTCGGGAGGTAGATTATATAAAGGGAAGGTGTTAGCACCCTTTCTATCTGTGGTTATCCATGGGCTCTTAGGTACTTGCTCACTATGTTTTCAAAAGTTTGCTTTTCTTTGTGTTTGTGGGTTTTGAAAAGAGTTTTGTTTTGAAGAGAGTGTAAGTGCAAAAAGTTTTGTTTTTGTTTTCAAAAGAGCAAGTACTTAAGAACATCTACCTACTCAAAAAGGAATTAAATTGTGCAAATGTCCTTTGGACAATGCTATCCCACTATTGAGGAGTAGGTAGCACCGTCATTGGGGTTTTCGGGTCAATTCGATTTTAGGGATGTGTGGTCACTAAAGCAATGTTAGGACGCCTTAGCGGTAACCCTAATGTCTTAGATCATTTTATCCGAGGCAACCGTTTCGAGGCAACTTATGATCTTTGGACAAGAGGGCGACCTCTAAAATATCCTATACTCAATGACCACGTTCGAGGCAACCAAGTGAGGCGTACCCTAAGAGTGGCATGTGCGAGTGTGTCAATTTTCAGTTTGTATTATCTTTACATGTCATGGTGAGCTACTTGTTGATTTTAAGTTAAGATAGATCTTGTCATACATAGCCTATTATTCATACATCTAGCAGTTAATGGTTGCGGAGAATAAATTGCGGAAAATAAAGCTAAGCTATTACAAGGCGTCGGGTATTTACATCACCAAAAACAAACCCTTAAAATTAAATGCAAAAAGGTAAATAAAAGCGGCAAATAAAAAGTCCTAAGTTAAAACTATTACATCCTCAGAGCAATTACAATATATGGATCAAAATAATATGCGCGAGAAAAGTTGAATCAGATTGTCCTTTAGGGTTTTGACCCTTTTATTGAATAAAGCATTTTTTGGTCTTTTTTGAATTAAGAATTAAGTCTAAATTAATAATGGAATTAATTAATGAAAAAAAGGAAATATTTTTTGAGTTTTATTTTAATTAAGGAAATAAAATCAGAAATATTAAAAAAAACCTAATTCTAAGTCAATTTTAATTTATTGCAAAATATGTTGGTATTAAACCTAATTAAAAAAACTAAATTAATTGGTTAATGGTTTATTTACAAAAATAAAATAGTGAAGTTAATAAATATTATTTTTTGTGTTTTCTGATTTTTATGAGAAAAATTAAGGGTTGATTAATTAACGATAAAAATAATGAAAACAAATTAAATAAAGAAAGAAAATAGAAGTAAACCAAAGGGGGAGTTGGGCCCCAAATCAGGAGGTTTGGCCAGCATTTTCTTGGCCCAAACATATTCCAGCCTGCTTTGACTTTCAGATTGCATGTGCACTTATTGACCAGGGTTCATGGTGAACCTCCATCCTGGACTATTGGATCTGAATCTGGAACCACCTGGCCTTTGAGATCTGGAGGTATATGGTGCTCCCTGCCTGAAGTGCTGCATGTGAACGCCTGAAACAAAATGATAACAAAGTTTGGGGGACCTGGGATTCGAATCCAGGTCCCAAGGGGTCTTGCACTAACACGTTCACCAACCAGCTAGTTTGTTCAATTTGTCATTGGAATAAGAAATAAATAATATATGGGAAAATCAATGAATATGCTGGAAAATAAGAAAAAACGCGTTAATGTTCAAATGACCCAATCACGCTATGACACATCTTTATCTTCTTCACAAAACCTGGTTCATTTACCTGCGGATTTTTATCCGCGGGAAGTTTCGTGGGATGGTTCTAAAATGCTCCCTAGGTCACAAAAATGGAATCCAAGAGTACTACTGTACTCGTCTCACTCCTTTGAACTCATCCATGGCCATTGTTGGCCTTGATTTAACCTGCACGCAAAACGCCTAAAAACATACACAAGAACCCTAGGTTATGGATATGGGGTTAGAGGTCACGAAAATACAATCAAATAATGCAGTTTGCTTAGGAATTTAATGGTTAATACAAATATGCAAGAAATTTGGCACAAAGATGCATAAAAACTGAGTTACGATTCCGTATGCAGAGCAAGGTTCATGGGGGCTTACAGTGCGTTATAGGCAGTGAAAGGCTTGGTTTTTGATTGGTCCCGCTTCAGGAGGTTTCTGGCAAGAGGGCTATGTTGTTTTTTGTATTGAATTCGCCTCTATGGTTGTTTTCAATCTCACACTTTTTCAAGGTTTCTTGCAAAGTGGTGTGGCCGTTTCTGCAGAGTTTTTTCTGTGTTCCTCTCTCGTGTCTTTTGAGAGCATGAGGTTTATAGAGACAAGGGATTTAGGTCAACATTTGTGTATCAAATCTTGGTCCATTATGATGAAGAGATTTGATTTGATTTCTTCATAAAGACTTGCTATATTTGATTCAAACATGTGCCAATCTATTTTCATGCGTTACTGCCAGCCTGTTATGAGTTGTTTGGGCCTCCAACATGATGAAAATCGAAAGCTGACTTACAGATCCACTTTCCTTCGATTGACACTCCCCCTGCTTCGATTGCTTCAAAGTCCCAATTCGAACTACTCCAGTTTCGATGTCACAGCCCCTTCGATTGAGCCTCCCTCTGCTTCGATTGCATATTTGCAAGGGACACATGCCATTGTGAACTTTGGGGTGAACCTGGACAGGTTAGGATATGTGTTTTTGCCTAGTCATGCTAACCTACTTCATTCCTTCAAATTTGCCTTCTTTGCCAGCTTCAAAGTCCAATTCGAATATATTTAGAACATTCCCTATTAGACAACTTCGACCAGCCCTTGGCCTTGTGATGAGTATAAGTTCTGATTCGAAGTGTCCAGAACTTCCTTCATCAGAGCATCTTAGATTAAGAGAAACTCTGCACTGAAATGCCATTCGAAGGTCATTTCGTTCTGATGTTCTGATTGAGGTAAAGTATGAAGTTCCAGTCGAAGGACCCTCTGAAGTACTAGTTGAAGCATTGTGAAATTGACCTGATCGAAGGGGTCCAGCACTCAATCGAAGACTTGCACACCAAAGCTTGATCGAAGGAGGTCCAGCGCTCAATCGAAGACTTGCAGACCAAAGCTTGATCTAAGGAGGTCCAACGCTCAATCGAAGACTTGCAGACCAAAGCTTGATCGAAGGGTTCCAAACACCTAATCGAAGCTTACTAATCAAAGCCTGATCGAAGAGTGCCAAATGCCCAATCGAAGATTGGTGAGTCAAGCCTGTATCGAAGGATTTTGGATACCCAATCGAAGACTTTTCCCAGATGCCAATCGAAAGACACTTTGTTCATCTTCAAAAAAACTTTATTTTTCTTAGGCAAGGGTTTGTGATCACCATGTAAGGGAAGACCTTTGAAAACATGAGAGGGAAAATTTTGGGGTACAACAACACCCTTTCCATCTGTAGTTATCTACGGGCTCTTAGAGGTTTGCTCATTTTGAAATACCTCTGTGCTTCGTGTGTTTGAAAATGTTTTGAGAAACGCCTTAGTACGGCGAACTTTGTAATGTTTCTCGGGATAGTAGAGAAAATATACAAAGTGTTTTGAAATTGTTTTTGAAAAGTAGTTTTCTGTGTAAGTGCAAAATGTTTGAGCAAACTTCTAACAGCTATCTACTTTATTACTCGAAAAGGGTCATTCTTTTCCTCTTTTCCTTTAGACAATGCTATCCTACTATTAGTGAGTAGGTAGCCTTGTTGTTGGATGTTGAGGGACAATCGAAGGGACGTTACAATCATGAGGGCAACTAATGGAAACACTTTAGCAATTCTCTTTTAGGGACTAGATCATTTACCGAGAAGGTATTTGTAGGGTCATCGAGGGACTATGATCTTTTGACTTTACGGGTCTTTGCTAAAGCATTCCTGCCCCATGAATGTTTTATTGAAGGCAAACAAAGTGGGCGTACCTTAGAGGTGCTTGTGTGTAATTGTGTTTAATTCAGTTATTTTATCTTTAAACATTTAGGTGTTCTACCGTTTGTTTTCAGATCTTGTCATGCAATCCTAGTTAGCATACATCTAGGCAGTTAATATATGTAGAGGAATTTAAAGTGCGAGAATTGTAAATCCTACGCTATTACAAGGCTTCGAGGAGGGGATTTACATTATATAAGGATAATGGGGGATAAAGCAGTAAATATCCTAATTTTATCTATTACACCCAGTAAACAAATACAATAATAGTAAAAATATGAAATTAAATATACGCGCACAAAGTAAAAGAAAATCTTTTTATTGTTTTTGGTATAAAAGAAAATAAGACTTAAGTCTATTTAATTTTAATTTTAAGAAGAAAAAAAGATGTTAAAATAATTAATTAATTAATTTACAAAATTAATTTAGTTGGAAAAACAACTAGCCTAATATTTTTATGATTTTGATTTTAATGTAAAAATAAAAAGAAGTCAATGAAAAATAAAATGCAAGGGACACCCTTCGATCCAGGGAGAAAAGGGGAGCTTCGATCCCAGGAGAGTTATGGTCTTTTCAATTCAGGAGAGATGCCTTCTTTTGATTGGGCTAGGGAGTGGGCGTGAATAGCCTTCGATCCGGGGAAGGGGATTGCCCTTTGATCCTGGGGAAAAGGAATGCCCTTCGATCCAGGAAGGAGATATCTTCTTCGATCCAGAAGGCCAATGGGCAACTTCGATTCAGAGAAGGTGTCTCCTTCGATCTGGGATGCTATACCTGCAAAAGTATGTTAGCGAAATAAAATGCAGGACCTGGGTATCGAAACACAGGTCCTTCGATCCTGCGCGCGCTGGGTCTTTTCAGGCTATATCTGCAGCAAGTGTTAGCAAACAAAGAACATGACCTGAGTGCCAAACCCAAGCTCTTTGATCCTGTCTAGGATGATAAATCGAATGGAACAACAAATATGGATGTGTTATGCAAATACAAGGTTTGGACAATTTACTCTCTCTTACTAGTAGATTGAACCTTCGATTTGGGCACTTTCTGGATGTGGGCACCTTCGATCTGGGACTTCTGGGCGTGGATACCTTTTGTTGAAGGTTTGCTTTGGCTTGGATTACTTGTGAAAGTTTTGACAACCTTTTATGGATTTTGTGGGCAGCGTATCTCTAACCTTTTCGTCGTCCTCCCTTTTGCAACACTTGTGATCTCTTTATATAGAGGGGATAGAGGGGACAAGAAGGCAAAGGTTTAAACAACCTTGATTATGTTTTTGAAAGCCATGAATGAGAATTTTTAACATTGGCCAAACACATGGGATCTTGTCCCTTTTTTGAATTTTGAATGATATGTAACTGGCCTTCAAATGCTCCCTTTCGAAGGGGATGATGGCTTCTTCGAATGAACCTTTTTATGTTCTTCGAATGAACCTTTGCATGTTCTTTGAATGGGCCCTTTGAAAGCTTCTTCGAATGGACCTTTGCATGTTCTTCGAATGGACCCTTTGAAAGCTTCTTCAAATGGACCATTGCATGTTCTTCGAATGGAGCCTTTGAAACTTCTTCGAATGGACCTTTTGGAATGCCAATCGAAGGGCCTTTGTCCATATCAATCGAAGGCCTTGTTGAAATGTCAATCGAAGGACACTGTTACCATGACAATCAAAAGGTACTTGTTAAAATGTCAATCGAAGGACATTGTTAACAGGCCAGTCGAAGGACCTTTGTCCATGCCAATCGAATGGGCACTATGTAGATGCCAATCGAAAGTCATTTTGGAGATGCCAATCGAAAGGCATTTTGGAGATGCCAATCGAAAGGCATTTTGGAGATGCCAATCGAAGGAAACTTAAAAACATCACTCACAAATTTTCCTTTTCTTTAGGCAAAGGTTTGTGACCAAACATGTAGGGGAAGACCTTGGAAAATATGAGAGGGAAAATTTTGGGGTACGACACCAACGCTTTATATAAATTCTCAACGATACGAGAATCATTACAAAGTTTTCCGAATGAAGGCGTTTTCAAAATATTTTCAAATTTACACAAACACAAAGCATTTCAAAGTGAGCTAGCAATTAAGAGCCCATAGATAACTACGGATGAAAAGGGTGCTAACACCTTCCCTTTTCATAACCTACCTTTAGAACTCAAGAAAATTCTCAAAAGGTCTTTCCTGTTCTTTTTACCCTTTCCTTTATTGGATAAAAGAAAAGTCGGTGGCGACTCTTGCTATCCGTAATATCTGCGATCAAACGTAAAACACCCAAGTCAATTATCCCACCGTATTACAATATGAAATTAAGCACACTGTGAGTCATTGACTTCATTGTTATCTTGTAATCAATAACATGATTCAAGAATCATTTTGATAACAATTGTTCTTTTTGTTGTTATAATGGTTGATAGCTTTTGGTTGTGTTCCAATAATGACAACTTTCATTTTAACATTTAACACCAACAACATTTTAAGCATATGATATTTATCTTATATAGCCAAGAAAAATAGAGCAGTTGGATATTTAGAAAAGAGACGTTACATAATGATGAAAATAGTACTTCTACATCCTTTTCTTTTCCACAATTCAAGCTAGTGGAGAGGTAGTGGAATAAGGATTTTTCGTACTGTGTACTTTTGTACCATGTTAAAGTTATCTTCTTTTCTTTTCCACTTGAGAGGCTTCTGTGAGCATGAGTTTAAAAGCGAGAACATAAAACAAGGTCATCAGAACTTCAAGTCTTTAGAGTCTTCAAAGTCTTCAGAACTTGGTTGTGAGAACCTTATCTAGAACCTTGGGTCTTCTGAACTTCAAGTCTTCGGAGTCTTTAGAACTTCTGTCTTCAGAATCTTCAGACTGTTTCTTTAGAACTTGTTGTCTTCATAAACATGAGTCTTCAACATCTGGACTTTAGTAGAAACTTTTGTCTTCAGATCTTCTGACTTGTTTCTTTATAGCACATTGTCTTTAGAAGCACGAGTCTTCAGCATGTCAACGTAAGTAGAACTTTTGTCTTTAGATCTTTTGACTTGTCTCTTTAGATAAACATCAGAGCCTACACTTTTGAAGCTTCTGAAGTGTCTTGCTATTGTTCATCAGAACTTGTGTAGCACAAAAGCAGAATTAATTCTCTTCTAATGTCTTAGCCACACCATCCATCAGAAGCAGAACCTGTTTGTTAAATACTCAAAAATAACAAACATTAGAGTATCAAAATTATTCATACAAACATACTCATTTGTTATCATCAAAACTCAGAGATAATATTGCAGGACCGAATCTTGTTCTAACACCACCTACCTCAACAGTAGCGAAAGCAGCAGCTCCGACAAAAACTTCTCAGGTATGTTTGAGTTCTTTTCTGATCTTTTTCTTTACTTCTTATGTTCTCTTATTCTTTTTCTCCATCTACTTCATCTATATCCTTCTTCTACTTGTTTGTGTTAACACTATGGTTGTTGTATGCGAGATCGAAAGAGTGAGATGATGAGAGAGGAGATAGGGTTCATATATGGTTGAAGGTTGTTAGAGGTGTGATGGATTGGAATGGTGTGTATGTGTGGGTGAGGTTGTAGAGAGATAGAGAGAGTGTGTGTGTGATGAAGGTGATGGAGAATGGTGCGTGAAGATAAGTGAAGAGTGAGATGGTGAAAAGTGGGGAGTGTCCACCGTGGAATGAAGGTGATGATGTTTATATAGGGCTTAAGGATGAAGGGTTAAATTATGGTTGAGATAATCTGATCCACTAATTTGAGAGGTTTTAGTTAGGGAATTAAGGGTGGTGATGGAAATGGTTAGAGGTTCATTACGAAAGGTTTTGATTCAGTTATGGAGGTTAGCTGCAATATTTTATTAACTGTTATAGTCCAGTAGTTAAATGTTAGTTTGTACTCTACTTTCTGTTAGAAATTTTGCTTTTTATTAGTGAGCTCAATTAGCAGAAGTTGTCTTATTGAATCTGTTATGAGTAGTGACAATTAGGCTGTTTTTATGTTTAATTTGCTATGAGCTAATTTAGATAGCAGATTTGTTCTGTTTTCTGTTAATTGATAGTTACTGAATTGGAGAGTGTTATCTTGGTTTCGCAGTTAGAAGCAGTTTGGCAGCTGTTAGGTTAATTGTTAGTTTTTGAATGTATGTTGTTAGATCCATGGTTTTAGGATTGGCAACAATTTTCTAAAACATGGTTCATGACAGATGTTGAGTAAGATGTCATAAGATCTTGATCTGACTGCTACACCAGAGTGTGAAGGTTATAATGAAGATAAATGTTCAGCCATATGTTATGACATGTTGTACCAAAACAACAATACAAGTTATTTTAAATCTTGACAAATTTGATTTGATTTTGTGATACTTCTTTTGGATATATCTCAAATCTTTGTGCAGGTCAAGAGGATTTAATCTGGAACAAGTGAATAAAATCTCCAATAATAGTAAAGTTTATAAAATTGGGTGTTGAGACAATTTAAGAAACTTGAATATTTGTTCCAAGATTTAAGGGATTTTTCTGCATAATTGGTGCAGTCCTCGGCTTGTGGATCAAGAAATATTTAGGTGAAGATTTTGAAGCCCATGGACTACTGAGGTGTATTTAAAGAGAAGGCTAGACCGAATGTAATTTAAATTTCACAATTGTAAAATTAGGGGAAGTCTAAAGTTTTAGGTTTTGAGAGTCTCTTGTGTTTTTGTAAGTTACCCATATATATTTTCATACAATGTAGTAGACATATTGTTACTTGATTATTTGTCAAGTTATTATTCTTGGTTGAACCTTTTAAGCAAAACTAAGTATTGTTCTCACTCATGAGCTTTTAAGAAAAGAGTTGGATATTGTTTATTTGAAGTGTAATCTTTTGTTGTATTTTTAAGTCTAGTCACAAGATTTGTGGTTATAGGTATATCACTGCGGTGATTGAAAGTGAGAAGGTGTTCTCATATCTAAGAAGTTCCTTGGTAGAAGTTGCACAAGGTAGTGATTAGGAGAGAAGTTGTAAACTTGTACTATTTAGGCTTTAAACTAATATTATCATAGTGGATTTTATTCCTGGCTTGGTAGCCCCCAGAGTAGGTGATGTTGCACCGAACTGGGTTAATATTTGATTATGATATTTAAGTTTCTACAAATTATCTTTTTGCACAATCAACAGTTTTAGTAGGCTTTCTGTCAACAGATGTCATAACATTTGTCCTGACATCGTGTTTCTGTGTTAAGACATCAGTCTTGACCTTTGTATTGCAAGTGCTAGAATTTCAATTGACATTAGAGCAGACACCCTATTTTTGTTATTGGGTGAGCTCTAGGGAGAATATTTTTTGGTACTATGGATAAAGTAGGGGTACAACAACAGACCACCTCTGTTAGATGATTCCAATTATGATTGGTGGAAAGTTAGAATGATGGATTTTTTAAAGTCCACGGACAACAAATCTTGGAAGGCTGTTTTGAAAGGATGGGAACATCCTGTTAATACATACAAATATTGAAATGTGTCATTAAATCTAGAGGAAGATTGGAATGATGAGGATGAAAAATGAGCTCTTAGAAACTCAAAGGCCTTTAATGCTTTATTCAATGGAGTTGACAAGAATATGTTCAGGTCGATTAACTCATCACTCATATGATATAGCCAAGGATGCTTGGGAAATTATCAAGACAACTCATGAAGGTAGATCTAAAGCGAAAATGTCAAGACTCCATTTTCTAACTTTTAAATTTGAGAATCTAAAGATGAGTATGACAAGACCATTCAGGAACATCATATGAAGATTCTTGAAATAGCTAATGCATCTAGTGCTTTGGGAGAAAAGATACCAGAATAAAATATTGTTAGAAAAATTCTTAGGTATCTACCTAAGAAATTTTACATGAAAGTGACAACCATTGAAGAAGCCCAAGAAATCAGCAACATGAGAGTTGGTGAACTTCTTGGGTCACTTCAAAAATTTGAATTAGCTATTAATGAAAGATCTAAAAAGAAGAATAAGAACATAGATTTTGTATCCAATACTGAAGATAAAAAGGATCAACGTGACTCAGATACTCATAAAGGAATTTCTAGTCATTGTGCTTCTTGGGAGGCAATTCAATAAGGTGCTGGAGAGTATGAAGTCAAGACCAAATGTTAAGAACATTTGTCCTGACATCATCTAAAACAATTAGGTTCAAAAAAAAGGAAGAACAGAGGATAAGCCAAATCAAGGAAAAGATATGCATTTCCATGAATGTCAGGGTTTTGGTCACATGAGGCCAGAATGTCCCACATTTCTCAAGAAATAGAAGAAATGATTGACTACTTCCTGGACTGATGATTCTGAAGGTAAAACTGATAATGAAACTGCTAAGCATGTTACAATCCTGATTGGTAGATATGAATCTAATTAAGATTCCTGTGATGAGAAGTTGTCTTATGAAAAATTAGTTGCTTCCTACAAGAAACTTTGTATCAGAAGTAAAGAAGTGTGTAAGTTAGGAGAAAAGCAGAAGAAGGTTATAGCCCAACTTCAGAATGAAAAAGAGAAACTTCTATCCCCTAACATTGAGCTTCAAGGTAAGGTAACCCTATTAATCTCAAAACTTGAGAATATGTCTAAGTACATAAGGATGATGAACAATGGGTCTGATGTGTTGGATGAAATTCTTCAAATTGGAGAAGGAGGTGGAAGATTTACTATTATAGGTTTTATTATAAGTCTCTGAATAATAAAAGAAAAACCCTTGTGACAAAATTTATTTATGCTGTAGTGAAGGATGAGAGAACAATGTCATATCAAATGTTATAACATTCGGCCAGGCTTCAGAAAACTCAGACCAGAGCCAAGTTCTAGCCTTTGAAATATCATTATTGTGGTAAATATGGCCACATAAAACAATTCTGCTATATATTGTATGGTTATCCTAAACATTCAAAATATTCTAAGGCTAATCATGTGATGGTTAAAACTAGAAATGAATGGAAACTTAAGGTTGCTAATACTTGTCTTATAGCCCACACTTCTTTTAGAGCTTCATCTAAAGAAGACTGGTACTTAAACAGTGGATGTTCTAGACATATGACAAGGGTCAAGAAGTATTTAGTGGATATTAAGTTTTATTCCATTAGTTTTGTCACTTTTAGTGATGGATCTAAAGGTGAAATTAAATGGATAAGGAGGTTAAATTATATTGGACTTCCCAGTATAGATGATGTGCTTTTTGTGAAAGAGCTGACTGCCAATCTGATCAATATCAGTCAGTTATGTAATCAAGGTCTAAATGTGAATTTCACAAAGTCTGGATGTTTGGTTACAAATGAGAAGAATGATATGCTGATGAGGGGAGTTAGGACTAAATACAATTGCTATTTGTGGATACCATAAGAAACTTATAATTTCTCCACATGTTTAATGTCCAAGGAAAATGTAACATCATTTGAGCAAACTGATGCCCCAGAAGATGAGGCTGACAATAAGTCTATTCCTATTGAGACTTCTTAAAAATATCAAAAGGTTATGTCTAATAAAAACTTCCAAGGGGTTGTACCTGAAGAGGAATCTACTGGTGATGAGAAAAATGATTTTGATGATGAAAGCATGTCTGGTGATCTGTCTGACAAAGAGGAAATTGTTGGTGTGAAGAAGTATATGTATACTGATATTATCAGTGTTTATAATCAAGCTTCTCATGATGAGTCTACAGGAAAGATTTTGATTCCTAGTATTTCCAAAAGGTTAAATAAAATGAAAGGGAATGATGTTGTGCCTGAAAGCAAACCTTCTAAGACTTCCAAGAAAAGTCCTGCTGTTAGACCTGCTAAGAGGTGGAGTAAAATTGTGATTCCTAATGTCGAGAAAAGGTCCTGGAAGAAGAAGGAAATGCCCTCTAGTGACTTTAAGTATGATGTCAAACATGATGTTCTAGACATATTTACCCCAGTTAAGAAGAAATCTGCTAATATGAATGAAATTCCCATTGACAACATTTCCTTTCACTCTGTAGAAAATGTTGAAAAATGGAAATATTTGTACCAAAGAATATTAAATTTGGATAATGAGCTTAATAAGAATGCAAGGAGTACAGGAAAGTGTATGACAAAGGAAAGTGTGTGGAGTTCTCTCCTGAAGTGATTAATAGGTTTGGGTAATTTTTCTTTATTGTTGAAACCAAAAACCAAAGTTGTTTTTTAGGTCCTATGTGTGTGATCAAACCTTGAAGCTTGCTAATTCTTTTTCTGTGAATATGCCTATTGCATTCCCCTCTCTTATTTATGGTGTGGTGTATTTTTGGTTTAGTTGTTGTGAGTTACTATGATGTTACACTACATGTCTTGACACCCTGAATGTGATTTGTGAGAGTTTATTTCTCATTGATGTTGTTCTCTGTAAGGCTGAGATTTATCCCTTTCTGCTGCGTATGCCTATGATATCTGATATTGTGATACGGTGGCAGAACCGACTGTTAATACTGGTTTGCGTTATTTGTTCACAAATGTTGCGGTAAGCAAGAGTCGCCACCGACTTTTATTTCATCCAACAAAGTAAAAGGAAAAAGAACAGAAAAAACCTTTTTCGATATGTTTCTGAGTACGGGGGTAGATTATAGAAAGGGAAGGTGTTAGCACCCTTTCTATCCATGGTTTTCCCAGAGCTCTTAGGTACTTTCTCATTTTGAAATTTCTTGTGTGTGTTTTGAAAAGTTTTTGTTTAACTTCGTGATAACCCTTGTATCCGTCCTCAAGAGTGTGACGAAGTTGTTTTTGAAAAATGTTTTGAAAGTGTTTGTGAAAAAGTTTTTGTTGTTTTGAACATGTCTACCATTTCCTAATCAAGCAGAGGAGTTTGCACCCTGCCAGCTAAATCCCTCCATTTTTGTGTGTATTCCTTGAACCCTTCATTAGAGCCCATGGACATATTCTGCAGTTGCACTCAAGTTGGTGCCAAGTCAACATTGTATTGGTACTGCTTGTAGAAAGCAACAACCAAGTCCTCCCAAATATGAATATTGGTTCCCTCTAGCTGATAGAACCATTCTAGTTGTGTGCCAGCAAAAATTTCTTGGAAGAAATGGATCCATAACTTTCGGTCAATAGTGTGAGGTTGTATCTTCCAAACGTATGACCTCAAGTGGAGCTTAGGACAAGAAACCCCATCATACTTAGAAAAAACAAGTACCTTGAACTTATGTGGTGTGACCACCCCTAGGACCAGACCTAAATCAACAAAATCTAGTCCAGGCACCTTCTGGACTTCCATTGCCTTGAACCTGTCCTACGACTGTTTATATCTGTCATCCGTAGGAGGATACTGTTCATCAGAAAAGTCTTCGTCTTCAGGAGTATTCTCATAATCCTGCTTGTCCTTGCCATCTTCATCATGGTGGTCATCTTCTTCATATGAGTCATCTTCTACATGGACTGGTTGAGCGGGACCCTTGAACCTCCTCCTCGTGTTGAGGATAACAATAGGCTTTTTGGTCTTCTTTTTCTTGGTGACGAGCGCCAACACCTCTTTTTGCCCTTGGTCCAGATTTATAAGAGTTTCCTGGAACTGGGCGTTTTGAGTCTGGAGATCCTTTTCGGTTTTCTCGAGGGCTATTTTTGTGCTGAAATAAACAGTGAGAAAATGAGAAACCTGTACGAAAAACCTGTTATGAAATGATGCATGATATGTAAATGCAGTGATTTCAAGGACCTTAGGAAATTTAAATTTTCTAACCAGGAGGAAACAAGAAACAAAAGTTTTATTAGAAAGGTTCAAATTACAACTGCCTTTTAGGCTTACAAAAGCTTTCAAAGATAAAATGAACTCCTAAAATCTAAGAATCAAATCTCCCAAGGAAGCTTCCTCTTTGTACTGATGTATGCATTAAGACTCTGCTCCTTTTGAAGTTGCCTTGTGAGTTCCAACACTTTCTTCTCACTTGCATATAATTGGGTCTCAAAGATGTCCCGTTCTTCCTTCAGTTGAATCTAATACTTCTGCAACTCTTTAAGGTCAGTAGGCATATATGGGTAGAGAATAGTATAAGGAACATCCCCTCAACAACAGGTTCCACAAATATTGGTAGGATGGATGGAATTCTTATGCCCCAATGTCTTGTTGTCAACCTTTCTTACCATTCCCCAAGCATGTACAAACCTTCAATGATAACCTTGGACATTGTTCTCGTAGTCGAATATAATACCTTGAATGAGTGCGTCGCGGGGACCATCTCTTCGAGCATAGGCAAATTGTCGTAGAGCTAGAGAAGGGTTATAACTAATACCTCCCATAATTCATAAGAGTGGAACATTAGAGAACTTCCCACAATAATCAATGATAGTAATATTCTCTTGAGATCGAGAGCACCAATGGATATCTGTATGAGAAAGTGACATTAACCTTTGCGACCACCTCAATCCTTGCTCATTCTTCAATACTGATAGGGGAAGGTGCAAAATAAACTACCTAGATAGCAAACGCAAGCAACACATAAGAGTCCCTCGCTTCCTGATAGTGCGAGTATGAAGAAAGTGTAAAAGTCTCCAAGCAATGTAGGCACAGGGTTACGAGTAAGGAAAATTTTGACAGCATTCACATCTATGAGTTGGTCAGGGTTAGGAAAAAACACCAACCCATAGATTAGGAGAGCCAAGATCTCTTAAAAATCTTGTAAATCTATAGCATCCCAAAATAGTCGAGCCTTCTCCATCAAAAATTTAGCCAAAAAGCCTTTGACCCCACTTCTTGTCTCCCAATTAGCTACAATGCCAAAACTCTTTAAATGTAAGGCCTTGGAAATAACTTCGGGTCTTGGAGTTTCCTCTAAACTGGTGATGGGTGTTTGATGAAGAACATATACTCCTAGTAGTTGAGAGAATTCTTCCATTGTGGGCACCAATTAATAATCGGGAAAGGTGAAACAATGATGTACAGGGTCAAAGAACTGAAAGAGCACCCTCATCATATCCTCTTCAAAGCTTGAGGTAACCAGATTGAGAAGTCGACCATATCTTTTGGTGAATAGAGAATTTCTAGGAACCATTGATGCTAACTCTTTGAGTTGAGTAGGCACCCTTAAAAAGTTGATTCAAATGGTATTTCTGCGAGCGGAAGCCATATCCTATAAAACAGAACAAAGATAAATCCCTAGGTCCTTGAAATGGTTAGTGAAAATGCTATGGCATGATGCTATGATGTCATGAACAAATAATCACACACAAAAAAAGCACACAGGGCCTTAGGTTTTGGCTTACATGGAGTTTATAGGTAAGTACCCTCTTGAAGTTTAGTTGGTTCAACCTATCCTAAAGAAAGTAATTGGGTTCTAAGGAATCTCAATATCACTGATCTTTCTTTATCGAGCATTGTTTTAGCTCAAGCATCTAAACTGCGGCCAAAATATCCCGAAAGTCCGATCTCAATGAGCGTAGTATCGAGTATCGACCAACTTTAGTCTTGCACCAAATCCATCTATCTCACTACTTTATAATGGACAAGTTGTTCAACTAAGGTTCTACGGTCAGTTAGTGCTTTATGACACCATATAGCGGCCCCGTATTCTCCTTGACTGGACTCAAGGGACACCGGTACCAACAAATGTGTCACACTAACGTAGCCATCACTTCAACCATGTCGGTATTATGCCGCATAGTCCCCACGATCTATTGCTACTTACCTAATATGCCCCAGATCCGGGTATAAGATCTTTACAAGAATACCCAAACGACCTTTCAAGAATAAATCAAGAAAGTCAAACAAGGAAAGCATTTATAATAAAAACTATCTCTAAGATAACCCCACTATTTGTTTTACCCAGCAGAGTCTCCATTTCTGTAATACAGTGGGAGAACTGACTTTACTGGTTTTGTTTTTTATCGCAAATGTTGCGGTTAGCAAGAGTCGCCATCGACTTTTCTTTTATCCAACAAAGGAAAGGGTGAAAAGAACAGGAAAGACCTTTCGAGAATTTTTATGATTAAGGGGGGTAGGTTATGAAAAGGGAAGGTGTTAGAACTCTTTTCATCCGTATTTATCTATGGGCTTTTAGTGGCTAGCTCACTTTGAAAATGCTTTTTGGTGTAAGTGTTTTTGAAAAGGCACCTTAGTGCGTCGAACTTTGTAATGATTCTCGTATCGTTGAGAATGAATAAAAAGTATTTTTTGTCTTTGAAAATATTTAGAAAATAGAGTATATGTGTGAAAATTTTGTTTTGTTTTGCGAGCGAGCAACTACAAGCTTTCTACCTACTCGAATGGTTTTTGTTCTTTTCCTCTTTCCCTTTAAATAGTGCTATCCTACCATTGGTAGGTAGGTAGCCCTATCATTGGATGTTTGAGGGGGAATACAAACCATAAAGTGGGATAAAAATGTAAAAGGGTCATAGTTTAAACTATTACATACCTTTAAGTAGTTAGAATTATTCATGAAAGTAATAATACAAAAGAATAAACGAGCGCGCGGAGAAGAAAAGGGAAAAGATGAAAAAACCCTAAGAAACTCTAAGCATTAGAAAAATGTTTTTGTTGTTTTTAATCTTTTTTGTTTGTTTAGAAAAACAATTAAATTAAAGAAACCTAGTTCTAATTAGTTTAATTAAAAAAACAAAAAGTGATTAAATAATTAATTAATTTGTGAAAATTAAATTTGATTAAGAAAAACCTAAACCTAATCTTTTTTTTAATGATTTTTATGATTTTTTTTTGTTGATTGAAAAGAAAAGATTAAAAAATGTTAATTAAAAAAAAGCAAATAAAAAAAGAATAATGGGCCATGTTGCAAAAAGTAATGGAGGGTGAGAAACAGAATCTGCTAGGCCCAAATACAACTGAGCCCAGTAGTTGCGATTGATCCAATGGGGAAACACGCTTTGGAGTGCTCCATAGTCACCATTGTTTTAGAGCGCTTGATTTATGATATGATAATCTGATGGTGCTGATTTAAGCCATATCACGCACTTGTTTAACCTTATACACACTAGATCTGAAACAAATGTTAGAAAAAAAGAAAATTTTCCTACAGCCTGGGTCGAACCTAGGACCTAGTAAGGGTACGCTCTAAGAACATGCATGCTACCACTAGGCCAGCTTTTCATTCATTACATCAAAGACAAATAAATAAACATATTACAAAAATTCAAACATATTTTATTTCAAACACGCGCGTGCCCAGGTGGGTCCCTGTTGTTTAAATGAGCGAATCAGGAACGCGTATTTAGCCACGCAAACCCTTGGCCGGAGTCAATAGGACTCAGGGACGTCGGAGTCAAACTCTGGTCGTCTTCTCCGACCCCATCAAAATGTGAACCTGCAAAAAAGACAAGGTCAAGGCCCAAGGTTTAAGCTACCCCTCCTAAATTAGGGTATGCCGATCTAATGGTGTTATCTGTTTCTCCTAAAAATGAATGTATGCAGAGATACGAAGAACTCATCCCCTCGTGCCCTAACAATGGTGTTCTTGGATTCAGGCACCTAAACTCGCATGTAGCACGTTAGTTCTAACCCAGATGTCACAAATAACATGAATATGTGCGTAATATGGATTAAAATTACATGATTCAGAGAACTTGAGATTCAAATTTTTACCAAACCGGAGGGATGATGTAATGGAGTTCTGGGCGTGAAAGGGCTTGGTTATGAGCTTGGTTCAACTCCTGGAAGCCTCAGGAATATGATTTGGTCACTTGTTTGGACTACAACTACCTGGAAATGAAGATACGAATTTTGCAACTTTGAGAAAGGTTTTAAGAATTATGGAGTGCTTCTTTGAGAAACTATGCGTGGCCTTTTTGTTGTGCTTTGGCTCAGTATTTATAGAAGGAGAGATGAGTTGACATGAGTGGAAATAAATCAATCCATGAAGGCTCTTTTCAAACCAATATTAAACACTTTAAATGATTTCCAAACTTGTCATATCCTTTCCATTTTTGAACTTGCATGAACCTGGTCATATTATAGCCGGGTACACGAATTATTTGGGCTTCAATCTTGACCCAAAATCCAAACACGCGCCTAAGCCCATTAGCTTCATTTTTGTTTTGATTTAATTTGTTTTAAATGAATAAAAATTCACATAAAACAAATATAAATCATGAAAAATAATAGAATGGTTTTAGGGGTCCTCTAACATATCATGAACACGTTTGAGTCCCAAAAATTAGACCCATTGGTTCAAAATTGCAATTTTGCTCAATATGCACTTCATGATTTTCTTCAAAATTCCCCAACTTTTGCAACTCATAACTTGCTCAATTTTCATATTTTGAAGATGATATGGACTTTTTAGAAAGCTCAAGATGTCCTCTACAATCTCTATATTTATTATTTTTGCTTTTTAAGACATTATCTTGATGTAAGTTGCCTTGACAAAAAGTGTCTCTTGTTGACTTTTGAAAATGACCTACAATGTTTTAGCTCATATCTTTCAAATGAAGAATTTTTTGGACTTGAGAATAAAGTAAAAGTTGTAGAGAATTGAATTTTCTTCAAAATGAGATTTGGTTGGGGAAAAGTTGATGAAGCATGTGAAAGTTATGCCTGGTCAAAGTTCAGTTGACTTCTCCTAAAGAAACCCTAATTTGACAAATCTTGACTTTTGATGATTTGAGAGCTTTCCTTGGGGAATCGTGATCAACCCTTGATCAAATTATGAATATCACTTCAAAATGTTGATGTTGACCAAAAATCTTGAAGTTTGACTGTATGTTGACCATAATTGACTTTTTGATCAATACAGTTGATTCTCAATCATCTGAGCCATTGACTGAGCAAACTTGTAATGTAGGACTTGAAACTTGACATGAACCTTATTGAGGACCTATGTAGAACAATTAAATCCACTTGAGACCTTTTCAAACCAAATTTCCTTAAGAAACTCCAAACCCTAGTTGTAGGCCTTTGGCTTAGGAGGAGCATCTTGACTAGTCAACCCTTGAGCGTCTCGAGTATCCGAGAAGCCTTGAAAGAATGTCTTGAGAAGAAAAAGGGAGGGAAAAATTTGGGGTACAACATTTGGTATGTTGGTTTGTTCCTTTGAGGGGGAGTCTTGACCCTGTGATATGGGGGAGATGTGATGTGTGATGTCATAACACATGTCTGGACATCTGTTCTTCTGAAGTATTAAAGATGGTGATTGTAGTTGTATGAATTCTTTGATGTATTTTTATGTTGCAGTTTGTACAGAGTTTACATGTATTTATGTAGCTTATGTTGTGGTGTTATTCCTCTCTCCAGTTTAACTATGATAAGGTTGTTTTAGCCAAAATTTGTTAAAGGGGGGAGATTGTTAGATCCATGGTTTTAGGATTGGCAATAATTTTGATAAAACATGGTTCATGATAGATGCTAAGCAAGATGTCATAACATTTTTATTTGACTGCTACAACAGAGTGTGAAGGTTATAATGAAGACATATGTTCTGCCAGATGTTATGACATGTTATACCAGAACAGAAGTACATGTTGTTTTAAATCTTGACATATTTGATTTCATTTTGTGATATTTCTTTTGGATATATCTCAATGATTTTCATAAGTCAAGAGGATTTAATATGGAACAAGTGAATCAAATATCCATCAGCAGTAAAGTTTCTAAAATTGGATGTTGAGACAATTTAGGAAACTTGAGATTTTGTTCCAAGATTTAAGGAGATTTTTCTGCATAATTGGTGCACCCCTCAACTTGTAGATCAAGAAATATTTGGGTGAAGATTACGAAACCCATGTATTATTGAGGTGTATTTAAAGAGAATCTTAGACCTAATGTAATTTAAATTTCACAATTGTAAAATTAGGGGAAGTCTAAAGTCTTAGGTTTTGAGAGTCTCTTGTATTTTTGTAATTCACCCACGTATCTTTTGATATAGTGTGGTAGATAGTTTGTTACTTGATTGTTTGTCAAGTTATTGTTCTTGGTTGAAGCTTTTAAGCAAAACTAAGTATTGTTCTCACTCATGAGCTTTTAATTAAAGAGTTGAGTATTATTTATTTGAAGTGTAACCTTCTGTTGGGTTTTTAAGTCTAGTCACAAGGTTTGTGACTGTAGGTATATCACTGCGGTGATTCGAAGTGAGAGGGGATTATCATATCTAAGAGGTTCCTAGGTAGAAGTTGCACAAGGTAGTAATTAAGAGACAAGTTGTAAATTGGGTCTGTTTAGGCTTCAAACTAATATTATTATAGTGGATTTCCTTCCTGGCTTGGTATCCCCCAGAGTAGGTGACATAGCACTAAATTAGGTTAACAATTGATTGTGTTATTTAAATTTCTACAATTTATCTTTATGCATAATCAACATTTTTAGCAAGTTTTTTGTCAACAGATGTCATAACATATGTCCTGACATCGTGCTTATATGTTAAGACATCAGTCTTGACCTTTGTATTGCAAGTGCTAGAAATTCATATGTAGTTTGGTTGTATGTAATGTGTGTTTTGAAAGGCTGGTTTTTGTTTGTGTATTGCCATGATATTATGATTGAGTTATGGTTTTCATGGCTGATTGTATATAGCTTTGAATGTGTTTATAATGCATTGGTAGTATGCTTGTGTTGGTTTGAATGAAAGTTACTTGACTCTGGCTCATGACTGTTTTGGTTTATGCATGGCTTGGCATTGTCATGATTGCAATGTTTTGAGGACACAAAGCTTAGGAATGATGTGTGATTTCATGAAGTCAGTTTTTGGACATGGATTTGGCATGGTATAAGGTATGATGGCATGTTGAAGCTGAAGATGGGAACACTAGTTTTAAATGTATTTTTGTGTAATTTTTATTGATGTATTGTAATGATGTAATGGCCAATATAGTATGCAATAGTAATTGGATTGTGTAACTTTGACAATTTAATGAATGGATTTTGAATGGAATGGAATCAAGTGTTGAATGGAGTTTTGTATTGACTTTGTTCCTGAGCTTTGATGATTTTGAATATAAATGACTTCCCTCCTCCAAACATCAACAATTTTCCTTTATGCTTATATGATCCAATAAAGAATAACATAAGCCTTATGCCTTGTAGCCGTAGTCCCTTACCAATGAAGAATTTAATCAAAACTTGGTCAACATTAATTCAGCCCTCCATGGTTGACTTTGTTAACCAAAAGTTGTCATACCCTAATTTTTACTCCTAAGATCTCACTTATAATATCATTGCATTTCATCAAGATCACAAACATGATAACCTCCTAGCCCTCTTGTCTTTGGGTTTGTTATGTGGGAGATCATCAAGCACCCTTTGTGTTTTCTTTTATTTTTCTGTTTACTTGCTTTTATGCTTTACTAACCCTATTCAAAATACAAAAATATGATTTGTTTCCTTTTTCTTATTTTGCAAGGTAGGGTTTTTTCATCAAGAGATCAAGTCGGGTTTCTAATTTAGGGGTTTGATCCCCTAAGTCAAAGTCAAGGTTAACAAGTGGTCAACAAAGTGTATTCTTCAAGGCATGACCTATAATCTTAGGTCACATTCATGTCAAGCTTCATTCAATACCAATTAATCAAAGTAAGTGAAAGTTTGAGGCATTTTTCAAGTAGTTTCAAGTTAGGGTTCATGTGTTTATTTTCATGCCCTTTTCATTCAAATTTCTCAAGCAATCCTCAAGATTTTTCAAAGGCCAATCAAGGTTCAATCATGTGGTATTAGAATGATCATCATTATTCCTCGGAATGGAAGGAAAGGTCAAAAAATCACAAGTTGGTACAAGGTTGGATGACCTAAAATAGATGTCACGAAAGATGTTATAACATTTGCTGACAGAAAGATTATGCAGAAAAGTAAATTGTAGAAACTTAAGGAACGCAATCAATTATTAACCCATTTTGGGGTTCTCACTTGCTCTGGGGGATACCAATCCAGGGAGGAAATTTATTATCAATAGTATCAATTCGAAGCTAAAAAATCCCAATTTACACTTCTCACTTATCCCTACTATGATACAGTGGGAGAACTGACTTGGGTGTTTTGCATTTTTTCGCAAATGTTGCGGATAGCAAGAGTCATCACCGACTTTTCTTTTATCCAATAAAGGAAAGGGTGAAAAGAACAGGAAAGACCTTTTGAGATATTTCTTGAGTTTGGGGGGTAGGTTATGAAAAGGGTAGGTGTTAGCACCCTTTTCATCCGTAGTTATCTACGGGCTCTTAATTGCTAGCTCACTTTGAAATGCTTTGTGTTTGTGCAAGTTTGAAAATATTTTGAAAACGCCTTCATGCGGAAAACTTTGTAATGATTCTCGTATCGTTGAGAATGTATACAAAGTGTTGGTTTTGAAAAAAATTGTTGAAAAGGGAATGTTTGGAAAGATGTTTTGAAAATGCCAATATAAGACAATTTTGTAATGATTCTCGTGTCGTTGAGAATGTATATAAAATGTTTTTTTTGAAAAGAATTTTGAAAGTGTGAGGTGTAAAGATTGTTTTAGTTTGTGAGCAAGCAATTACGAGCAATCTACCTACTCAAAAAGTCTTTGTTCTTTTCCTCCTCCTTTAGATAGTACTACTTTACCATTGGTTGGTAAGGAGCCTTATCATTAGATATGAGGGACATGCGTGGGTCATCGTATAGTCACAGAAGGAAACTTGTAGAATATTTTAGCAATTATCGTAAGGGACTAAGATCATTTATTGAAGGCAAGGGTCATCGAGGGACTACGATTTTTTTATCGAGGGTCTTTTGCTAAAACATCCCACGTTCGAGGGACATGACCGTTTTTATCCGAGGTAATAAGTGTGGGTTACCCTAAAGGCGCATGTGTGCAAAGTGTTTTTGTTTTCATGTATATTATCTTTGAATTAGGGTTTTTTCTAGGTTTGATTTTAAGCTTGTCATGCAAACCCTAATTACTAACAATAATAAGGAAAATGATAAATTGCGGAATTTAAATGTCTTACGCTATTACAACGCTTTAGGAATGGGGGTACAAGTTTGTGAAATGGAGAGGAAAGCAATAAAGTCTAATTATATATTACAAACCATTGAATCATGAATAATAATATAATGTACCAAATGTAAAGATGAATAAGAAAAAGAAATTATTTTTGGGGTTTTTGATGGAGAAAAAGGTTTAATATTAACCTAATTAAACTAAGATCAAAAATAATTTCACTAACCAAAAGGAAAAATAATTTGAATATAGAAAATCCTAAATCTAAATTAATTTACAAGAGAAATTAATTATTATAAAATAATATTTGAGGTTTTATTGGTTTGAAAAAAAGGAATAAATGTATTAAAAAAATAAAATGAAGATATTTTTAATTTTAATTATTCAAAAAATATATTTTTGGTATTTTTTTGGTTAAATAAAATAAGTAAATAAAAAAAGTAAATAAATAAAATATAGAGAAAATATAAAGAATATAGAAAATATTGGGCTGAGATGTTGAAAAGTAAAAGGGGGATTGAAAAGAAAAAACAAAACGCTGGGCCCAAAAAGCCAGTTTTTGTTTGATGCTGAAAATAATAAAAAAAAATGGAGCGGACATGCATTATTAGTAGCAAAAGGGGAGGTGAGAAATCAAAAATAAACCAGGCACAAAATAAAAGTCCAACGCCTGTATGGATCATGTATGGCCAGCCCTTTGGAGGTGTATCATGCACTTGCTTTGGGGAGTGTTGGATGAGATGACTGGCAGATCTGATGGTCCAGTCACAAGGATGTATGGCATGCGCGCTACACTTGATGTACTAAATCTGCAAGGAAATAATGTGAAAAAAACAAAAGGGTACCACTAGGGCTCAAACCCAGGTCCCTATAGATCAATGCCTTAGCGCGTGCTTCTCTGCCACTGGGGTGGCCGTTTCATCCGTGCATAATATAATTTCAACTAAATATAAAATAAACGCATTTCTGAATTTTGAACTTCATATTCTTCCTCCTTCGCGCATGCAGAACAACAACACCATTGCTATGAATTCTGAACTTGCTCATTTCTCAACCATTTAAAAAAATGTAAACATGAAAGTTGTTCCATTTTTCACCACGAATTCAACCACATAAATTTCATAAACTATAAATCAAAGATGAATGAGAATTTTGTTGGTACCAAATTAAAACCTAATTTTTTTCCAGAAAGTTAAACTTCAAAATTCACATCACTCAGGCAACATAAATGAAAACTAAAGGCATGGTTAGCTTCAGGGAAATGACGTCTACATTTTTCATACACAAAGTAACCATTAATGATGCTTGTATAAGGAGTTCAAAGTTGAGAAAACTTACCTCAAAATTGGAAATCATGTTTAGAGTTTGAGCACTCCTGGAGGTGTTGTGATGATCTGGATAGCTTCACTGAACTCCTAGAAAGCTAATGCAATGCTTACTTTGGATTGAGAGTGGATGAATATTTATGGAAAAGTCAAGTTGCAGGTTTGAGTTTTTGGAAATGGAGGATGGTGCAAATGGTGTTACAGTTGTGTAGTAGGGGTTTGGATAGCCTCTATATGAGTTATAGAATCTTTGTGATTGATTAAAAGTGAAAACGCACGAGTGGATTGTGTATTTGAAGTTCAAGGTAAAAAATGATAAGTAATGGAGGTTTTGATGCAAATTCTGGTTTGAGGGAGTATGAGGGGGTTAGGGGGCTCTTGAAATTGTGTGTTAGCTTGCAAACAACTTCTCTATTTATAGAGGAAAGGTTTTAGAGCTTGAAGTTACCAGAATCTAGAGATCACATGTTATGGTTATGTGACTTGATTTTGAAGCAAGCTTGACATACATTGTTCTAATGCATAGTACAAGGCTCATAGGGTGGTTGGAAGGCTTGTAGATGGTTGCTTCTTCATTTTACAATAGAGTGTGATCAGAAGAAACAAGTGCAAGGCTCAAGGAGAGTGGACTTTATGATTAAAGTCACTTTTCCAAAATGGAAGTCTTGGCTTTCTTCCTTTAATGGAAAACTGACTTGGATAATGCCTCAAACACTTGGATAATGGCTCAAACAGTTGTGTAAACATTTAATTATTGATTGATTTGCAAGTTTGAAGGCTTGCAAAGCAAGATTATGCAGCATGCTTGAAGATTGGATCATAGGGTTCATCACAAAATGACCTAAAATTCAAGTTTATGATGCCATCTTCTTCTATTCGAAACTTCTAGACCAAGCATGATCTCTTCAAGTTATTGGACATTTTGGAAAGCTTGAAACATTGTCTACAACCTTCATGTTGACGACTTTGGCTAAATAAAATTGGAACTAGCTGAAAAATTGCCAAGAATTTGGGACAAAAATCTGACCAAACTTGTTGAAAACTTCACTAAGTGTTATATTAAAAATGTCTTGACTTTATGGGCCTATATCTCCAAATCTAATCATTTTTTTGGACATACATCATCAAGGACAAAGTTGTATAATTCATCAAGATCTACAACTTTCATGTTGAAAGTTTTCCTTGAATCATCTTGCATCTTGGTGAAAAATTATCATGAAGTAGTGAAATTATCAAGGTAAAAAAACACTTAGAATTTTTCTAAGTATTGAAAATCTTGACTTTTGTTGACTTTTATTGACTTTCTTGATTCTTGATGATCAAGTTTGATATTTTTGAATGTCTTGATGGATTTTGATCTTTGAAATTTAATGTTGACCAAAAAGTCAAAGTTTGACTTTTATGTATCAGTTGACTTTTCATCAATTGATCCAAATGTCAACTATCAATCACTTGATCTTTGAGATGATTTGAGCCATGAAATTAGGTCAATATGTTGTGTTTGAGTCCTTAAGATCACGCTTCAAGCCATTAGGTCATATACTAAGTCAAAAGTTAATGATCAACCATTCTCAGTCAAAACCCTAATTTTGACAATTTTGCCCCTTTGATGATTTGAATGCTTTTCATGAGGAATTGTGATCAACCCTTGATCAATTGATGAATATGACTTAAAAATGTTGATGTTGGCCAAAAATCATGAATTTTGACTGTATGTTAACCACAATTGACTTTTTACCCAATACATTTGATTTTCAGTCATTTGAGCAATTGACAGAGCAAATTTATGGTGCAAGACTTGAAACTTGGTATGAGAATTCTTGAAGACCTATAATGAACCATGAAAGTCACTTGAGGTATTAAAAGTCCAATTATCCTTGAGAAAATCAAAACTCTAATTTGGACCCAGTGCTTAGGAGGTGAACGTGTCTGATAAACTCTTGAGGATCCTTGAGCATTTGAGAACTTTTGTGAGAAATGTCTTGAGAAAAAGGGAGGTAAAATTTTGGGGTACAACAACTTCCCCTTTTCAATCTTCTTAAACCTGAAGAGTTAGATTGACCCGTTCTCCATTCATGACTTGAAGGTAGAATATGATTGAACACTTAAGTGCCTAGAAATTTGCACTCGCTTGTGCAAGAAGTAAAAGTATTTGTTGATTATATCAGGAATGGTCTTAAAGATTCCATTTGGAGAGGTGACGGAGAGTCGTCAGAGACGGGCTTATAGATGCCATCCAAAGTAACTGTTGATGGAAATATCAGAATGAGTCTATGCTCGACTTTATCTGAAGAGTGCTTTCCAGAATGAACCTCTGAGAGAGGTGTTTGAGTAATTGTTTGTCATATAGATAGTTGCCCCGTCCTGTTTTGAGAATTGATCTATAATCAAATTTGTTGGTAAAACCATTGGTGATAAAGATAGTCACTCCTTCCTGTATCGGCAATTGATCTTTATCTGACCAAAGAGAAAGAAAGATAGTTTCCCCGTACTATTTCGGGAGTTAATCTTAAATCTGTTCTTGTAGATAGTCGTCTCGTCCTGTTTCAGGAATTGGTCTACAATCAATTTGTCACAGATAATTGCCCTGTCTTGTTTCAGGAGTTAATTTGTTGGTGATAAAGATAGTTGCCCCGTCCTGTTTCGGGAATTGATCTATAATCAAACTTGTTTGTAAAACCATTGGTGATAAAGATAGTCACCTCGTCCTGTTTCGAGAATTGATCTTTATCTGACCAAAGAGAAAGAAAGATAGTTTATGTGTCCTGTTTCAGGAGTTAATCTTCAATCTCTTTAATCTGTTCATCTACAATCAGTTTGTTCTTCACATATAGTTATCATGTCTTGTTTCAGAAATTAATATGTGGCTGGTCATTCAGATAGTTGCCCCGTCTTGTTTCAGGAATTAATCTGGAACTTACTTTTTATTATCCGTTTAGATAGTTTCCCCGTCTTGTTTTGGGAATTAATATACAAATTATTGTTCACAGATAGTTGCCCTGTCTTATTTCAAGAATTAATCTGGAACTGTTCAAATTGTTGATGATATTTGTCTGTTGATTAATTTTTCCTGAAAAGGTAAAAAGTTAGTTGTATGCAATGTCATGATGTATGAAATGTATTGCGTAATGATGTTCTCAAAATAAATGAGACTGTGTTATATGCATTTCGTATGCATATGTTATGATGTATGAATGTAAAATGTTGTTGAAATGTATTTGTAAACTCGTGCAATTTCTTTGTCTGGGAAAATAAATCCCTGACTATTGTTGGGGATGAAGAGTATGTGTATCTTCAATCTTGTCTATAATGCTTCTGCTGGGGATTCCTACTTACTTGTTTGAGGAAACTCTACAGGGGATGTATTGATTTATGTCTGGGGGAGTAGAGTTTAGGAACATTGGTCGTCCGTTGCTCTATTGGGGAATTTATTTCTTATATACCCTGACTGGGGATAACAGAGATGGTTAAACTTCCGACTCGTCTGAGGAGGATAGTTCTTATATGCCCTGACTGGAGGTAAAAGAGATGGATAATCTTCCAACTCGTCTAGGGAGGATAAGGTTGACTGATATTTGGTCTAATTCCAGGTTTTGCAGCAAGTTTTTGGGGATAGTGGCAACTTTACTAGGGAGAGGAATTTTGTCAGTAATTTGTAGTAGTCTGAGGAATAGACTCGAGTTGGGGATTTTTAGACTGTTGGGGAAATAAACCTTATTGTTGGAGAAGTGCTATTCTGAGGAAACCAATTCTCTCGGGGAAATTGAATTTGCTAAAGAGAAGGACTCTACAAGGTTTCTTTTTCAGTTTTGGAGGATCAAACTCAGTTGGGGAAGAGAATTTCTAGGAAGTATACTGATTCGAACTTCGCAGGAAAATTACAGGAAGGAAATTATACTCCTTTATTTGATGGAGCAATCTGCCGAGGAGATTGTAGGTAATGTACCCTTATTTGTGAAGACTACTCTGTGGGGATAGTCTCTTTGAAGTCACTCTGTGGGGATTTATGGACAACTTGAACATCATCCTAACTTCTAGAGTTTTGAGTAAATGTTCATTCCTGTTCTTATGCGTATATTTGTTAATAGTTAATCATGTTTGTGATACGGTGGCAGAACCGACTGTTATATACTGGTTTTGCATTTTTATTCGCAAATGTTGCGGTAAGCAAGAGTCTTTGCAGACTTTTCTTTTATCCAAATTAAGTAAAGTGTGAAAAGAACAGAAAAAGACTTTTTCGAGAATTTTCTGAGTAAGGGGGTGTTGTAGCCCAAAATTTTCCCTCCTTTTCCTCTAAAAAAATTCTCTTCTAGGGTTTCTCAAATGTTCAAAACTTTTCAGATCTCCGAACATGTCATTAATTCGTCAAGGATTTGAGTTTGCAAATGCTTAAAGTTTCTGAGTGTGTAACACATGTGGTGATCAAGAGTCATAAATCTTTATCTTCTTTTCACCTCCTCTCAAGGGTTTCTCCCTCATGGATCTAAGGTTTAAGCTGGGATGTTCATTGGTAAAAAAATAGGGTTTATATGGCTTTGATGGCTCTCATCTTCGCTCAAGTGTAAATCAATTAGTTCTTTATCTGAATTTGATTCATGGAATTATGAAGGTCTTTTACCATTGAGAATGGTTTTGATCTAGGGATTGCACAAGGTTTACAAGATGTTGGAATAATTTTCAAATTCAAAGTTTGCATTTGATCTTATCCTAAAACCTAAAGTTGAAGTATTCTTATGGAAGATTAGGTTTTTTTATTTGAAGATCAAACAAGTTCAAGGTATTTTGAGAAATTGAGAAAGATGGAAATTTTACTTTGTTTCATGCCCTATTCTTAAAGCAATTCTAATACACCATTCAAGATTTGTTTTGGGTTGTTAAAGATTCAAGAATTTTTAGGTTTTGATTAAGATTGGAAATTAGAATTTCATTTTGATAGTGTGCCATTCAAAGTTCTTAAGGTCCAATTCCAAGCTCAAGGGTTCAAAGCCCATATCATTTTTTCATCATCTTTTTCAAATTTTCATATAATTTAACAATTGCTACCAATTTTTCTTACCATTCTCAAATCAAAATCATACATTCCTCAAATTATTGTTCAAGATACATCCCACAAATTGTTACAAATTCTAAAGTCACAAATATCATACATTCTTCAAATTATTACAAGTTGTTCAAAATACATTCCTAAAGTCCTAAACTCTATTTGTCTTCAAATTCTCTAAGTCCTTGTAGCAAACCACGACTTCACCACCTCTCTAATGCTTTGACATCTTCGCCCACTTCTCATCGATCATACATGAAACAAAATCAATAAAGAATTAGTGATCAAATAAATTCAAAATAGACAAAATTATAATTGATTTAAGATTCATCATTAGGGTGGTTTTTGGAATCAGAAAAAGAAAGAGTTTGTTTATGTGCTAAGGCCTCAAATTTTCAGTTTTATCATGGGCCAAGTTTCTATCGCAAATCTCAAAGGAATTGGTTCACAATAGACAAAAAGGTGCAAACAGAATTTCAAGTCCAACATAATTCAGCTCAACAAAATCTCAAGCCCAAAAATCAAGCCTCATACATGTTGTTTCACAAAAAAAAATCAGGATCATACATCATTGGCTAGGGGTAGTATTTTGCAAATCTCAATACTTGGTTCACAAAAGATAAAGAAGAATCCATGAAAATCAGAATAAGCATCATGTTTCATGCAGAGAAAAAAGAGGCCCCATGTTGTTTCACTTCAAAGAAAAGTCATAGTTTCCAAGTCACTTTACTGCAAATCTCAAACAAATATATCTTGTTCACAGAAAAGGGACAGAAGAAATTCTGAAAAGTACAACAAAAGTATAACAGGTGCAGCCCCAAAAACCAGCAAAGTCACAAAATCAGTAAAAGCAACAAGCAACCATAAAGCCAACTTTTATCACAAATAAATGAACATCCCAACAAGCAAACGTTCATACAAGCAACAAGTACAACAACCAGTACTGTAACACCCCAATTCTACCCCAAGCAATTATGCAAAATAAATCAGAGTTATAAAATTTCAATCATACAAATGAATCGGGACGTCACAAATTCTTCTAACAAATTCATTGCATTCATCGTGGATATATAACACTTTTTCAAACATCGGATACACCATCAACATAACATCTTTAATCAAATAAATCAACATCTACGCAGTGGAATTCTTAATAACATCTATAACAACAAAACAGCAACTTCGAAACATCACATATTTAATAATAATCAATTTAAGGTTCAACAACTGAAAATCATCAACCAAAAATAGCAAACGTTCATCCCCCTGAGTGTTACATATCAGAGCAATGACACCGACTCGAACTATTGAAGGAACACAACCTTCACTCTCGATTACCTGCACGTTACCAACATAAGGGCAACATTCAAACAGAACGGGTGAGATATCTAACAATATAATAAAGCGCATGATAATTAATATATTAAATTAGATCAATAACATTGCCACTTCTCATCTCATAATCATCAATATTACAACATATATGTATATTCATTCATCAACATCAAAATACACCTCTTTATGAAATCATATAATGCGACTCAATACTATGCAAATGCATGTGGTACCATTGGAGCAGAACTCCCATCTCAAAAATTTGCCAATTAATAGAGGCATCAAAAAGGCACAGCCTTCATCTCAAAATTTGCCAATCCAGGCCATCTCAATGAGCATAAGCTCCATCTAAAAAAATGCAGTATGCGACACAACCATGAATGTAATGATGACACCCAAGTTAACAACATCTCAAATCATCTCAAAACATCTCAAATTATCATCTCAAAACATCTCAAATTATCATCTCAAAATACATCTTAAAATAACATCTCAAAATACATCTCAAATAATCAAAATAATTCATCAAACGTCATTTATTTATAAACCATCAAACATCGTTTATTTATTAATAACTTCTCATTTATAACTCAGCAGTATTTTAATTCCACAATAAATCAACACTGTCATTTTGTAACTCTAAAGTCAAGACCATCACTTTCCTACTGTTATAGCTCAAACAGCAGCTTCTAAGCATCTACGTTCATTGCTCTGCACAACACGACACAAAGGCCCTCCAACTTCTGACCATGCAACCTCTAACCAACGCTATTTCTAAGTACACAACTCCTAAAGATGCAACCTCTGGGCGACACAATCTTCTGACTACTATAACTTCTGACTAATGCAACCTCTGATCAGATGCAACTTCTGATCATCATATCTTCTGGATAACCCCATCTTCTGACCAGACACAACTTTTGATCATCACATCTTCTGACTAGTGCAAATTCTGACTATTGCAACTTCTGACCATCACCGTCTTCTGACTAACCACATCTTCTGACTAATTCCATCTTTTGACTAATGCAAATTCTGATGACACAATTCTCTGACAGCATAACTTCTAACCCATACAACTCCTAACGTCAGAACTTTTCTCTCCTAATAATTCAATGCAACTTCTAACATCTACGTCCAGCATCAGAACTGTTATTTTCTATTCATCCTATTATTCTAATCCTTCGTCTGATATCAATCTAACTAAGAACAGTATTAACAAATTCTATTCTCCAAATTAATTCATTAGTTCTAATACAGTAGCGCCTGATATCAATTTGCCAAATTATGCATTTTCATTACTGCTATCTTCAACGTTTTCCATCACTGCATCTCACTATGGTATTCACGATTAAAGCCCTAAAACTTAATATATTCATGACAATTCTTCACCTATAATCATCTTATAATTCTACAGCGTTTTAACAACATCAGTATCCATCTAAAATTCATCAAATCATCATCATACACCATCATATACATCCAATTCAAGAACAAGACAACAATTATCACTAATCCCACATACCAATCATCATAAACCCAATTATAGAGTTAGAACCCCACCCTTACCTTGGATTTAAGGTCGCTCTACAATTTCCGGTTGGATTCACGTTCTTGCCGTTTTCCACTTTCTCTAGCAGCTTGCACGTTCTCTTCCAAATCCTTATTCTTCTACTGCTTCTTTTCTTTCTATTCCTTCTAACAAATAATCAAATTACCCTATTATTCTATTATCTCCTTATTGGGCTTAAAACCAACACACCCCCTTATTACTTCTATTTCTTCAAAATAAGCCCACATTAAATAATATTACACTTTTAATATTATTTCACCACATAATATTATATCTCTAATATTATTTCTCCACTTAATAAAATAAATCCAATTAATTATAACACAACTTCACAAACATTCCAAAAATAATTTAATTAAATAATTAATTAAATTACAGGCGTTACAAGTACAAAAGAGCAGCAAGTACAAAGTCCAAAGTAAACAATACAACAAGCAAGGACAGTAAAGGCCACAATATAAAAGGCAGCAATGTTGTTCGAAAAGGAGAGGATAATTTTTCGGTCCAAACAAAAAATATAGAGTCAAAACAGACTCAACAAAAACCCTAAGCTAGCTCGTCATCTTCCTAAACCATCCTTCAGAAATTCGTAAAGGAGAAGAAGAAAAACAAATCAGAAAGATCTCACCAAGATAAATCCGGAAATCAAGCTGGTAAAACCGAAGATCTCCTTTTTCCTTCCTCTATTTTCCATGTGCATTTTTCACTACAAATCACAAAAACTCTTTTAGAAACTCAGAACTACATAAAAGAAAAAAGAAAGCGATACAGAATCAAAGACACATCCATGGTGTCCAATCGAAGAAGATGAAGAAGGAGGCAAGGATCGCGTCACAACGAGAGAGATGAAGTAGAGGCGCTACTTTTTTTATGAATTTAGGGTTTCACAAACCCTTGTATTCTTTTGTGTTATTTCAGGAGGTGGGTCTTGGGTTGACCCGGTTCGGCCCAAGCCCACCATATAACATCATGCCATAAGCATTTTTAATAACCATTTCAAGGACCTCAAGGGTTTGTGATGCAGGGTTATGTTGAACCAGACATCTATCAAGGGGCAAGAGGATTTATTTTCCTCTAACCAAACACCGTCAAAGACCAAAGTACGATAACTTGAGTTAAGGGCTATGACCCACTCGATATGGTGAGCTTGATTCTCGTAGAAGGACATTAAACGATACAAAGTTCTTTAATCAAAATCCAACTTCTAAAATTTTCTTGTGTTTACCCCGCGAGATCCTTGAAAACATTGCATCCACATAACATGCATCATATCCTGACAGGTTTTCTCCATACAGGTTTTCTCATCCGCTTGCTGTTTATTTTAGTGAAAATGGCTCTCGAACAAACTGTCCAAGATCTTTAGTTGGGCATTGAAGAACAAAATTCAAGACCTGATCGACACGGGGAGTCTTGGAATTTACACAAGACGATCAATTGGAGCTTTTCTGTCACCCCTCAAAGACACATCATCTGAAGTAACAAAGTTTAGGCGGAAACTTTTTTTTGTTCATTCGAATTTCCAGTTGTAATTCTTTATTTATTTAAACATTTACCCTTATGTTAAACTTTGGTTGTTCTCATTAATGCATTGCATATGTTTGTCTTGAGTTAATCCATTCGTTTTCACTATATTGAAGTTATGTTTTACCTCTTTTTTGTATGATATTTAACTCTCGATTACAAGCCATAAGCTTTTAGAGGGAGGATGACGAAAATAATACCATAATCTTATACAATATGCTTTTGGACAGACTTTGTTGATGATGTACACGCGTTGTTTCAAATCCCAAAACAATGGAGTTATAAGGAAGATAATCCCTAGTCAACTCCTTTGAGCCAAAGAAGTAGGAGTTTTCTTTTCTGCACAAACTAAAACCTTTAATCATAACCTGGGGCAAGGTAGTTTCTCAGTTTGTTTCAAATGCGTAATCAGTCGCAAACTGTCACTTCACAACAAAAATATCCTTCCAAATAAAAAGATGGTGATGGGTCCCATAGGATAGGCAGTCATTATCTCACAAAAAGAAAAGACCACTAAGTCAAAACCTACAAAGGAGACTTAAGAAAAAAATGGGGGCATCCCGCTGACTGTAATCTCAAAATAAAAATAGTCAGGCAAAAGTTAGGGATGGTAGATTAAAAAAGAGGTCACTAAAAATCCTCAACAACATGAAAAATGTTACAAAAATAATTGCCTTCCCAAATAAACTTCCAGTTATCTGAATCATCACCCAAAATATCATTCCAGATTGTAGTAAACGCACGATCGACTGAGTTTAGGATTGGAGAACATTATGGAGAACGGGTTGGGTACAAATAAACTTTGAGCCTTGTCCTTTGTTTCTAAAACCATGAGCCAGGCCACATTACAACCCTTTAAAAGTCCTAATTGAAGCGTAGGTTAGTTCAAAAACATACTGTTACAAAAGGTATCCTGACTCCTGTAAGGCTTACTGTAAACCATGAGTTTGAATTCATATTGTTACAAATTTTTGTTGCTCTTTAAAAGTGCATTGGTCAAAAAATTTCTCAAGACAAACATAAACTTTGCATTATTTGAATACCATTGTTTGCATATGGCTAATTGTTTGACAACAGAGAAATTCGTATGACGGATATCCAACAAACAATAACTCTCTCAATAAACAGAGTCACTTCAAATGGAAAGACGCTTCCAATGAAAAATCTCTCATAATCAAGGGGCACGACATGATCATTGTCCAACACACCACGACATGATTTTTAAGCATTTGAGCAATTGACTAAGCAAACTTCTTGTGCAAGGCATGAAACTTGACATGGATGGTCTTGGGAACATATTAAGACTGTGGAAAATATTTGAGGCCTTTGGAACTCAAACATCTTAATGAGGGGTGAAACCCTAGTTTGAGGCTCATTGTCTTAGGGGGGGGGGGGGGGGGGGGGGGGGCTTGTCTGGTCAATCCTTAGGCATCCTTGGGCAAGTTGAGGACCTCTAGGAGTACGTTTTTGAGTAAAATGAGAGGGAAAATTTAGGGGTACAACAAATATGAATTGGGAATTTATATATTTAAGGAATTGTATAAATTATGGTTGTTGAATAAGGAGAGGAGGGTGCTATTGTTGGATGTCACACCACATGTCCTAACATCATGTTCTGCCTGGGAGAGTTTTTTTTCTATGCAGAATTTTTATTGTGTGATTCCATGTGTGTTTTGTGCATGTGTGCATTGTGTGTGCTTCCATTTTGTTTACATTTAATCTATTTTTGTCAATTTTTGGCTAAAAGATGGAGTAAAGTGTTAGTGTGTTTTGTGTGTCCTGATGTTATTAAACATGTCTTAGACATATTAAGTAGCATGCTGATATGACTGTGCTACTGCTAAAGAGAGAGTAGTGATTATGGTTGCTTACTGGATGTAACTATTTAGAGGGAGCATGATAGTTTGTCACACTGGTTTGAAGTTTCTATTATTGTTGTTGCTGGAGTTTGTGTGCATGATGTCTTATATAATGTTTTGACATCTTGCCTGATTTATGAGGAAATTCTGATGTGAGATTCTTCTATCTTCTGATGCTGCTGCCTCTGATGTTTGAACTTGGGTAGTTTATATTTAGTGTTTTGGGTTTTCTGGTGTAATACGGTGGGAGAACTGACTTTAATAGTTTTGCGTTTTATCGCAAATGTTGCGGTTAGCAAGAGTCGCCACTGACTTTTCTTTTATCCAATAAAGGAAAGGGTGAAAAGAACAGGAAGGACCTTTCGAGATTTTTCTGAGTAAGGGGGGTAGGTTATGAAAAGGGAAGGTTTTATCACCCTTTTCATCCTGAGTTATCTACAGGCTCTTAGTTGCTAGCTCACTTTGAAAATGCTTTTTGGTGTAAGTGTATTTGAAAATATTTTTGAAAAGACGCCTTAGTGCGGCGAACTTTGTAATGATTCTCGTATCATTGAGAATGCACACAAAGTGTTTTTCTGTCTTTGAAAATATTTATAAAATAGAGTGTATGTGTGAAAATTTTGTTTTGTTTTGAGAGCAAGAAGCTACAAGCTTTCTACCTACTCGAATGGTCTTTGTTCTTTTCCTCTTTCCCTTTAGATAGTGTTATCCTACCATTGGTTAGTAGGTATCCCTATCATTGGATGTTTGAGGGACAAGCGAGGGTCATTGTACAGTCACGAAGGCAACTCGTAAGACGCTTTAGCAATTACCCTAAGGTACTAAGATCATTTACCGAGGCAACATCGAAGGGTCATCGAGGGACTATGATCTTTTAACCAGAGGGTCTTTGCTAAAATTTCTCATGTTCGAGAGACGTGACTGTTTATTTTTTCCAAAGGCAACAAGTGGAGGTACCTTAGAGGTGCGCTTGTGCACAGTGTGTTGTGTTTCAGTTATATTTATCTTAGATGTTAGTTTTTCTACCGTTTGCTTTTAAGTCTTATCATGCAAACCTATTAGCATACATCTAGCAGTTAAATATATACAGACAAAATAAAGATGCGGGAATTTAAACTACGCTATTACATTGCTTCGGAATGGTGGGAATACAAACCATAAAAGGGGAATAAAAATGTAAAAGGGTCCTAGTTTAAACTATTACATACCTTTAAGCAGTTGCAATTATTCATGAAAGTAATAATACAAAAGAATAAATGAGCACGTGGAGAAGAAAAGGGAAAAAAAGAAAAAACCCTAAGAAACTCTAAGCATTAGAAAAATGTTTTTGTTGTTTTTAATCTTTTTTTGTTTAGAAAAACAATTAAACTAAAGAAACATAGTTCTAATTAGTTTAATTAAAAAAACAAAAAGTGATTAAATAATTAATTAATTTGTTAAAATTAAATTTGATTAAGAAAAACCTAAACCTAATCTTTTTTTGATTTTTCTGATTTTTTTGTTGATTGAAAAGAAAAGATTAAAAATGTTAATTAAAAAAATAAATAAAAAAAAGAATAATGGGCCATGTTGCAAAAAAGAAATGTGGGTGAGAAACAGAATCTGCTAGGCCCAAATAAGACTGTGCCCAAGAGCTGCGTTTGATCCAATGGGGAAACAAACTTTGGAGTGCACCATAGTCACCATTGTTTTGAAGCGCTTGATTTATGATCTAATAATTTGATGGTGCTGGTTTAAGCTATATCACGTGCTTGTTTAACATTATACACACCGGATCTGAAACAAATGTTAGAAAAAAAGAAATTTGCCTGCAGCCTGGGTCGAACCCAGGACCTAGTAAGGGTACACTCTAAGAACATGCATGCTACCACTGGGCCAACTGGTCATTCATTACATCAAATACAAATAAACAAACATATTACAAAAATTCGAACATATTTTATTTCAAACACGCGCGCGCCCAGGTGGGTCCCTGTTGTTTAAATGAGCGAATCAGGAACACGTATTTAGCCACGCAAACACTTGGCCAGAGTCAATAGGAATCAGGGACACTGAAGTCAAACTCCGACCGTCTTCTCGGACACCATCAAAATATGAACCTGCAAAAAAGAGAAGGTCAAGTACCAAGGTTTAAGCTACCCCCCTAAATCAGGGTCTGCCGATCCAATGATATTATCCGTTTCTCCTAAAAATGACTGTATGCAGAGATACGAAGAACTCAGCTCCTCGCGCCCTAACAATGGCGTTCTTGGATTCAGGCACCTAAACTCGCATGTAGCATGTTAGTTCTAACCCAGATGTCACAAATAACATGAATATATGCGTAATATGGATTTAAATTACATGATTCAGAGAATTTGAGATTCAAATTTTTACCAAACCGGAGGGATGATGTAATGGAGTTTTAGGCGTGAAAGGGCTTAGTTATGAGCTTGGTTCAACTCCTAGAATCCTCAGGAATATGATTTGGTCACTTGTTTGGATTGCAACTGCCTGGAAATGAAGATACGAAATTTGCAACTTTGACTAATTTTTGAGAATTATGTAGTGCTTCTTTGAGCAACTATGTGTGGCCTTTTTGATGTGCTTTGGCTCCGTATTTATAGAAGGAGAGATGAGATGACATACATGAAAATAAATAAAGCCATGAAGGCTCTTTTGAAACCAATATCAAACACTTTAAATGATTTCCAAACTTGCCATATCCTTGCCATTTTTGAACTTGCATGAACCTGGTCATGTCGTAGCTGGGTACACGAATTATTTGGGCTTCAATCTTGACCCACAAATCCAAACACGCGTCTAAGCCCATTAGCTTCATTTTTGTTTTGATTTAATTTATTTTAAATGAATAAAAATTCACATAAAATAAATAGAAATCATGAAAAATAAGAGAATTGTTTTAGGGGTCCTCTAACATATCATGAACACGTTTGAGTCCCAAAAATTAGGCCCATTGGTTAAAAATTGCAACTTTGCTCAATTTCACTTCATGAATTTCTTCAAAATTCCCCAACTTGTACAACTCATAACTTGCTCAATTTTCATCTTTTGAGATGATCTTGGACTTTTTAGAAAGCTCAATGTATCCTTTACAATCTCTATGTTGATTATTTTTGCTTTTGAAGACATTATCTTGATATAAGTTGCCTTGACAAAAAGTGTCTCTTGTTGACTTTTGAAAATGACCTATAATGTTTTACCTTATATCTTTCAAATGAAGCATTTTTGGACTTGAGAATAAAAGCAAAGTTGTATAGAATTGAATTTTCTTCAAAATGAGATTTGGTTGGGGAAAAGTTGATGAAGCATGTGAAAGTTATGTCTGGTCAAAGTTTAGCTGACTTCTCCTAAGGAAACCGTAATTTGACAAATCTTGACTTTTGATGATTTGAGTGCTTTCCTTGGGGAATCATGATCAACCCTTGATCAAATGATGAATATCACTTCAAAATTTTGATTTTGACCAAAAAAATTGAAGCTTAACTGTATGTTGACCACAATTGACTTTTTGATAAATACAATTGATTTTCAATCATCTGAGCCATTGACTGTGCAAACTTGTAATGTAGGACTTGAAACTTGTCATGAACCTTATTGAGGACCTATGGAGAACCATGGAAGCCACTTGATACCTTTTAAAACCAAATTTCCTTGAGAAACTCCAAACCCTATTTGTAGACCTTTAGCTTAGGAGGAGCATCTTGACTAGTCAACCCTTGAGTGTCTTGAGTATCTGAGAAGCCTTGAAAGAATGTCTTGAGAAGAAAAGGGGAGGACAAATTTTAGGATACAACAACTGCCCCTGTTCAATCTTCTTAAATCTGAAGAGTTAGATTGACATGTCCGCCATTCGTGACTTGAAGGTAAAATATGATTGAACACTTAAGTGCCCAGAAATTTGCACTCTCCCGTGCAAAGGTAACATTGTTGGTTGATTGTATTAGGAATGGGCTTATAGATGCCATTTGGAGAGGTGATAGAGAGTTGTCGGAGATGGGCTTATAGATGCTGTCCAAAATAACTGTTGACTTCAACTGGAAGAAATATCAGAATAAATCTTTAGTTGATTTAAGCTGAACCAGAGAAGGGTGCCTATTGGAAAAGCATCGACATAAATCATTGATCGATTTAAACTGAACCAGCAGAGGTCTATGATTATATTTAACTGGATAAGAATCAGAATAAATCTTTGAGCGATTTAAGCTGAACCAGAGAAAGGTCTTGATTGTCTTCAACTGGATAAGAATTAGAAAAATCTTTGGTTGATTTAAACTGAACCAGAGAAAAGTCTACTAGAAAAGCATCAGGATAAATCATTGGTCGATTTAAACTGAACCTACAAAGGTATTTAATTGTCTTTAACTAGATAAGAATCAGAATAATCATCGAGTCAGTTTAAACTCAACTAGAGAAAGATTCCACCAGAAAAGAATCAGGATAAATCATTGGTCGATTTAAATTGAACCAATAGAGGTCTTTAATTGTCTTTAACTGGATAAGAATAAGAATAAATCATTGATTCAATTTAAACTAAACCAGAGAAAAGTCCACCAGAAAAGAATCAGGATAAATCATTGGTCGATTTGAACTGAACCAGTAGAGGTCTTTAATTGTCTTTAACTGGACAAGAATAAAAATAAATCATTGAGTCGATTTAAGCTGAACTAGTAAAAGTGTCTACTGGAAAAGAATCAGGATAAATCATTGGTAGATTTAAACTAAACCAACACAGGTCTTTAATTGTCTTTAACTGGATAAGAATCAGAATAAATCATTGATTCAATTTAAACTCAACTAGGAAAATTGTCTACTAGAAAAGAATTAGGATAAATCATTGGTCGATCTAAACTAAACTAACAGAGGCCTTTAATTGTCTTTAACTGGATAAGAATCAGAATAAATCATTGAGTCGATTTAAACTGAACTAGAGAAAGAGTCCACCGGAATAGAATCAAGATAAATCATTGGTCGATTTAAACTGAACCAACAGAGGTCTTTAATTGTCTTTAACTAGATAAGAATCAAAATAAATCATTGAGTCGATTTAAACTGAACTAGAGGAAGGTCAATTGGAAAAGCATCAGGATAAATCATCGGTCGATTTAAACTGAACCAACAAATGTCTGCACTTAACTTTAACTGGATAAGAATCAGAATAAATCTTTGAGCAATTTAAACTGAACCAGAGAAAGGTCTTGATTGTCTTTAACTGGATAAGAATCAGAATAAATCTTCGGGCGATTTAAACTGAACTAGAAAAAGTGTCTACTGGAAAAGAATCAGGATAAATCATTGGTCGATTTAAATTTAACTAGTAGATGTCTCTTTGAGAATTATCTTTTGAGGAAATTGCTGAAATAACCCTTTGTCAAATGTAGCCTTTGAGAAGACTAACATGTCACATAAGTAGTTGATGATGTTTGTTGATTGGTCTTTCCTGAAAGGTAAAGAGTTAGTTGTATATGGTGTCATGATGTATGAAATGCATTGTGTAACAATGTTCTCAAAATAAATTAGAATGTGCTATATGCATTTAGTATGCATATGTTATGCTGTTCGTAAATGATGTATGAATATGATAGGTTATTGAAGTGCATTTGTAAATTTGAGCAGCATCTTCGTCTGGGAAAATAAATCCCTGACTGTTGCTGGAGATGAAGAGTATGTGTATCTTCGATCTTCTGGGGATTGTTTCCGCTAGGGACTCATGCTTTCTTATTTGAGGAAAATCCGCTGGGGACAATTGATTTCTTCTTTGAAGAAACTCTGCTGGGGAATGTTAATTCCTGCTTGGGGAGAAGAGTTCAAGAACATTAGTTGTTCATTGCTCTACTGGTGAGTTTATATCCTGACTAGGGATAGAAGAGATGGATAACCTTTCGGCTTGTCTAAGGGAGGATATAATGGACTGGTATCTGGCCCAATTTTAGATTTAGTAGTAACTCTCTAGGGACAGTGGCAACTTCACTAGGGAGAGGAGTTTTGTTGATGACTCGTGGCCATCTGAGTAACATACTCAAGCTAGGGAGACGATAATTTGTTGGGGAAATAAACCCTGTTGACAGAAATTCAAACTCCACTGGGGAAGTAAACCCTATTGATGGAGGGATACTCTGCTGAGGAAACACCCTTGTTGAGGAAATAAACTTTGTTGGAGAGTAGAGACCTGCAAGGGGTTTTGTAATCTCGGAGGAATAAACTTAGATGAGGAAGAGAACTTCCATGAACTGTACTGATCGAAACTCCGTAGGTTGTTGACATTGTCTGGAAGAAGATCATACTCCTTTATTCGGTAAAATGATCTGTCGGGGAAATTGCGGGGAACATATAAACTTGTGAAAATTAATCTGTGGGGATTTATGGATGACTCGAACATTATCCCAACTCCTAGAGTCTTGAGTAAACGCTTATTCCTGTTTTTATGCATTTGTTAATAGTCAATTGTGTTCATATGCATATGCTCATTCAATTTTAGACATTCGACATTTTGCAAACAAAACAGAAAAAGTAAAACATAATTTGGCTTTGAAATTGTATTTCATTGATAATTTTCCAATAAACAGGAAATTTTTGTACAAAGAGACATAAATCTTAGTAAGAGGAAGTTGTCGAAGAAAATATTTACAAAGTGAAAACATATAGCTATGTGGGCATAATCTCGTCAAGTTCCAACTTTGCTATTGCCCCTATGTCTTCAAGCATCTCATCCCTTGTTGTCGAAAGAAAGTGAGTTAATTGATCTGTACCGTTTGAACTTTGACTTCGGTAATAAAGCTTGTTGTAAGTGATCCAATGAGGGCATAGTCATATGCTTTAATCCCTAATTTTTGCCTGGACCTCCCTTTTGGGTTTTCAGTCCACCGGGATACCCTTTTTTGCCCAAGCCACCTTTTCAGGTTTTCGACTTGCCGGGTGTACTGTCTTTTCATATATATCCCTGATTTTTGCCTGAACCCTTTTGGTTCGTCGGGATGCCCTTATTTTTGCCTAAGCCAGTCAACCTAGCGGGTCATTTTTAGGCGTAGTATCTTTTGAATATGTCCGCATTCACAGGGTGCGGGAAATCTTCAACGTCCATGGTGGTCAGTATCAAAGCTCCACAAGAAAATATCTTTTTTTATTACAAATGGCCCTACGTAAGTGGGGGTCCATTTTCCCCTGGAATCACCCTGCGATAAAATGATGCGCTTTATTACTAAGTCACCAGCCTGATATACCCGATGCTTGATCTTCTTGTTGAATGCTTTGATCATGCATTTTTTATACATCTAACCATGACAAACAACTGCCAGCCTTTTCTCGTTAATTAGGTTTAACTGATCCAACCTGGTCTGAACCCACTTGTCTTTGTTCAAGTCCGCATCTTCGATGATTCTCAGAGAAGGAATCTGAACTTTGACAGGTAGGAAAACTTCCATACCATAGACTAGGGAGAAAAGGGTTACCCTAGTTGATGTTCTAGCCGAAGTGCGATAGCTGTGAAGAGAAAACGGTAACATCTCGTGCCAATATTTATATGTCATAACCATCTTCTGTATGATCTTCTTTATATTCTTATTGGCGGCTTCTACTGTGCCATTCATCTTAGGTCGACACGCATAAGAGTTATGATGCTTGATCTTGAACTGCATGCAGAGCTCAATGATCATTGGGTTGTTGAGATTGGTACCGTTGTCTGCGATAATCCTCTCGGTGATGCCATACCGAAAGCTAAGGTTATGTTTGATGAACCGGGCGACCACATTCTTGGTAACAGAGGCAAATGAGGCTGCTTCAACCCATTTTGTAAAGTAGTCAATGGTAACAAGGATGAAGCGGTGTCCGTTAGATGTTGTGGGCTTGATTTCTCTGATCATATCAATGCCCCACATTGCAAATGGCCAAGGTGTAGTCATGACATTTAAAGGTACTGGAGGCACATGAACTTTATTGGCATAAATTTGGCATTTATGACAAGTTCTTGAGTGGTGGTGACAGTCAGTTTCCATAGTCAACCAATAGTAACCAGCTCTCAAAATCTTTTTAGCCATAGTATTCCCACTGGAGTAAGTACCGAAGAAACCTTCATGCATATCCTGCATAATCTCTTCTACTTCCTTCTTGTCCACACATAAAAGCAGGGTTGAATCATGGTTGCGCTTGTATAGAATTCCATTGCTTAAGAAGAATTCAACTGAGAACCTTCGCAATAATTTTTTGTCATTGATGGATGCCCCCTCAGGGTATTCTTGAGTCTCGAGGTACCTTTTCACCTCGTGAAACCAGGGTTTCTCCTTTACTCCATCGGTTTCAATTTCACAACAGTGTGCCAATTCGTCGAATCTTTCAATGGTAATTCTAGGAGCCTCATTGTCCCATCTAATCTTGAACATGGATGCCATGGTATCCAGAGCATCCGCCAGCTGATTCTCTTCTCTTGGTATATGCTCAAAGGTAATCTCCTCAAAATACGGGATCAGGGTTAGTACATGCTCTTTATAAGGAATGAGATTCAGGTGCTTCGTATCCCAATCCCCTTTAACTTGAATGATTACCAAATCCGAGTCCCCATACACGCTTAATAATTTGATTCTTAGATCAATAGCAGCCCTAAGACCCATGATGCATGCTTCATATTCCGCCATGTTGTTGGTGCAGTCAAAGTATAGTCTGGCGGTGAATAGCGTATGGTAACCTGCGGGAGAGATGATCACAACACCGATTCCGTTGCCAAGAACATTGGAAGCTCCATCAAAAACCACGGTCCATCGGGATCTCGACTTAGATCCTTCATACGGTCTAGGTTCTTCACAATCTGTTACTAGCATAATGTTCTCGTCCGGGAATTCAAAGTTCATAGACTGATAGTCGTCTACAGCCTGATGCGCCAAATGGTCCACCAGTACACTTCCTTTGATTGCCTTTTGATTGGTGTACTGGATGTCATATTATGTTAAGACCATATTCCATCGAGCTATTCTTCTGGAGAGAGCTGGTTTCTCGAATATGTACTTGATGTGATCCATTTTAGAGATCAACAAAGTTTTATGGGTCATTATATATTGTCTTAGTCGGCGAGCAGCCCGTGCCAAAGTGCAGCAAGTTTTCTCGAGTAGTGAATATCTTGTTTCACTATTGGTAAACTTTTTACTAAGGTAGTAGGTTGCATGCTCTTTTCGACCAGACTCGTCATGCTGCCCCAGTACACACCCCATTGAGTTCTCTAGCACTGTTAAGTACATGATTAGAGGTCTCCCTTCGAATGGTGGCATCAGAATGGGAGGTTCTTGTAGGTACTTCTTAATTTTATCAAAGGCTATTTTATAATCTTCGTTCCATTGTACTATTTGATCTTTCTTCAGTATCTTGAAGATTGGCTCACAAGTAGCAGTTAGATGAGAAATGAAACGGGCAATATAATTCAATCGTCCTAAGAAAACTTTGACCTCCTTCTCAGTATGAGGAGTTGGAATTTCTTGTATGGCTTTAACCTTTGTTGGATCAACCTTAATACCCTTACCACTGACAACGAAACCCAAGAGTTTACCGGATCTTACCCCAAAGATGCACTTGTTCGGGTTTAGCCTTAGCTTGTACTTCCTCAGTCTTTCAAACAGTTTGTGCATTTGATCAAGATGCTCTTCTTTGGTTTTTGCCCTGGATATCATGTCGTCAACATAGACCTCTATTTCATGGTGAATCATGTCATGGAATAAGGCTACCATGGCACGCTGATAGGTTGCCACGACGTTCTTCAACCCAAAAGGTATAACCTTATAACAGAAAGTACCCCACTGTGTGACAAAGGAAGTTTTCTCCATGTCTTTAGGCGCCATCTTAATCTGATTGTAACCTAAAAAGCCATCCATGAAGGAGAATACCTTATGTTGAGCGGTTTTATAGACCAAAACATCGATATATGATAGTGGGAAGTCATCCTTGGGGCTTGCCCTGTTCAGATACATGTAGTCTACGCACATAGGCACCTTGCCGTCTTTCTTTAGTATCGGAACAACATTAGCCGCCCATTGAGGATATGATGCCACCGCTAAGAATCATGCATTGAACTGTTTCATAACCTCAACCTTGATTTTTTCTAACATTTCAGGATGCATGCGACAAACCTTCTGTTTTATCGGTGCACAACCCTCTTTCATTTGCAGACGATGAACCACAATATCGGTGTCGAGCCCTGGCATGTCTTTGTATGACCAGGCAAAGATTTCAACATATTCATGTAGCATCTGGATTAACCTACTTTTGACACTGCTCTCTAGGTCATCACCTATCTTGACCTCCTTTATATCTGTCTTGGTACCCAAGTTCACCACTTCAACTGGCTCTTCAAGTGGTTGGATAATCTTCTCTTCCTGTATCAAGAGTCTGGAAAGCTCCCTAGGTATTTCAAAATCTTCCTCACGTTTGTCCTCGGCTTGGTAGATCGGATTTTTGAAGTCATATGAGGCAATATCAGAATCGTTATCGACGAGATCCATAGTGGATGAAGATCTGCAATGTAGTGCGTGGGTGTGTGTAAGAACACATAGCTATTTGAAAATGCAATAAGATAAAAGAAAAACAGAGATCACAAAATTTATATGCAAAACGTCCCATGTTTTATTGAATGAACAAATGTTTATGAATCGTTAATCAACCCTTTAACAAATGAACCATTGTGCCCCGGGTAAGACACAAGGTTTTAAAGTCATTGTTTATTACATAGACAAAAACTTTCGAAACCAAAAAGATAGGAATATAGCTTATTACTCCTAACTAAATGAGATGGGAAAGATGTCTTCTTCCTTCCAGTTTTCCAATCCATAACCCATTGTCGGGAATATCCAGTTATTGAAGTCATAATCTTTGTTTGCATCCTCTATAGCATTGACCCCATTGTTGCTGATGTGAAACAAAGGTATCCCAACACGAGTTCGATGAACAGCCCTCTGACCTTCCGCAGTAAAGCCCATACAAAACTTGTTAGACTTTAAAGGAATATCTGGAAGCTGACCCCAAATAGTATTACCACCTTCTTAAATAGTGGCCTTAACATCTTTCAAGGAGGCCATCTTGTGTGGAGTTTTGGTGATCTTTGGAATGGCTAAAACATCCTCAACAGCAGCATGAGAGATTACTTCAAAGGTTTGACAGGGAGTTTCAATAAATTCCCCATCCATATCGATATATTAGAATGAACTGAGGTGGCTGACCATATATTCCTCCTCTCCACAAATAGTAACAACTTTCCCTTTCACCAGATATTTCAGTTTCTGGTGTAAGGTGGAAGTGACAGCACCTAACTTATGGATCCAAGGGCGCCCCAATAAACAAGAGTAAGTTGACCGGATGTCCATGACATAGAAAGTGGACTCAAAAATCTGTGAACCCACCTTGATCGGGAGGTCCACCTCTCCATGCACCATTATTTTCGATCTGTCGAAGGCTTGAACTATGATGCTATTGAGCTTCAACACCACTCCTTCATAATCTAACCGGTCGAGAGCGCCCTTCGGAATAACATTCAGAGATGATCTAGTGTCAATCAATAGATGGGCCAATATAGTGCCCCTACATTCAATGGAGACATACAAGGCCCTGTTGTGACTCCTCCCTTCCGGTGTCAAGTCAGCATCGGAGAAACCCAAACCATTGTTAGTTCCCAGACTAGCCACATAGCTTCCAAATTGATCTGCTGAAATTTCTTGTGGCACATGGGCAGTCTTCAGGAATTTCACTAAAGCCTTCGCATGGGCCTCAGAACACATCATTAGTGACAACATAGATATTTTGGATGGGGTCTGCCCCAGCTGTTCAACAATTTTATAATCACTTTAGTTAATGATCTTCAGAACCTCTTCTAAATCTTGTCCAGAAGTATCTTTGACAGGAGCTTCTTTTGGAGCCTCCGTCTGGGCAGGCTCTATCACCGGCTCTTTACCTCGAGCCCCAACAGTCATTTTGGTAGCGGTAACCTGAGCAGGTGGAGAGATTTCCAGGGAGAAAATCCTTCCACTTCATGTAATCTTATTGGTCCCTGTAATATTGACAATTATGGGATTAACTTCTTCTTTTTCTTCATCGGACAATTCTTGCTTGACGCCATGGTAATAGACGTCAGATCCATAATGCTATGGAATAGCCTTCTCCGAGGAATATGGAATAGGCTTGGGTGCCATAATAACCAATGGAGCAACTTTCAGATTGGCGGTAATCCTTATAGGAACTTTGGAAGGGATCCTAAAAGGAGTACCGGAGATAACAGATAGATCTTGGCAAAAATTGTTGGTCGACAAAACTTTTTCAATCAGAATAATATGTTCATTCATCAAGCATTGAACACCCTTTTTTAGTGACCCGTAACCATTAGGTTTGACTGCACAACCATAACAACCTTCAACACAACCTGGAAATAAACCAGCTTGTAACAAATTCCTCTTTATTGTAGAGAGCGGAGTAACCACATCATTCATAGAAGTAACATACAGAATATCTTCAATAACATGTATGCCTTTATCATTCTTAGGCATAGGTGTTGTAATCACATTTAAAGTCTCTGGAGGATTGAACTCAATCTCCTTGCTGTCAATCATGTCCTGAATCTTGTTCTTCAGGGCCCAACAATTGTTGTTGTCATGGTCAGAACTGTTTGAATGATAAGCACACCTTGCGTTCGGATTGTACTTAGGAGAGGAGATGTTGGGATTGGAAGGAGCATCCCGTAGCGAAATGAGTTTGGCTTTTAGCAAGTGTTATAGTTCCTGAGACAAAGGCATATTAATCTTGGTGAATTTCCTTCTTGAAGCGTTTGACCTTCGGTAGTTACCCTACTGTTGTTGTTATTGAGCAGGCACCAGATTGGAAATTAACACTGCTCCCACAAATCGGTGACAACTACTTTTACTATGGATCTTCTGGACATAGACAACATTGACCTCCTTTTCCCCCCAAATTACTTCTTCACAACATTCGAAGATGCATCCATCAAGATCTTCCCGCTCTTGATACCATTTTCTATTCTTTCCCCTGTCAAGATCATTTCTGTGAAACCCACCAAAGAGCTTCCGATCAACAAATTAAAGAACAGGCCTGTCAGAGTACCCATAAACATGTCTACCATTTCCCGATCAAGCAGAGGAGTTTATACCCTGCCAGCTAAATCCCTCCATTTTTGTGCGTATTCCTTGAACCCTTCATTAGAGCCCATGGACATATTCTGCAGTTGCACTCGAGTTGGTGCCAGGTCAACATTGTATTGGTATTGCTTGTAGAAAGCAGCAGCCAAGTCCTCCCAAATATGAATATTGGTTCCCTCTAGCCGATAGAACCATTCTAGTTGTGTGCCAGCCAAACATTCTTGGAAGAAATGGACCCATAACTTTCAGTCAGTAGTGTGAGGCTGTATCTTCCAAACGTACAACCTCAAGTGGAGCTTAGGACAAGAGACCCCATCATACTTAGAAAAAACAAGGACCTTGAACTTATGTGGGATGACCACCCCTAGAACCAGACCTAAATCAGAAAAATCTAGTCCAGACACCTTTTGGACTTCCATTGCCTTGAACCCGTCCTACGACTGTTTATATTTGTCATCCGTAGGAGGATACTGTTCATCAGAAAAGTCTTCGTCTTCAGGAGTATTATCATAATCCTGCTTGTCCTTGCCATCTTCATCATGGTGGTCATCTTCTTCATATGAGTCATCTTCTACACGGACTAGTTGAGCGGGACCCTTGAACCTCATCCCCGTGTTGAGGACAACAATAGGATTTTTGGTCTTCTTTTTCTTGGTGACGAGCGCCAACAACTCTTTTTGCCCTTGGTCCAGATTCATGAGAGTTTCCTGGAACTGGGCGTTTTGAGCCTGGAGATCCTTTTCGGGCCATTTTTCTGCTGAAATAAGCAGTGAGAAAATGAGAAACCTGTACGAAAAACCTGTTATGAAATGATGCATGATATGTAAATGCAGTGATTTCAAGGACCTTAGGAAATTTAAATTTTCTAACCAGGAGGAAACAAGAAACAAAAGTTTTATTAGAAAGTTTCAAATTACAACTGCCTTTTAGGCTTACAAAAGCTTTCAAAGATAAAATGAACTCCTAAAATCTAAGAATCAAATCTCCTAAGGAAGCTTCTTCTTTGTACTAATGTATGCATTAAGACTCAGCTCCTTTTAAAGTTGCCTTGTGAGTTCCAACACTTTCTTCTCACTTGCATAGAATTGGGTCTCAAATATGTTTCGTTCTTCCTTCAGTTGAATCTAATACTTCTGCAACTCTTCAAGGTCAGTAGGCATATATGGGTGAAGAATAGTATAAGGAACATCCCCTCAATAACAAGCTCCACAACTATTGGTAGGATGGATGGATACGACATCATAAGATTTTGAGCGTGAGCTCGCACCCATTTAAGATAAGGCTCTAGAGGAATGGAATTCTTATGCCCCAAAGTCTTGTTGTCAACCTTTCTTACCATGCCTCAAGCATGTACAAACCTTCAATGATAACCTTGGATAATGTTCTCATAGTCGAATACAATACCTTGAATGAGTGTGTCGCAGGGACCATCTCTTCGAGCATAGGCAAATTGTCGTAGAGCTAGAGAAGGGTTATAACTAATACCTCCCATAATGCCTAACAGTGGAACATTAGAGAACTCCCCACAACAGTCAATGATAGTAATATTCTCTTGAGATCGAGAGCACCAATGGATATCGTATGAGAAAGTGACATTAACCTTTGCGACCACCTCAAACCTTGCTCATTCTTCAATACTGATAGGGGAAGGTGCAAAATAAACTACCTAGACAGCAAAGGCAAGCAACACATAAGAGTCCGTCGCTTCCTGATAGTGCGAGTATGAAGAGAGTGTAAAAGTCTCCAAGCAATGTAGGCACAGGGTTACGAGTAAGGAAAATTTTGACAGCATTCACATCTATGAGTTGGTCAGGGTTAGGAAAAAGCACCAACTCATAGATTAGGAGAGCCAAGATCTCTTAAAAAGCTTGTAAATCTATAGCATCCCAAAATAGTCGAGCCTTCTCCATCAGAAATTTAGCCAAAAAGCCTTTGACCCCACTTCTTGTCTCCCAATTAGCTACAATGTCAAAACTCTTCAAATGTAAGGCCTTGGAAATAACTTCGGGTCTTGGTATTTCTGCGAGCGGAACCCATATCCTACAAAACAGAGCAAAGATAAATCCCTAGGTCCTTGAAATGGTTAGTGAAATGCTATGGAATGATGTTATGATGTCATGAACAAATAATCACACAAAAAAAAAGCACACAAGGCCTTAGGTTTTGGCTTGAATGGAGTTTACAGGTAAGTACCCTCTTGAAGTTTAGTTGGTTCAACCTATCCTAAAGAAAGTAATCAGGTTCTAAGGAATCTCAATATCACTGATCTTTCTTTATCGAGCATTGTTTTAGCTCAAGCATCTAAGTTGCGGCCAAAATATCCCGAAAGTCCGATCTCAATGAGCGTAGTATCGAGTATCAACCAACTCTAGTCTTGCACCAAATCCATCTATCTCACAACTTTATAATGGACAAGTTGTTCAACTAAGGTTCTACAGTCAGTTAGTGCTTTATGACACCATATAACGGCCCCGTATTCTCCTTGACTAGACTCAAGGGACACCAATACCAACAAATGTGTCACACTAATGTAGCCATCACTTCAACCATGTCGGTATTATGTCGCATAGTCCCCCTATTGCTACTTACCTAATATGCCCTAGATCCGGGTATAAAATCTTTACAAGAATACCCAAACGGCCTTTCAAGAATAAATCAAGCAAGTCAAACAAGGAAAGCATTTAAAATATGAACTATCTCTAAGATAACCCCACTATTAGTTTTCCCCAACAGAGTCTCCAGTTCTGTAATACGGTGGGAGAACTGACTTTACTGGTTTTGTGTTTTATCACAAATGTTGTGGTTAGCAAGAGTCGCCATCAAATTTTCTTTTATCCAATAAAGGAAAGGGTGAAAAGAACAGGAAATACCTTTCAAGAATTTTTCTGAGTAAGGGGGGTAGGTTATGAAAAGGGAAGGTGTTAGAACTCTTTTTGTGATACGGTGGCAGAACCGACTGTTTGAATGCTGGTTTGCGTTTTGCGTTTTGTGTTTGCAAAATGTCGCGGTAAGCAAGAGTCGCTACTGACTTTTATTTCATCCAATCGGAAAGGAAAAAAGTACAGAAAAAAAAATCCTTTTTCGAGATATTTTGAGTACGGGGGGTAAATTATAGAAAAGGAAGGTGTTAGCACCCTTTCTATCAATGGTTTTCCATGGGCTCTTAGGTACTTGCTCATCTTTTAAAATTGCTTGTGTATGTGCTTTATTTTGAAAAGTTTGACTTCGTGATAACCCTTGTATCAGTCCTCAAAGGTGTGACGAAGTTGTTTTGAAAGTTATTTTGAAAAGTGTAAGTGTGAATAGTTTTGTTTTGAGCAAGTACCTACTAGCATCTACCTACTCGAAAAAAAGATCGTTTCTATTCTCATTTCCTTTAGATAGCGCTATCCTACTATTGAGAAATAGGTAACACCGTCATTGGAGTTTGAGGGTCAATTCAAAAGGGATGTACGATCACTAAAGCAATATTAGGACGTTTTAGTAATAACCCTAGAGTCTTAAGATCATATTCGAGGCAACATTTCTGAGGCAACATTTCTGAGGCAACATTCGAATGGGACATTTGATATTTGTTAGACAGAAGGGTAACCACTAAGACACCCTATACTTAACGATCGTTTACCGAAGGCAACCTAAGTGAGAGTATACCCTAAGAGTGATATGTGCGAGTGATTGGTTTCAGTTATTTATCTTTGCACATTAGGGTTTTCTAACTGGATTAATTTTTCATGCATTCTTGTCATACAATCCTATTAGCATACATCTAAACAGTCAAATATTTACGAGAATTAAAATGCGAGAAAGTAAATCTACGCTATTACAAGGCTTCGGGGAAGGGGATTAATTACATAGCCAAAAAACCCAGGAAAAAGCGATAAATAAAAGCCCTAGATTAAACTATTACAAACCATGAACAGTTACAAAAATATTGGCAAAAATAAATAACGTGCGCGCGATGAATTGAATATGAAACAACTAGGGTTTTGACCCTCGCTTAAACCTAATTGTGATTGATTAAAAAAGTTTTGTTATGTTTTTAAGAAAATAATGGAATCGTTAAATTAAAGGAAAATCCTAAGTCTAATTAATTTTAAACTAAGAAAAATAAATTAATTCATATAAAAGCCTATTTTTGTATTTCTATTTATTTGAGAAAAAGAGAAAAATAGAATTAAATCAAAAGTTTAACCTAATTTCTATTTGATTTTATTTTTGAAAACAAATTATAATTTCCCTAATTTAAACTAAATTAAATTATTTTGATAATAATAAAATAAAAACTAATCCTAATTTTTGGTGAATTGTTGATTTTATGTTTTTTGTGAAAAATAAATTAATTTGTGAATTAAAATAAATAAAGGAAATTCAAAGAATAAAAAATAAAGAAAAGAAATAAAAAGGTTAGCAAATGGGCCTGGTGGTGTTTGCTGGAAAGAGGGGTGCTATCTGAATTGCTGGGCCCAAGATTGATGGCCCATTTTGACTTTGCTGGATCTGGTGCATGAGTTGACTGGAGATGCATGGTAGACCTTTAGAGGGGAAGCCTTGGATCTGGGCTAAGGACATGTTTGATGGCCAGATATCGAGGGCACATGGTGAACCTTCTAATGAGCAGCACGCTGGATTACCTATTGACAAATATTATGAACAAAGGTTGGGACCTAGGGATCGAACCCAGGTCCTCATGCACTTTTCCAACACCACGCTACCATCTGTGCTACACGTTTCTGTTGTACATATAATAATAATAATAATAATAATAATAATAATAATAATAATAATAATACACAATATATCAAACACGATGGTAAATGAAAAAAAAGCGCGGAATTTCAAAATAGCCAATGGTGCCCAGACACGTTGCCTTCTTCTTCCTTGTCCGTTGTATTAGACTGCAAACTTATACCTACGGGCGTGGCTCCATGGCTAAAAACCTGTAAACTTCAACAATCAAGAAAACGCATGCTAAATAAATTCTAATTACATGGTTCCATTTGTCTTGAACCCACGAACACCATGGTATTACTTTCTTGGACCAATTTTACTGATACAGAGAAACCCCAAAACATAAGAGCAAACCCTAACAATGGCATCTCTTGATTCCTGTACTAAAAACACAATTAAACACTACCAAAAGCATGCAAATTCAATGATAAACAAGAATATATGAACAAAACATGCTAATGATGCGTAAACCAATGAAAACAAAATCAAAGTTTTGGGACAAAACCGTGACTTATGTACCTATGATTCCAGGCATGAGAAAGCTTGCAATTGGTTGAAACCCCTTCTGGAGATGTCCAGGAACCTGTTGGTATTGTGAGAATGGCTCGAACTGGCCTCTAGAATGGAAATTGGATCACCATTTTCTCTTGAATTTTTTGAGTTTTGTTCTTGCTTTGCATGACTGCTCAACCTCTCCTTATGCCTTGGATCTCTTCTGTATATGTAATACAACATGTTAGGTAAACAAAAACGTACTCAATCTTGCTCATTATGAAGATTTGATTTGGTCTTTCATGGCATATGATATCTTTCCAAATTTGCTCAAATTCAATATTTTCCACCCAAATCAGCCTTGCATGAATTGATTCTTATTTGACAGCACATAAGATCTTCCTTCAATGCAAAAATCATCCCTTTAACACAATATATGATTTATTTAGATTTATTTGATTTTTTTTTTAATTTTAAGTGAATACAAATCAAAATAAATTTAATAAATAAATAAATAAATAAAGCATGGAGGGTCCCATAGGTCGTGGACTATGTTAGGAATGAGATGCAAGCATAAAAAGTTGGGCCCATGTGGAAAAAAATGCAAATTTAAGCACATTTGACTTTTGGCAATTTTGCAAAAAAGGTCAACTTGGCCAATACATAACTCTCTCAATTTTAACCCTAGATAGATGTTCTTGGACTTTTTAGAAAGCTTAGGATGTCCTCTAAGCAACCCTTTTGGTCTCATCTCAATTTAGTCTTCTATGTTCATGTATGAAGCTTTGACCCAAAAGGTGTTTTTGTTGACTTTCCAAAATGACCTATAATGTCAAAATTCATATATTCTTGTGAGTGCATATTTTGAACTTTGGAGCTGAAGATGAATTGTAGGGAATTGCATCCTCTTCAAAATGAGCTTTGGATGGGTCATTTCTGATAAATTAAGAGAAAGTTATGCTTGGTCAAAGTTGAGTTAACTTTTCCTACAAAACCCTAATTTAGCAACTTTTGGGTTTTGATGAATTGTGAGAAATCCTTGATGAATCATGATCAATACTTGATAAAATGATGAATAAAACTTAAAAATGAGTATGTTGACCAAAAATATTGAGGTTTGACTGTATGTGGGCCACAATTGACTTTTGACTTAGCACAATCGATTTTCAGGCCTTTGAGCAATTGACTGAGCAAACTTCTTCTGCAAGGCTTGAAACTTGACATGGATGATATTGAGAACATATTAGGACAATGGTGAGCATTTGGGATCCTCTGGTCTCAAGCATCTTGATGAAAAATGAAACCCTAATTTGAGGTAGACTGCCTTAGGAGAGAGTTTGTCTGGTCAACTCTTGGACTTCCTTGAGCAATTTGAGGACCTCTCTTGACATGTTTTGAGAAATATGGGAGAGAAAATTTTGGGGTACAACACTTTTCATCCGTATTTATCTACGGGCTCTTAGTGGCTAGCTCACTTTGAAAATGCTTTTTGGTGTAAGTGTATTTGAAAATATTTTTGAAAAGACACCTTAGTGCGTCGAACTTTGTAATGATTCTCGTATCGTTGAGAATGCATACAAAGTGTTTTTTTATCTTTGAAAATATTTATAAAATAGAGTGTATGTGTGAAAAATTTGTTTTGTTTTGCGAGCAAGTAACTACAAGCTTTCTACCTACTCGAATGGTGTTTGTTCTTTTCCTCTTTCCCTTTAGATAATGCTATCCTACCATTGGTAGGTAGGTAGCCCTATCATTGGATGTTTGAGGGACAGGAGAGGGTCATCCTACAATCATGAAGGCAACTCATAAGAAGCTTTAGCAATTAACTTAAGGTACTAAGATCACTTACTAAGACAACGACGAAGGGTCATCGAGGGACTATGATCTTTTAACTAGAACGTCTTTGCTAAAATTTCTCACATTCGAGAGACGTGACTGTTTATTTTTTCCGAAGGCAACAAGTGGAGGTACTTTAGAGGTACACGTGTGCGAATTGTGTTGTGTTTTAGTTATATTTGTCTTGGATGTTAGTTTTTCTACCGTTTGCTTTTAAGTATTATCATTCAAACCTATTAGCATACATCTAGCAGTTAAATATATACAGACAAAATAAAGATGCAGGAATTTAAACTACACTATTACATCGCTTCGGGATAGGGGGAATACAAACCATAAAAGGGGGATAAAATGTAAAAGGGTCCTAGTTTAAACTATTACATACCTTTAAGTAGTTACAATTATTCATGAAAGTAATAATACGAAAGAATAAACGAGCACGCGGAGAAGAAAAGGGAAAAGATGAAAAAACCCTAAGAAACTCTAAGCATTAGAATTTTTTTTTTAATCTTTTTTTTTTGTTTAGAAAAACAATTAAATTAAAGAAACCTAGTTCTAATTAGTTTAATTAAAAAAAAGTGATTAAATAATTAATTAATTTGTGAAAATTAAATTTGATTAAGAAAAACCTAAACCTAATCTTTTTTTCTTTTTTTTAATGATTTTTATGATTTTTTTTGTTGATTGAAAAGAAAAGATTAAAAAATGTTAATTAAAAAAAATCAAATAAAAAAAGAATAATGGGCCATGTTGCAAAAAGAAATGGGGGGTGAGAAACAGAATCTGCTAGGCCTAAATACAACTGAGCCCAGTAGTTGCGTTTGATCCAATGGGGAAACACGCTTTGGAGTGCTCCATAGTCACCATTATTTTGGAGCGCTTGATTTATGATATGATAATCTGATGGTGCTGATTTAAGCCATATCACACGCTTGTTTAACCTTATACGCACTGGATCGGAAACAAATGTTAGAAAAAAAGAAAATTTTCCTACAGCCTGGGTCGAACCTAGGACCTAGTAAGGGTACGCTCTAAGAACATGCATGCTACCACTAGGCCAGCTTGTCATTCGTTACATCAAAGACAAATAAACAAACATATTACAAAAATTCAAATATATTTTATTTCAAACACGCGCGCGCCGAGGTGGGTCCCTGTTGTTTAAATGAGCGAATCAGGAAGGTGTATTTAGCCACACAAACCCTTGGCCGAAGTCAATAGGACTTAGGGACGCCAGAGTCAAACTCAGGTCATCTTCTCCGACCCCATCAAAATGTGAACCTGCAAAAAAGACAAGGTCAGTGCCCAAGGTTTAAGCTACCCCTCCTAAATTAGGGTCTGCCGATCCAATGGTGTTATCCGTTTCTCCTAAAAATGAATGTATGCAGAGATACGAAGAACTCAACCCCTCGTGCCCTAACAATGGTGTTCTTGGATTCAGGCACCTAAACTCGCATGTAGCACGTTAGTTCTAACCCAGATGTCACAAATAACATGAATATATGCGTAATATGGATTTAAATTACATGATTTAGAGAATTTGAGATTCAAATTTTTACCAAACCGGAGGGATGATGTAATGGAGTTCTGGGCATGAAAGGGCTTGGTTATGAGCTTGGTTCAACTCCTGGAAGCCTAAAGAATATGATTTGGTCACTTGTTTGGACTACAACTACCTGGAAATGAAGATACAAATTTTGCAACTTTGAGAAATTCTTTGAGAATTATGGAGTGCTTCTTTGAGCAGCTATGCGTGGCCTTTTTGTTGTGCTTTGGCTCAATATTTATAGAAGGAGAGATGAGCTAACATAAGTGGAAATAAATCAAGCCATGAAGGCTCTTTTCAAACCAATATCAAACACTTTAAATGGTTTCCAAACTTTCCATATCCTTGCCATTTTTGAACTTGCATGAACTTGGTCATATTGTAGCTGGGTACACGAATTATTTGGGCTTCAACCTTGACCCAAAATCCAAACATGCGCCTAAGCTCATTAGCTTCATTTTTGTTTTGATTTAATTTGTTTTAAATGAATAAAAATTCACATAAAATAAATAGAAATCATGAAAAATAAGAGAATGGTTTTAGGGGTCCTCTAACATATCATGAACACGTTTGAGTCCCCAAAATTAGGCCCATTGGTTCAAAATTGCAATTTTTCTCAATTTGCACTTCATGATTTTCTTTAAAATTCCCCAACTTGTGCAACTCATAACTTGCTCAACTTTCATCTTTTGAAGATGATATGGACTTTTTAGAAAGCTCAAGATGTCCTCTACAATCTCTATATTTATTATTTTTGCTTTTGAAGACATTATCTTGATGTAAGTTGCCTTGACAAAAAGTGTCTCTTGTTGACTTTTGAAAATGACCTATAATGTTTTAGCTCATATCTTTCAAATGAAGAATTTTTGGGACTTGAGAATAAAGTCAAAGTTGTAGAGAATTGAATTTTATCCAAAATGAGCTCTGGTTGGGGAAAATTTGATGAAGCATGTGAAAGGTATGCCTGGTCAAAGTTCAGTTGACTTCTCCTAAGGAAACCCTAATTTGAAAAATCTTGACTTTTGATGATTTGAGAGCTTTCCTTGGGGAATCATGATCAACCCTTGATCAAATTATGAATATAACTTAAAAATGTTGATGTTGAACAACAATCTTGAAGTTTGACTGTATGTTGACCACAATTAACTTTTTGATCAATACAGTTGATTTTCAATCATTTGAGCCATTGACTGAGCAAACTTGTAATGTAGGACTTGAAAATTGACATGAACCTTATTGAGGACATATGGAGAACAATTAAATCCACTTGAGACCTTTTCAAACCAAATTTCCTTGAGAAACTCCAAACGCTAGTTGTAGGCCTTTGGCTTAGGAGGAGCATCTTGACTAGTCAACCCTTGAGTGTCTTGAGTATCTGAGAAGCCTTGAAAGAATGTCTTGAGAAGAAAAAGGGAGGGAAAATTTTGGGTTACAACATTTGGTATGTTGGTTTGTTCCTTTGAGTGGGAGTCTTGACCCTGTGATGTAGAGGAGATGTGATGTGTGATGTCATAACACATGTCTGGACATCTGTTCTTCTGAAGTATTAAAGATGGTGATTTGTAGTTGCATGAATTCTTTGATGTATTTTTATGTTGCAGTTTGTACAGAGTTTACATGTCTTTATGTAGCTTATGTTGTGGTGTTATTCCTCTCTCCAGTTTAACTATGATAAGGTTGTTTTAGCCAAAATTTGTTAAAGGGGGAGATTGTTAGATCCATGGTTTTAGGATTGGAAACAATTTTGATAAAACATGGTTCATGATAGATTCTAAGCAAGATGTCATAACATTTTGATTTGACTGCTACAACAGAGTGTGAAGGTTATAATAAAGACATATGTTCTGCCACATGTTATGACATGTTGTACCAGAACATAAGTACATGTTGTTTTAAATCTTGACATATTTGATTTCATTTTGTGATATTTCTTTTGGATATATCTCAACGATTTTCATAAGTCAAGAGGATTTAATATGGAACAAGTGAATCAAATATCCATCAACAGTAAAGTTTCTAAAATTGGATGTTAGGACAATTTAGGAAACTTGAGATTTTGTTCCAAGATTTAAGGATATTTTTCTGCATAATTGGTGCACCCCTCAACTTGTAGATCAAGAAATATTTGGGTGAAGATTACGAAACCCATGTATTATTGAGGTGTATTTAAAGAGAATCCTAGACCTAATGTAATTTAAATTTCATAATTGTAAAATTAGGGGAAGTCTAAAGTCTTAGGTTTTGAGAGTCTCTTGTGTTTTTGTAAGTCACCCACATATCTTTTGATACAGTGTGGTAGATAGTTTGTTACTTGATTGTTTGTCAAGTTATTGTTCTTGGTTGAAGCTTTTAAGCAAAACTAAGTATTGTTCTCACTCATGAGCTTTTAATCAAAAAGTTGGGTATTATTTATTTGAAGTGTAACCTTCTATTGGGTTTTTAAGTCTAGTCACAAGGTTTGTGATTGTAGGTATATCACTGCGGTGGTTGGAAGTGAGAGGGGATTATCATATCTAAGAGGTTCCTAGGTAGAAGTTGCACAAGGTAGTAATTAAGAGACAAGTTGTAAATTGGGTATGTTTAGGATTCAAACTAATATTATCATAGTGGATTTCCTTCCTGGCTTGGTATCCCCCAGAGTAGGTGACGTAGCACCGAACTAGGTTAACAATTGATTGTGTTATTTAAATTTCTACAATTTATCTTTCTGCATAATCAACATTTTTAGCAGGTTTTTTGTCAACATATGTCATAATATATGTCCTGACATCGTGCTTATGTGTTAAGACACCAGTCTTGACCTTTGTATTGCAAGTGCTAGAAATTCATATGTAGTTTGGTTATATGTAATATGTGTTTTGAAAGGCTGGTTTTTGTTTGTGTATTGCCATGATCTTATGATTGAGTTATGGTTTTCATAGATGATTGCATATAGCTTTGAATGTGTTTATAATGCATTTGTAGTATGCTTGTGTTGGTTTGAATGAAAGTTACTTGACTCTGGCTCATGACTGTTTTGGTTTATGCATGGCTTGGCATTGTCATGATTGCAATTTTTTGAGGACACAAAGCTTAGGCATGATGTGGGATTTCATGAAGTCAATTTTTGGACATGGATTTGGCATGGTATAAGGTATGATGGCATGTTGAAGCTGGAGATGAGAACACTAGTTTTAAATGTATTTTTGTGTAATTTTTCTTGATGTATTGTAATGATTTAATGGCCAATGTAGTGTGCAATAGTAATTGGATTGTGTAACTTTGAAAATGTAATGAATGGAATGGAATCAAGTGTTTAATGGAGTTTTGTATTGACTTTGTTATTGAGCTTTGATGATTTTGAATACAAATGACTTCCCTCCTCCAAACATCAACAATTTTCCTTTATGCTTATATGATCCAATAAAGAATAACATAAGCCTTATGCCTTGTAGCCATAGTCCCTTACCAATGAAGAATTTAATCAAGACTTGGTCAACATTAATTCAGCCCTCCATGGTTTACTTTGTTAACCGAAATTTGTCATACCCTAATTTTTACTCCTAAGATCTCACTTATCATATCATTGCATTTCATCCAGATCACAAACATGATAACCTCCTAGCCCTCTTGTCTTTGGGTTTGTTATGTGGGAGATCATCAAGCACCCTTTGTGTTTTCTTTTATTTTTCTGTTTACTTGCTTTTATGCTTTACTAACCCTATTCAAAATACAAAAATATGATTTGTTCCCTTTTTAAGTCAAAGTCAAAGTCAAAGTCAAGGTTAACAAGTGGTCAACAAAGTGTATTCTTCAAGGCATGACCTGTAATATTAGGTCACATTCATGTCAAGCTTCATTCAATACAAATTAATCAAAGGAAGTGCAAGTTTGAGGCATTTTTCAAGTAGTTTCAAGTTAGGGTTCATGTGTTTATTTTCACGCCCTTTTCATTCAAATTTCTCAAGCAATCCTCAAGATTTTTCAAAGGCCAATCAAGGTTCAATCATGTGGTATTAGAATGATCATCATTGTTCCTTGGAATGGAAGGAAAGGTCAAAAAATCACAAGTTGGTACAAGGTTGGATGACCTAAAATAGATGTCACGAAAGATGTTATAACATTTGCTGACAGAAAAACAAACTTGCTAAAAACAGAAAGATTATGCAGAAACTTAAGGAACACAATCAATTGTTAACCCAGTTTGGGGTTCTCACATGCTCTGGGGGATGCCAAGCCAGGAAGGAAATTTATTATCAATAGTATCAATTAGAAGCTAAACAATCCTAATTTACACTTTTCACTTATCCCTACTATGATACGGTGGGAGAACTGACTTGGGTGTTTTGCATTTTTTCGCAAATGTTGCGGATAGCAAGAGTTGTCACCGAATTTTCTTTTATCCAATAAAGGAAAGGGTGAAAAGAACAGGAAAGATCTTTTGAGATATTTCTTGAGTTCGGGGGGTAGGTTATGAAAAGGGTAGATGTTAGCACCCTTTTCATCCGTAGTTATCTACGGGCTCTTAATTGCTAGCTCACTTTGAAATGCTTTGTGTTTGTGCAAGTTTGAAAATATTTTGAAAACGCCTCCGTGCGGAAAACTTTTAATAATTCTCGTATCGTTGAGAATGTATACAAAGTGTTGGTTTTGAAAACATTTGTTGAAAAGGGAATGTTTGGAAAGATGTTTTGGAAATGCCAATATAAGGCAATTTTGTAATGATTCTTGTATCGTTGAGAATGTATATAAAATATTTGTTTTGAAAAGTATTTTGAAAGTGTGAGGTGTAAATATTGTTTTAGCTTGTGAGCAAGCAATTACGAGCAATCTACCTACTCAAAAAGTCTTTGTTCTTTTCCTCCTCCTTTAGATAGTGCTACTTTACCATTGGTTGGTAAGGAGCCTTATCATTGGATGTGAGGGACAAGCGTGGGTCATCGTATAGTCACATAAGGAAACTTGTAGAATATTTTAGCAATTGTTGTAAGGGACTAAGATCATTTATTGAAGGTAACATCGAAGGGTCGTCGAGGGACTACGATTTTTTTATCGAGGGTCTTTTGCTAAAACATCCCACGTTCGAGGGACATGACCATTTTTATCCGAGGCAACAAGTGTGGGTTACCCTAAAGGCGCATGTGTGCAAAGTGTTTTTGTTTTCATGTATATTATCTCTGAATTAGGGTTTTTGCTAGGTTTGATTTTAAGCTTGTCATGCAAACCCTAATTACTAACAATAATAAGGAAAGCGATAAAATGCGGAATTTAAATGTCTTACGCTATTACAACGCTTTAGGAATGGGGATACAAGTTTGTGAAATGGAGATGAAAGCAATAAAGCCTAATTATATATTACAAACCATTGAATCATGAATAATAATATAATGTACCAAATGTAAAGATGAATAAGAAAAAGAAATTGTTTTTGGGGTTTTTGATGGAGAAAAAGGTTTAATATTAACCTAATTAAACTAAGATCAAAATTAATTTCACTAACCAAAAGGAAAAATAATTTGAATATAGAAAACCCTAAATCTAAATTAATTTACAATAGAAATTAATTATTATAAAAGTATTTTTGAGGTTTTATTGTTTTGAAAAAAGGAATAAATGTATTAAAAATATAAAATGAAGATATTTTTAATTTTAATTATTCAAAAAATATATTTTTGGTATTTTTTGGTTAAATAAAATAAATAAATAAATAAAATATAGAGAAAATATAAAGAATATAGAAAATATTGGGCTGAGATGTTGAAAAGTAAAAGGGGGATTGAAAAGAAAAAACAAAACGCTGGGCCCAAAAAGTCAGTTTTTGTTTGATGCTGAAAATAATAAAAAAATGGAGCGGGCATGCATTATTAGTAGCAAAAGGGGAGGTGAGAAATCAAAAATAAACCAGGCATAAAATAAAAGTCTAACGCCTGTATGGATCATGTATGGCCAGCCCTTTGGAGGTGTATCATGCACTTTCTTTGGGGAGTGTTGGATGAGATGACTGGCAGATCTGATGGTCCAGTCACAAGGATGTATGGCATGCGCGCTACACTTGATGTACTAAATCTGCAAGGAAATAATGTGAAAAAAACAAAAGGGTACCACTAGGGCTCAAACCCAGGTCCCTATAGATCAATGCCTTAGCGCGTGCTTCTCTGCCACTGGGGTGGCCGTTTCATCCGTGCATAATATAATTTCAACTAAATATAAAATAAATGCATTTCTGAATTTTGAACTTCATATTCTTCCGCCTTCGCGCATGCAGAACAACAACACCATTGCTATGAATTCTGAACTTGCTCATTTCTCAACCATTTAAAAAAATGTAAACATGAAAGTTGTTCCATTTTTCACCACGAATTCAACCACATAAATTTCATAAACTATAAATCAAAGATGAATGAGAATTTTGTTGGTACCAAATTAAAACCTAATTTTTTCCAGAAAGTTCAACTTCAAAATTCACATCACTCAGGCAACATAAATGAAAACTAAAGGCATGGTTAGCTTCAGGGAAATGACGTCTACATTTTTCATACACAAAGTAACCATTAATGATACTTGTATAAGGAGTTCAAAGTTGAGAAAACTTACCTCAAAATTGGAAATCATGTTTAGAGTTTGAGCACTCCTGGAGGTGTTGTGATGATCTGGATAGCTTCACTGAACTCCTAGAAAGCTAATGCAATGCTTACTTTGGATTGAGAGTGGATGAATATTTATGGAAAAGTCAAGTTGCAGGTTTGAGTTTTTGGAAATGGAGGATGGTGCAAATGGTGTTACAGTTGTGTAGTAGGGGTTTGGATAGCCTCTATATGAGTTATAGAATCTTTGTGATAGATTAAAAGTGAAAACGCACGAGTGGATTGTGTATTTGAAGTTCAAGGTAAAAAATGATAAGTAATGGAGGTTTTGATGCAAATTCTGGTTTAAGGGAGTATGAGGGGGTTAGAGGGCTCTTGAAATTGTGTGTTAGCTTGCAAACAACTTCTCTATTTATAGAGGAAAGGTTTTAGAGCTTGAAGTTACCAGAATCTAGAGATCACATGTTATGGTTATGTGACTTGATTTTGAAGCAAGCCTGACATACATTGTTCTAATGCATAGTACAAGGCTCATAGGGTGGTTGGAAGGCTTGTAGATGGTTTCTTCTTCACTTTACAATAGAGTGTGATCAGAAGAAACAAGTGCAAGGCTCAAGGAGAGTGGACTTTATGATTAAAGTCACTTTTCCAAAATGGAAGTCTTGGCTTTCTTCCTTTAATGGAAAACTGACTTGGATAATGCCTCAAACACTTGGACAATGGCTCAAACAGTTGTGTAAACATTTAATTATTGAGTTATTTACAAGTTTGAAGGCCTGCAAAGCAAGATTATGCAGCATGCTTGAAGATTGGAGCATATGGTTCATCACAAAATGACCTAAAATTCAAGTTTATGATGCCATCTTCTTCTCCTCGAAACTTCTAGACTAAGCATGATCTCTTCAAGTTATTGGACATTTTGGAAAGATTGAAACATTGTCTACAACCTTCATGTTGACGACTTTGGCTAAATAAACTTGGAACTAGCTGAAAAATTGCCAAGAATTTGGGACAAAAATCTGACCAAACTTGTTGAAAATTTCACTAAGTGTTATGTTAAAAATGTCTTGACTTTATGGGCCTATTCTCCAAATCTAATCATTTTTTGGACATACAAACTCAAGGAAAAAGTTGTATAATTCATCAAGATCTACAACTTTCATGTTGAAAGTTTTCCTTGAATCATCTTGCATCTTGGTGAAAAATTATCACGAAGTAGTGAAATTATCAAGGTAAAAAAACACTTAGAATTTTTCTAAGTATTGAAAATCTTGACTTTTGTTGACTTTTCTTGACTTTCTTGATTCTTGATGATCAAGTTTTATATTTTTAAATGTCTTGATGGATTTTGATCTTTGAAATTTAATGTTGACCAAAAAGTCAAAGTTTGACTTTTGTGTATCAGTTGACTTTTCATCAGTTGATCCAAATTTCAACTATCAATCACTTGATCTTTGAGATGATTTGAGCCATGAAATTAGGTCAATATGTTGTGTTTGAGTCCTTAATATCATGCTTCAAGCCATTAGGTTATGTACTAGGTCAAAAGTTAATGATCGACCATTCTTAGTCAAAACCCTAATTTTGACAATTTTGCCCCTTTGATGATTTGAATGCTTTTCATGAGGAATTGTGATCAACCCTTGATAAATTGATGAATATGACTTCAAAATGTTGATGTTGGCCAAAAATCATGAATTTTGACAGTATGTTGACCACATTTTACTTTTTAACCAATACAGCTGATTTTCAGTCATCTGAGCAATTGACTGAGCAAATTTGTGGTGCAAGACTTTAAACTTGGTATGAGCATTCTTGAAGACCTATAATGAACCATTAAAGTCACTTGAGGTATTAAAAGTCCAATTATCCTTTAGAAAATCAAAACTCTAATTTAGACCCAGTGCTTAGGAGGTGAACGTGTCTGATAAACTCTTGAGGATCATTGAGCATTTGAGAACTTTTGTGAGAAGTATCTTGAGAACAAGGGAGGGAAAATTTTGGGGTACAACAGCTTCCCCTTTTCAATCTTCTTAAACCTGAAGAGTTAGATTGGCCCGTTCGCCATTCATGACTTGAAGGTAGAAGATGATTGAACACTTAAGTGCCTAGAAATTTGCACTCGCTTGTGCAAGAAGTAAAAGTATTTGTTGATTATATCGAGAATGGGTTTAAAGATTCCATTTGGAGAGGTGACGGAGAGTCGTCATAGATGGGCTTATAGATGCCATCCAAAGTAACTGTTGATGGAAATATCATAATGAGTCTATGCTCGACTGTATCTGAAGAGTGCTTTCCAGAATGAACCTCTGGGAGAGGTGTTTGAGTAACCGCTTGTCATATAGATAGTTGCCCCGTCCTATTTCGAGAATTGATCTATAATCAAACTTGTTGGTAAAACCATTGGTGATAAAGATAATCGCCTCATCCTATTTCGTAAATTGATCTTTATCTGACCAAAGAGAAAGAAAGATAGTTTCCCCGTCCTATTTCAGGAGTTAATCTTAAATCTGTTCATGTAGATAGTCGTCCCGTCCTGTTTCAGGAATTGGTCTACAATCAATTTGTCACAGATAATTGCCATGTCTTGTTTCAAGAGTTAATTTGTTAGTGATAAAGATAGTCGCCCCGTCCTGTTTCGGGAATTGATCTATAATCAAACTTATTGGTAAAACCATTGGTGATAAAGATAGTCACCTCGTCCTGTTTCGAGAATTGATCTTTATCTGACCAAAGAGAAAGAAAGATAGTTTTTGTGTCCTGTTTCAGGAGTTAATCTTAAATCTCTTCAATTTGTTCATCTACAATCAGTTTGTTCTTCATAGATAGTTATCATGTCTTGTTTCAGGAATTAATATGTGGCTGGTCATTCAGATAGTTGCCCCATCTTTTTTTGGGAATTAATCTGGAACTTGCTTCTTATTGGCCATTTAGATAGTTGCCCCATCTTGTTTCGGGAATTAATCTACAAATTATTGTTCACAGATAGTTGCCATGTTTTGTTTCAAGAATTAATCTGGAACTGTTGAAATTGTTGATGATATTCGTCTGTTGATTGATCTTTCCTGAAAAGGTAACAAGTTAGATGTATGCAATGTCATAATGTATGAAATGAATTGCGTAATGATGTTCTCAAAATAAATGAGACTGTGTTATATGCGTTTCGCATGCATATGTTATGATGTATGAATGTAAAATGTTATTGAAATGTATTTGTAAACTCGTGCGATATCTTTGTCTGGGAAAATAAATCCCTAACTATTGTTGGGGATGAAGAGTATGTGTATCTTCAATCTTGTCTAGAATGCTTCTGCTGGGGATTCCTACTTACTTGTTTGAGGAAACTCTGCAGGGGATGTATTGATTTCTGTCCGGGGGAGTAGAGTTTAGGAAAATTGGTCGTCCTTTGCTCTATTGGGGAATTTATTTCTTATATACCCTGACTGGGGATAATAGAGATGGTTAAACTTCTGACTCGTCTGGGGAGGATAGTTCTTATATGCCCTGACTGGGGGTAAAAGAGATGGATAATCTTCCAACTCATCTAGGGAGGATAAGGTTGACTGATATTTGGTCTAATTCCAAGTTTTGCAGCAAGTTTTTGGGGATAGTGGCAACTTTACTAGGGAGAGGAATTTTGTCAGTAATTTGTAGTAGTCTGAGGAATAGACTCGAGTTGGGGAATTTGTAGACTGTTGGGGAAATAAACCTTATTGTCGGAGAAGTTCTCCGTTGAGGAAACCAATTCTCTTGGGGAAATTGAATTTTCTAAAGAGAAGGACTCTACAAGGTTTCTTTTTCAGTTTTGGAGGATCAAACTCAGTTGGGGAAGAGAATTTCTAGGAAGTATACTGATTGGAACTTCGCAGGGAAATTACAGGAAGGAGATTATACTCCTTTATATACTGGAGCGATATTCCGGGGAGATTGTGGGTAATGTACCCTTATTTGTGAATACTACTCTGTGGGGATAGTCTCTTTGAAGTAGCTCTGTGGGGATTTATGGACAGCTTGAACATCATCCCAACTTCTAGAGTTTTAAGTAAATGTTCATTCCTGTTCTTATGCGTATATTTGTTAATAGTTAATCATGTTTGTGATACGGTGGCAGAACCAACTGTTATATACCGATTTTGCATTTTTATTCGCAAATGTTGTGGTAAGCAAGAGCCACCGCCGACTTTTCTTTTATCCTAATTAAGGAAAGTGTGAAAAGAACAGAAAAAGACCTTTTCGAGAATTTTTTGAGTAAGGGGGTGTTGTACCCCAAAATTTGCCTCCCCTTTCCTCTAAAAAAAATTCTCTTCTAGGGTTTCTCAATTGTTCAAAACTTTTCAGATCTCCGAACATGTCATTAATTCGCAAAGGATTCGAGTTTGCAAATGCTTAAAGTTTCTGAGTGTGTAACACATGTGGTGATCAAGAGTCATAAAGCTTTATCTTCTTTTCACCTCCGCTCAAGGGTTTCTCCATCATGGAGCTAAGGTTTAAGCTGGGATGTTCATTGGTCAAAAATAGGGTTTATATGGCGTTGATGGCTCTCATCTTTGCTCAAGTGTAAATCAGTTAGTTCTTTATCTGAATTTGATTCATGGAATTAGGAAGGTCTTTTACCATTGAGAATGGTTTTTATCTAGGGATTGCACAAGGTTTACAAGATGTTGGAACAATTTTCAAATTCAAAGTTTGCATTTGATCTTATCCTAAAACCTAAAGTTCAAGTATTCTTATGGAAGATTAGTTTTTTTTATTTGAAGATCAAACAAGTTCAAGGTATTTTGAGAAATTGAGAAAGATGGAAATTTAACTTTGTTTCATGCCCCATTCTTAAAGCAATTATAATACACCATTCAAGATTTGTTTTGGGTTATTAAAGATTCAAGAATTTTTAGGTTTGTGATTAAGGGGCAAGAGGATTTATATTCCTCTAACCAAATGTCGTCAAAGACCAAAGTACGATAACTTGAGTTAAGGGCTATGACCCACTCTATATGGTGAGTTTGATTCTCGTAGAAGGACATTCAATGATACAAAGTTCTTTAATCAAAGCTATGATCAAAATCCAACTTCTAACATTTTCTTGTGTTTACCCCGCGAGATCCTTGAAAACATTGCATCCACATAACATGCATCATATTATGACAGGTTTTCCCCATAAAGGTTTTCTTATCCGCTTGCTGTATATTTCAGTGAAAATGGATCTCGAAGAAACTGTCCAAGATCTTCAGTTGGGCATTGAAGAACAAAATTCAAGACCTGATCGACGGGGGAGTCTTGGACTTTACACAAGACAGTCAATTGGAGCTTTTCTGTCACCCCTCAAAGACACATCATCTGAATAACAAAGTTTAGGAGGAATTTTTTTTTGTTCATTCGAATTTCAAGTTGAAATTATTTATTTGTTTAAACATTTACCCTTATATTAAACTTTGGTTGTTCTCATTAATGCATTGCATATGTTTGTCTTGAGTTAATCCATTCGTTTTCACTATATTGAAGTTATGTTTTTACCTCTTTTTTGTATGATATTCAACTCTCGACTACAAGACATAAGCTTTTAGAGGGAGGATGACGGAAATAATACCTGTTGTACCCCAAAATTTTCCCTCCCATATTTCTCAAGACATGTCAAGAATAATCTCCAAGTTGCTCAAGTTGGCTCAAGGGTTGGACAGTCAAATCACCTCCTAAGGCAGTCAAGTCAAAATTAGGGTTTTGTGTTGCATCAAGGTCCTCACATACAAATGACCTCAAGTTCTCCCCAATGTCCTAATATGTTCTCAAGTTCATCCATGTCAAATTTCAAGCCTTGCAGAGGAAGTTTGGTCAGTCAATTGCTCAAGAGGTCCAAAAATCGACTGTGCTAGGGCAAAAGTCAACTGTGTCCCAAATATAGTCAAACCTCAAGATTTTTTGTCAACATTCTCATTTTGAAGGATAATTCATCATTTGATCAAGGGTTGATCATGATTCATCAAGGATTGCTCAAGATTCATCAAGATTCAAAAGTTGCTAAATTAAGGTTTTGCATGAAAAGTCAACTCAACTTTGACCGAGCATAACTTTCTCATACTTTATGAGAAATGACCCATACAAAGCTCATTTTGAAGAGGATGAAATTTAATACAATCCATCTTCACACTCCAAGATCAAGAAATGCACTCACAAAAAGTTACAAATTTGGACATTATAGGTCATTTTTGAAAGTCAACAAAAACACCTTTTTTGCCAAAGCTTATAACTTTAGCATGGAACATCAAAATGAGATGAGACCAAAAGGGTTGATTAGAGGACATCTCAAGATTTCTAGAAAGTAAAAGAACACCTCCAAAGGTTCAAAATTGAAGAAGTTATGCATTGTTGAAGTTGGGCATTTTTCCAAATTTGCCAAAAGTCAACTATCCTCAAAACTCCAATTTTTGACAAAAGGGCCCACTTTTTTCCACTTGATATGGTCTTGTCATGCCACACACGTGTCCCATATTTGATTTCACAGCCATTCATTTATTTTTCTATTTTATTTAATTTTTATTGATTTTATTTATTTTTAATCAATATTAAATCAAATAAAATCTAAAAATTGATGAAATAATATCTTTGTGATTTGTACAACTTTCAATTATCATCATGAACCAAATCAAATTCGTATCAAGCTTGGTCATGTACAAAAAATCAGATTTGGCCTATATTTGGAAACTTGATAATGGTGATCATATCAAATCTCAAAACCTTGAATGCACTTGGATAAAAGCCCAAATCTTGACCTAATTCACTTCTAATATACATATGCAAGCAAGCCAGACCAAGAACACGCACAAAGCATTGCAGAAACGGCCATACCAAGTTTGGAAAAAGTGTGAAAAAGTGGGGAATCAAAAACAACATTAGAGCTCGATTCAAACAAAAAGCTTGACATAGTTCTCTTCCCTGACATCCAGTGAAGCCAAAGGGATCAAAACCAAGCCTTTTCATTGCCTAAAACTCACTGTAAGTCTCCACGAACCTTGCTCTGAACATGGAATCCGAATATCCAATTCTTGCATCTTTTTTTTAAAATCTTGGCATATTTGTGGTTGTTGTTTGATTTGGAACGTTTTGGCATTATTCAATTGTATTTTTAGGACCTATATCATGATGCCCGAACCTAGGGTTCTTGTTCTTGTTTTTTAGGCATTTTTGATGCAGGATAAATTGAGGCTAATGATGGGTATATGAATGATCGGGGGAGAGAGACGAATGCAGTGATGGTCTCCATTGACATTTATATGGCCTGTAGCACATGGTAGGATGATGCCATGGATTTAGTTGCGAAATAAAATCCGCAGGTAAACGAACCAGTCTTTGTTGAAGAAGACGAAGACGTGTCTTAGCGTCATTGGTTCATTCAAACAAATTACGCGTTTTTATTTTTTTGCCAGGCATAATTAATTGTTTGTCTTATAATATTTGTTTTCCATTCCACTAACAACTAAGCAACATGGATGAGTTGGCCAAGGGAGCGTGTCAATGAGCATTGGGACCTGGGTTCGAATCCCAGGTCCCCCAAAACTTTGTTATAATTTTGTTTCAGATATTCCTTTGCAAGGCAAAAAAGGTGGACCATCATGTTCTTCATCCCATCAAATGCCAAGTGGTCTTCAGGCCAGATCCAAAGGCCAGAATTGCAGATCCACCATGGACTAGAGTCAACAAGCACGCGCTGGATTTCAAAGGTCAAACATGCTGGTGTTAATGGGCCAAGAATTGCTGATCATACACCCAAATCATGCCCAAACCCCCCATTTTGGTTTATTTCTTTTTCTCTCTATGTTTATTTTATTTAATAATTAACCAATTAACATTTTTTATATAAAATCAGAAAACCCTAAAAAATAATATTTTTATTAATTTCACTATTTCATTATTTTTGTAAATAAATTTTAATCAATTAATTTAGTTTTTTAATTAGGTACAATTTTAATATCTTTTGCATTAAATTAAAATTAATATAGAATTCGGATTTTTAACCATTCTTATTTTATTTCCTTAATTAAAATAAAACCCAAAAATATTTTCATTTAATTATTTAATTCCATTATTAATTTAGACTAATTTTTAATTCAAATATAACAAAAAATATGCTTTACTTAATGAAAAAGGTCAAAACCCTAAGACATTTCGATTTAATTTTCTCGCGCGCGAATTATTTTTGATCCATATTTCAATATTGTAACTGCTTCGAGAATGTAATAGTTTTTAACTCAGGACTTTATTTATTTATTTACCGCTTTTATTTACTTTTCGCAATTTAATTTTAAAGGGTTTGTCTTTGGCGATGTAAATACCCGACGCCTTGTAATAACTTAGATTTATTTTCCGCAATTTAATTCCCGCACCATTAACTGTTAGATGTTTGATAAATAGGCAATGCATGACAAGATTAATCTTTAATTTAAAATCAACAGTAGCTCACCATTAACATGTACAAAGATAAATAACTGAAAAACAATACACTCGCACATGCGCACTTTTAGGGTACACCTCACTTGGTTGCCTCGAACGTGGTCATTGAGTATAGGAAGTTTTAGAGGTCGCCCTCTTATCCAAAGATCAAAGTTGACTCGAAACGGTTGCCTCAGATGAAATGATCTAAGACATTAGGGTTACCGCTAAGGCGTCCTGACATTGCTTTAGTGACCACACGTCCCTTAATCGAATTGACCCGAAAACTCCAACGACGATGCTACCTACTTCTCAATAGTGGGATAGCATTGTCTAAAGGACATATGTACATATTAATTCCTTTTTGAGTAGGTAGATGGTTCTTAAGTGCTTGCTCATTCTAAAACAAAACAAAAACTTTTCGCACTTACACCCCTTTCAAAACAAAAACTCTTCTCAAATCCACAAACACAAAGAAAAGCAAACTTTTGAAAACATAATGAGCAAGTACCTAAGAGCCCGTGGATAACCACTGATAGAAAGGGTGCTAACACCTTCCCTTTCTATAATCTACCTCCCGAACCCGAGAAACATCTCAAAAGGGATTTTTTCCGTGCTTTTGTCCTTTCCTTGTTGGATAAAATAAAAGACGGTGGCGACTCTTGCTTACCGCAACATTTTGCAAAAACAAACGCAAAACGCGAACCAGCATTCCAAAACAGTCAGTTCTCATTCCCACCGATCACAATACCATAATCTTATACAATATGCTTTTGGACAGACTTTGCTGACGATGTACAGGCGTTGTTTCAAATCCCAAAACAGTGGAGTTATAAGGAAGATAATCCATAGTCAACCCCTTTGAGCCAAAAAAGTAGGAGTTTTCTTTTCTGCACAAACTAAAACTTTTAATCATAACCTGAGGCAGGGTAGTTTCTCAGTTTGTTTCAAATGCGTAATCAGTCGCAAACTGTCACTTTACAAGGAAAATATCCTTCTAAATCAAAAGATGGTGATGGGTCCCATAGGATAGGCAGTCATTATCTCTCAAAAAGAAAAGCCCACTAAGTCAAAACCTACAAAGGAGACTTAAGAAAAAAACTGGGGCATCCCGCTGAGTGTAATCTTAAAATAAAAATAGTCATGCAAAAGTTAGGGATGGTAGATCAAAACAGAGGTCACTACAAATCCTCGACAACATGAAAAATGTTACAAAAATGACTGCCTTCTCAAATAAACTTCCAGCTATCTGAATCATCACCAAAATATCATTCCAGATTCTAGTAAATTCACGATCGACTGAGTTTAGGATTGGAGAACATTATGGAGAATGGGTTGGGTACAAATAAACTTTGAGCCTTGTCCTTTGTTTCTTAAACCATGAACCAGGCCACATTACAACCCTTTAAAAGTCCTAATTGAAGCGTAGGTTAGTTCAAAAACATACTGTTACAAAAGGTGTCCTGACTCCTGTAAGGCTTACTGTAAACCATCAGTTTGAATTCATATTGTTACAAATTTTTGTTGCTCTTTAAAAGTGCATTGGTCAAATTTTTTCTCAAGACAAACGTAAACTTTGCATTATTTTAATACCACTGTTTGCATATGGCTAATTGTTTGACAACAGAGAAATTCGTATGACGGATATCCAACGAACAATAACTCTCTCAATAAACAGAGTCACTTCAAATGGAAAGACGCTTCCAATGTCAAATCTCTCATAATCAAGGGGCACGACACGATCATTATGCAACACACCAGGGGAAAATCTCCATCTGAATCACTCAAGAGGTAATGTCACGTTGGTCGTAGGCTTGAGAAAAATCCACTATGAAGATCTTGGGTACCACCAAATGGTTTGTATGTGCCGGTGATATTAGACGATGTCAGTATCATCCCATGACAGTTCTTAGAAAATTTTGAGACTCGACCAAAAGATATTTCGTACCACCAATTTGCTTGTTTGTTCCAGTAGTATTAGATAGTGTTAGTATCATGTCTTCAGATCCCTCCATGGCAGTTCTTAGAGACTTGATCAAAAGATCTTTGGTACCACCAAATTGCTTATTTGTGCCAGTAGTATCAGATGGTGTCAATATCATGTCTTTGAATCCTCCCATGACAGTTCTTAGAAAATCCTGAGCTCGTTTGCTTATATCGGTAGTATTAGATGGTGTCAGTATTATGTCTTCGGCTTCTTCCATGACAGTTCTTAGAAAAGGTACATAAGAAGTTTAAGACTATCAGAAATTTGATCAAAACTTCAAACATCAAGTGCACCAGACTGACTCTAGGGGAAAATAGGATGCCACATATGAAAGATCACATGCGGTTGAACAATTAATTTCTGGCATTTCTACAACATGTGCTACCACAGACAGTGACAATTCTCCACACTCTATGAACATGGACATAGTCAGAAAATACTACGCATAAAAAAAGACCAGCTAGGTTGACATACCTAGGCAAAAATAAGGGCATCCCGACGAACCAAAAGGTTCGAGAAAAATTAGGGATATATGCAAAAGAGTGTACACCCGGCAAGTCGAAAACCTGAAAGGGCGGCTTGGGCAAAAATGGGTATCCTGATGGGCTGAAAACCCGAGAGGGCGGTCCAGAAAAAAGTTAGGGATTAAAGCATATGACTATGTCCCGTCATTTCATCATTTTGTCTATCAGTAAAAGATTTGTCACTCCAACAGAGTTTAAATTGTCTACAAATCCCCAAAAGGCCAATTTCATGGATGTCCCCACAAGAGTTACATCAATCACATTATCCCCGCAAATTTGGGTTCATGAAATCCTCATCCAGAGTTTCAATCTCCGGAGAACTCTCTCCCCAGCTAAGTTGGTCCAAAAGAAGAAGTCTTATGGAGTTCCTTTCTAGAGAATACCTCCTTTGCAGATTGTTGAATATTCTCTTTAACAAGGTTTATTTCCCCAAAAAAACTACAGATTCTCGAGTTTGAGTTTGCCTCCAAACTACTACAAACCAACAGACAAGACCCCTTAACCTCTGATTAGGTCATTACTATCCTCAACAAAGTCTTTGCTATCTCCAAGTTACTGTGAAGTCTGGATCCGACTAGATATCAGTTCAACTTCATTTTTCAAGCAAATTACTATGAAGCCTGGCCCCCGACCAGATAATAGTATAACTTTCAGTCACTAGGAAGCCTGGACCCGACCAGACAATAATGTAGCTTTTTCAGATACTATGAAGCTTAGCCCCCGACCAGATAATAGTATAATTTTTAATTACTGAAACCTTGACCCGACCAGATAACAATTGGAGTTTCTAAAACCTGGACCCGACCAGATAACAATTAATCTCAATTTTGAGTTTCTAAAACCTGGACCCGACCAAATAACAGTTAATCTCAATTTTAAGTTACTAAAGCCTGGACCCGACCAGATATTAGTTTGACTTCTTCAATTACTGAAACCTAGACCCAACCAGATAACAATTTGAGTTTCTGAAACCTGGACCCAACCAGATAACAGTTAATCTCAATTTTAAGTTACTAAAGCCTGGACCCGACCAGATAATAGTTTGATTTCTTCAATCACTGAAACCTGGACCCGACCAGATAACAGTTTGAGTTTCTGAAACCTGGACCTGACCAGATAACAGTTAATCTCAATTTTAAGTTACTAAAGCCTGGACCCGACCAGATAATAGTTTGACTTCTTCAATTACTGAAACCTGGACCTGACCAGATAACAGTTTGAGTTTCTGAAACCTGGACCCAACCAGATAATAGTTAATCTTAATTTTAAGTTACTAAAGCCTGGACCCAACCAGATAATAGTTTGACTTCTTCAATTGCTGAAACATGGACCCGACCAGATAACAATTTGAGTTTCTGAAACCTGGACCCGACCAGATACCAGTTAACCTCAAGTTCAAAATTGCTGAAGCCTGAACCTGACCAGATAACAATTTAATTCCTACAAAATCACTATCAAAACTCCTTTTCCCCATTAGAGTTTGCCACTTTGCCCAGTGAGTTTCTATAAAACCTAGAATCTGAACAGATAATATTTAACTTCCTTATCCCCAGCAAGTTGGTGTGAAACCTGGAATCCGACCAGATAACAGCTAACTTTCAAGAGGTAAGTCCCCACTAGAGCAAGGACGACTAGAAATCCTGAACTCTTTCCTAAATAAGAAATCAACACTCTCCAACCGAGTATTTACAAACCAAGTCAATATTACCCATTGTAGGTTCTCCTCAACAAAGCAGGAATCCCCAGCGGAAGCATTTTTAACAAAGTCTGAAGATATGTATATTCTTCATCTCCAACAGTAATTCAGGAATTGACTTCCCGAAGCTCCTTAACATTTGTCAAATATACACCTCGATAACATTCTGCATTCATAATCTCACATTCATACATCATAGCATATACATACAAAATAAATTCAGCATTGATCTCATTCATCTTGTGAACATCACGCATACATCTGCATTTTACTAACCCTTTTTCCCACAGGTAAAACATCAGGTTTTAGTATAAATTGACCAAAGATTTGTACTGATACTTCTTCTAGTGTTTACCATCATCCCTCCAAATGGAATCCACAAGCCCATTTCCAACGACTCCCTATCATTCTGGATGGCATCTATAAGCCCATCTCCGACGAACTTTTCATTATTTCCCAAATGGCATCTTTTAAGCCCATTCCCGATACGGTCAACCAACAACATCAGTGAGTGAAAACTTTTGGGCACTCTAGTGTTCAATCATATTCCACCTTCAAGCTACGGACGACGACATTCCATTCTCGCTTTTCAGGTTTAAGAAAATTGAACAGGGGCAGCTGTTGTACCCCAAAATTTGTCCTCCCTTTCCTCTAAAAAAATTCTCTTATATGGTTTCTCAAATGTTCAAAACTTTTTCAGATCTCCGAACATGTCATTAATTCGCCAAGGATTCAAGTTTTCAAATGCTCAAAGTTTCTGAGTGTGTAACACATGTGGTGATCAAGAGTCATAAAGCTTTATCTTCTTTTCACCTCCGCTTAAGGGTTTCTCCCTCATGGAGCTAAGGTTTAAGTTGGGATGTTCATTGGTAAAAAATTAGGGTTTATATGGCTTTGATGGATCTCATCTTTGCTCAAGTGTAAATCAGTTAGTTCTTTATCTGAATTTGATTCATGGAATTAGGAAGGTCATTTACCATTGAGAATGGTTTTGATCTAGGGATTGCATAAGGTTTACAAGATGTTGGAACAATTTTAAAATTCAAAGTTTGCATTTGATCTTATCCTAAAACCTAAAGTTCAAGTATTCTTATGGAAGATTAGGTTTTTTTTGTTTGAAGATCAAACAAGTTCAAGGTATTTTGAGAAATTGAGAAAGATGGAAATTTGACTTTGTTTCATGCCCCATTCTTAAAGAAATTCTAATACACCATTCATGATTTGTTTTGGGTTGTTAAAGATTCAAGAATTTTTAGGTTTGTGATTAAGATTGGAAATTAGAATTTCATTTTAATCATGTGCCATTCAAAGTTCTTAAGGTCCAATTCCAAGCTCAAGGGTTCAAAGCCCATATCATTTTTTTTCATCATCTTTTTCAAATTTTCCTATAATTCAACAATTGCTACCAATTTGTCTTACCATTCTCAAATCAAAACCATACATTCCTCAAATTATTGTTCAAGATACATCCCACAAATTGTTACAAATTCTAAAGTCACAAATATCATACATTCTTCAAATTATTACAAGTTGTTCAAAATACATTCCTAAAGTCCTAAACTCTATTTGTCTTCAAATTCTCTAAGTCCTTGTAGCAAACCAGGGCTTCACAACCTCTCCAATGCTTTGACATCTTCGCCCACTTCTCATCGATCATACATGAAACAAAATTAAGAAAGAATTAGTGATCAAATAAATTCAAAATAGACAAAATTACAATAGATTTAAAATTCATCATTAGGGTGGTTTTTGGAATCAGAAAAAGAAAGAGTTTATTTATGTGCTAAGGCCTCAAATTTTCAGTTTTATCATGGGCCAAGTTTCTATCGCAAATCTCAAAGAAATTGGTTCACAATAGATAAAAAGGTGCAAACAGAATTTCAAGTCCAACATAATTCAGCTCAACAAAATCTCAAGCCCAAAAATCAAGCGTCATACATGTTGTTTCAAAAAAAAAATATCAGGATCATACATCATTGGCTAGGGGTAGTCTTTTGCAAATCTCAAAATTTGGTTCACAAAAGATAAAGAAGAATCCATGAAAATCAGAATAAGAATCATGTTTCACACAAAGAAAAAAGAGGCCCCATGTTGTTTCACTTCAAAGAAAAGTCATAGTTTCCAAGTCACTTTACTGCAAATCTCAAACAAATATATCTTGTTCACAGAAAAGGGACAGAAGAAATTCTGAAAAGTACAACAAAAGTATAGCAGGTGTAGCCCCAAAAACCAGCAAAGTCACAAAATCAGTAAAAGCAACAAGCAACCATAAAGCCAGCTTTTATCACAAATAAATGAACAACCCAACAAGAAAACGTTCATACAAGCAACAAGTACATCAACTAGTACAAAAGAGCAGCAAGTACAAAAGCCAAAGTAAACAATACAGCAAGCAAGGATAGTAAAGGCCACAATATAAAAGGCAGCAATGTTGTTCGAAAAGGAGAGGAAAATTTTTCGGTCCAAACAAAAAATATACAGAGTCAAAACAGACTCAACAAAAACCCTAAGCTAGCTCATCATCTTCCCAAACCATCCTTTAGAAATTCGTAAAGGAGAAGAAGAAAAACAAATCAGAAAGATCTCACCAAGATAAATCCGGAAATCAAGTTGGTAAAACAGAAGATCTCCTTCTTCCTTCCTCTCTTTTCCATGTGAATTTTTCACTATAAATCACACAAACTCGTTTAGAAACTCAGAACTACATAAAAGAAAGAAGAAAACGATACAGAATCAAAGACACATCCATGGTGTCCAATCGAAGAAGATGAAGAAGGAGGCAAGGATCGCGTCACAGCGAGAGAGATGAAGTAGAGGTGATGCTTTTTTCTAAATTTAGGGTTTCACAAACCCTTGTATTCTTTTGTGTTATTTCAGGAGGTGGGTCTTGGGTCGACCCGGTTCGGCCCAATCCCACCATATATTTTTTATTTCAAAAACTAACGTTCTATTTTTTATATATTATTCGAATTATATTATTTGCAGATGAAACAACTTGGCGCGTTGGTGAAGGCATGGTTTGGAAATCACCAAGACAGGGGTTCGAAACCCCCTGGGACCATTTTCTCCTTTTACTTGTTTTATTATTTCTTTTTTGTCATTTTTTTCCAGGCTGTTGGGCTTAAATTGAGAGCCCAGTGCCCCATTTCACACACACCCCCCTTATTTCTAAACACCACTCAGGCTCATTCATTATTTTTTTTCCGTTTACAAAAAAATCCTTGCTGGGCTTAAACCAATCAAAAACTATTTTTACTCCTAAACCACCCCCTATCATTTTACACCCCCTGACTTATTTCTTTTTTATTTTAATTTTATTTTTTATTTTATTTTTATTATTAGTAATATTATTATTATTATTATTATTATTTTAATTAATAAAATCCCAAAAAATATTTTATTTAATATTTATACTTTAATATACTTATTTTATTTTTCTTTCAATACAAAAAGACCAAAAACATTTTTCGCACAAACTTAATTTCTTTTCTTAAATAATTTAAGTAAACTTAGGTTTAATTTATTTAGAATTTAGGGTTTTCTTTAAATTAATTTTCATAACTCTTTTCAGAAAAAAGAACTAAAAAAGTTGTTTTCTTCAAATTAAACTATTTTCTTTGTTTTAATCAATTTATTCCCCTTTAGATGATTAGGTTTAAAACCATTTTCTTAAGAAAATCAAAAACAAAATTCATTTTCTCTTCCATTTACTTTCTTGCACATCTATTCATTTCTTATACATTCTTATCCATTCAATATGGTTGTAATAGTAATTAAGGATTTAATTTTCTTGCAAAATCCCCATTTGTAAATTTGTATACGCCCTCCCCTAATGATGTAATAGCTTAGTATTTTTATTTTCCGTAATTTAACGCTTTATATATAAATGCTAGTAAATTATGGTTTGTATGGCAAGATTAAAATCAAAAAGTTAGCAAACCCTAAATTAAGATAAAACAATGCATGAAAATCAACACACTTGCACACCTACACCCTTAGGGTAAATCCACTTTGTTGCCTTATAAAAATGGCCATGTTATGCATGTGGGATATCTTAGAAAAAAGCAATCAAAAAATACAAGATCGTAGTCCCTCAATGACGTTATCAAAGATGCCTTTCAAAATGATATTAGTCCCTCAAAGAGAATTGCTAAGATATTTCAAAACATTACTATCATGGCTATACGATGACCCACACTTGTCCATTTACATCCAAAGATAGGGCTTCTTACCAAATCAATGGTAAGATAGCAATATCAAAGGAAAGGAAGAAATGAACTAAGAATTTTGAGTAGGTAGATTACTCCTAGTCGCTTGCTCAATTACAAATCAAACAATACTTGCTTATTTTCAAAACAAACACCAACACTTTCAAAACATTTTCCAAACTTGAAACATTTTCAAAAGCTCAACACTTTGTATACGTTCTTACGAACGAGAACTATTACAAAGTTTGCCTAAACGATGGCGCCTTTTCAAAATACTTTCAAAAACCACACAAAACACATTTTCAAACAAAATCAAGTGATTTAGAAAGCAACTAAGAGCCCATAGATAACTATAGATGAAAAGGGTGCTAACACCTTCCATTTTCATAATCTACCCTCCGAACTCAAGAAATAATCTCAATGGTCTTTCCTGTTCTTTTCAGCCTTTCCGTTTGGATAAAAGAAAAGTCGGTGGCGACTCTTGCTAACCGCAACATTTGCGATAAAACGCAAAACAACCAAGTCAGTTCTGAAGAGGTGAAAAACACAAGAAGGGGGGTTGAATTGTAAAAACTGGAAATCAATTGCAGTCAACACGGTATTTTTATCCTGGTTCGTTTGTTCTCAAACTACTCCAGTCCACCCGTCAAGGTGATTTCTCCTCTCTCCAACGAGGTCTTAATCCACTATATTCAACTGAATATTACAATCTGCTTTAACAACTGCTAAAGCCTTCTTGAGTCAAACCACAAACCGGTTTCTCAAGGAAATACTTTCTTACAAAGAATTGACATCTAGGTGTGTGAATGTTTTCTACAAAAACTGTTTATCACAACTGTGATACTACACAATTTGAGCTTATGAGAGCTAGAGTGCTAAAGTAATTGAATAAAGAATTTGAGAGCTTTAGCAAACTGAGAGTGAGGAAGATGATGAATAGCTTTAGGCGTGTAGAGTGTTGTAGAGCATTAGCCAATTCAATCTTCATTGACTTGTTTATATAGCATTGGAAATAAGGTACGTTGGAGTAGTAATTCCGTTTCAATGCTAATAACATTCTTTCCTTATTAAGCAGATGTTGTCTGGAATGATGCCGTTGGTAATAAAGCATCTTGAATGCACAGTACCGTTGCCACTTGAGCGTGTTCTGGCTTTGGCTCATTCTGATGCTGCTTAGGTGCTGATGAACTGTTGTTTTCTAGATCAGAGTTCAGATGGTTAAGCGCAGATCTGTTCATCAAGCTTCAGCATAAGCGCAAGTTGATCTTCTGATTCTGGCATCTGATATAACATCTTCTGATGCTGATGTTGATATCCCATCTTCTGATGCTGCTGATGATGTTCTCTTGCTGATACCCATCAGAGTTTCTGTAAAACAGAATGTAATTTTTAGATAGCATATGTGTCTTACATGAATCATACAATTAATGTATCTTAGCATTTTGTTATCATCAAAACTTAAACTTAGGGTAGTAGATTCAAACTTTGTTCTAACAATCTCCCCCTTTTTGATGATGACAAAAACTAGATATTTTTTAATTGAGAATTAGCGTGAAAAGTATCAGAGATAACTAAATAATAAGTTGTATCAGAATTAATTAGGAAGTTATCAAAGATAAGGGATAAAGAGATATCAGAGTTTAGATCGGAGATACTCCCCCTGAATTTATTACTTCCCTTTTTAATTCCAAGAGTTCTTCATGATCAGATCTTTATTGACTTTCTTTGAACATCAGAATATCAGAGCTTCAGATCAGAATATCAGAGCTTCAGTGTATCAGAGATGATTAACTTCTTGTACCTGTAGCCTTATGCAAAAACAGAAAACATTCAAGTATATCAGAGTGTTAGAATGTTTGAGACTTTTTGTCTCAGTAATCCGTTATTGAAAAATATCATTCTTGTTATAAAGAGATATCAGAGTTTAGATCGGAGATACTCCCCCTGAATTTATTACTTCCCTTTTTAATTCCAAGAGTTCTTCAGGATCAGATCTTTATTGACTTTCTTTGAACATCAGAATATCAGAGCTTCAGATCAGAATATCAGAGCTTCAGTGTATCAGAGATGATTAACTTCTTGTACCTGTAGCCTTATGCAAAAACAGAAAACATTCAAGTATATCAGAGTGTTAGAATGTTTGAGACTTTTTGTCTCAGTAATCCGTTATTGAAAAATATCATTCTTGTTCTCCCCCTTTTTGTCAGCAATCAAAAAGTGCAAGTAATATAAGCTAAAACGATCAGAGCAGAAAAACTTGTTATATTAAATTCAGAGCCAGATAAACAGTACAGATGATATGCAAAGAAAACAATGAAAATATCATGAATGAAAATCTAAGGTTGGGGTGGAAGGCGTGTGAACATAGTCTCTAGCATTGTCTTAATCTGATCAGCAGTTTCATTCTGCTTGTGCACCATGCTGACTACTGTATCTATCTTGCTGTCTTGCACATCCATCCTTTCCTTCATCTTCTGATCATTTTCATCCATTCTTTGCTGCAGACGAATATCATTCTGCTTCAGCTCTTCCAGAGTCTGCCTGTCCAAGGCAACTTGAGAAACATCAGAAGCAGGATGCTTCTGAGAGCTTTCTGCAACATCTTCAGCTTGATTGACATCTTCAGCTTGAATTGTCTGATCTTCTGCTTGCTGAACTTTTGAAGTTGGAAGCTTCTCATACCATGGCTCACTATCCAGAAAGAGCACTTCGTCCTGTGGCAGCTGACTTTCAACTTCCTTCAGCAGCTTGCTGAAGTTCTGTTGTGCCTGTTCATAATTGATGTCTTGCAGCTTGAGGGCTTCAGCGCGTACCCACTTTCTGAATTGAGTCCAGAGATGGTATGAAGCGGCAGGGTCAATCATTCCAGGATAAACCTGCTTTAGAGATGCAATCCAACTCTGCAAGCCTGTTTCAAAATTCAAAATGCCAGCACCAACATCTAGTGGTTTGGGTTTGGGGATGGCTATTTTGTGTTTAAGGTCAGCAAGACGGTTAAAGCTTGTTAAATCAATAAAGGTCCTGCTGTGGTCTTCAGTATTTTGTTTGGGAGATGGAGTGGGAGAATCAGAAATGATTATTGGACTGTGTGGAGTATTTGGAGGGGTAGTTTCTGGTGAGGATGGCAGTTGGGCCATGTTGACAGTTGTACCATATGGCAGCTGAATTTCCAAGGGTTGTGGCTCAGAGGATTGAGGAGAATGAGGTTCAGGAGTTTGATGTTCAGGTTATGGAGTTTCAGAGTGATGAAACTCAGGTTGTGGAGGTGATGGTTGAGGTGAGAGTGGATGAATTTCTGGTTGTGGAGAGGGAGGAGGAATTTCTGGTTGTGGAGAAGGAGGTGGAATTTCTGGTTGTTCTGGTATGGGTGAAAGAGTATGTTCTAGTTGAGGAGAGTGGGCAATTTCTGGTTGAGTGTTTGGATTTTCTGAGAGGGGAGCGGAAGCACGTTGATCAATTTCAGACAGAACTTTGTCAAGTTCTGATTCTGTTGATGTTGTGGGTTTTGGATTTTGGGATTTGGTGCGGGATCTTCTGAGAGTCAGTGACTCAGAAGGGTCAGCCTCTGGTTCGGTTTCATCAATGGTTGGTATGGGGATTGGAAGTTCAAATGAAGCTGGGGTTGGGATTGATGTTGGAATAGCAGAAGAATTTAAAACATTAGCAGCAGATAGATTACCTCTCTTCTTAGGGGTCTGCTGGGATGGTCCTTCTGAAGTAGCCTTTCTTTTCTTCGTCTTCTTCACAGTAACTTCTGGATTTTGCTGGTGCAGATCTTTTATTTTCAGAGTGGGATCTGTGCCATCAGCCTTGCAAGCGTCCAAGTATCTGAGAACAATGACTGGTTTAGAGTCAATCTCAGAAAATATTGGAAAGTCGTCCAGAGGGACTCTTCTGCTGGTGATGTCAGCAAGAGGAGTGACACTGTGCTCCTTTCTGATATTCTCTATCAGTTTCATTTTCTTCAGATTCTTGGCGTTCAGAGGCTTACCAACAGTAGGTTCAATAGAACTTAATTCCTGAGCTTCTGTAAGGTGCTCTATCAGCCTATTCTCAGTCAGAATATCTGATATTAACCTGCCAAAGGGTATCTGTTGTACCCCAAAATTTGCCCTCGCGTTTTGCTACAAATAATCTCAGCTTCAGAACATTTCCTGACTTTTCAAACTGGCGCAAGAATCGGATAAACGGACTTTTCTTGACATTCAAGCAAGATTAGGGTTTTTCACTGATGTTCAGAGCTCTGATTTGTCTCATACAGCTGGTTTAGGGTCGGGATGATTTTTTTTGGTTCAATTCTGATCAGGCAAGCGTTATCTAGCATTTAATCAGAAATTAAGGTTTTATAGGCGTATTCTCAGAAGAATTTAAATTACACCGCACTTTGCTGTTTGTTCCGAGATTCGGGTTAAAATTCGCGTTATCTTGATTTAATCAGTAAATGAGGCAGTCGGTTGGAATTCACCAGTCAAAAGGGATATGTGCGATGTGGAGTTGCAGTGATTGATAAAAGAATCAGTAAAGAAAGAAGGGGAATTGCATCTGATTAAGTTTTTTGTGTTCGAATAATGGATATGGCGAATTCATTTATTTTGATCATTGAAGGTTTAGTTGATTATTTATGATTCTAAGAATTAAAATATTTGAAGTTAAACCTTCATTTTATTTTATTTCAAGGGACTATAAATAATAATTGAACAATTAAAGAAGAGAATTGAAAGGGAATTAAATATCAAATGAGTTTTTATTTCACATTTAATAATTGTTACAATTGTTATTATTTGAATATTTATTACAAAGTATTTAAATGATAGTAATGTGCAAGAATTAAAATAAAAATAAAAACTCTATCCTATTTTTGAATTCTTCATTCTCCACTTCATGCCAATACTCCATATCTTTTTATCTGCAAAAAGAAAAAGGAAGTCAGAAGACAATTAATTAGAAGAGACAGTTAATTTGTTCATCATTAGGGGCCACTGACTGGGATCAGTTGCCCTCTCTGCAAATCACGGGATTTCTCCCGGTTCACAGAAAGGGAAGATTTTTTTTGTTCATGAAATGCAAATGCATAATTCTTAAAAAAATTTCATGGCTGCATAAGAATCTCAAACGTCCAATTCAAATTAAACTGAAAAATTCATTTCCAACTTTCTATCCAAAGCAAAAAGGAAGTTGCTGTCAAAATGCCTAAGGATTACCCAAAAGCACACTTGCTGCAAAGTCAAAATGCCAAGATGTCAAAGAAGTGCAAAGCTGTCAAAAGCAAAATAAGGATGCAGAGATATATATGCAATTTAATCCTTTTTCATCATTTCCCAGCATGAGAGAGGGCCCCTTCAGAACCATAGGACAATACAAATCATATAATAATTCTGAGTTGTACTATGAATGAGAAAAAGAGAGATAAAAGAGCATAGGCAGAGTTCAGGTTAGGCATAGGCAGTAGGACAGCAGAAAAGATATACAAAAAAGAAGACACAATTCAGCATGGCTTAAAATTACACAGCATGGACAGTTACTAAAAATGGAAAAGATGCCAAAAAATTGTGCCAAACTACCCAGCCAGCATGAATCAGAAGAAAGCCAAATTTTGAAATATGGTTAGGCGCCAAAGACCAATGGCAAAAGGACGAAATAATACAAGAAAAGAGACTGATTGAGCCAAGCACCAATATCATATAACTCAGAACTGAACCAAGAGAAAATAGCACACACCTGCCTAACAAAATACAAGTTATCAAAACATAATCAAACCTCCAAGCTTAGTTGTCTTAAACAAAAACCATTCCAACCAACAGCTAAAGCCCCAACCTGCTGAAGCTCCAAACCTGCATTGGCATAAAACTTCAAACCAGTAAAAAGCCTCACAAAAAATCACCAAAAGACCCAAGCCTGCAGTATACTGAAACCTGCTAAAACCAAGTTTCAAACCTGCATCAGCAAAACATACAAAGCCAATACAACATATACCACATACCAGAAGCCTAACCACCAGAATCTGAACAACCATATCAGCCTAACCAAAAACATATACAAACATATACCACATACTGAAGCAAACCTGCATCAACAAAACCAATATCCTCATAACCAAAACCAATATCCTCATGTCCAAACTTATCCAACACTGAACATTCCAACACCTATGCCTTCAGAACCTTTTCATCATTAGGCAACACACAGGGCAACGAGAGAAAGAAGCAAGTCAGGGACATAACAATATTTCAAGGCAACCATTCAGCAAAAATTCCCAAGGCAACAATTCAGGCAACAACACAAAGGCAACTTAGAGAGCCTCAGAAGCAAGCTTCATCATAGGCTAGCACACATAGGCAACAACTGTTCAAGAAAAGAGTTCAAGACAAGCAAATCTCAAGCAAAGTACTCAGACATACGCATCACTCAAAGACAGTCATCACAGTGGAAGAAGAAGAGGTAAAGAAGCGATATATTAGGGTTTTCTCAGTACGAATATCATCATCAAAAACCTAAGCATAAGCAACAAGAACGAAGTTACCAAAAAGGCGTCCCAGCAAGCATCAAGCTTCAGCCCCTCATCGCGCGTCACGCCCTTGGCCTCCTAGTTTTCCTCATCTCTCTCCTCCATCTCCAAAGGTAACCCTCTCCTTCTTTCTTTTTCAAAACCTCCAACAACCATTAACAACGAAGGAATCAGAATAAAAAAGATGAACGAGATCAATGCATGTAAAACTAAAACGAATAAGAAAATGAATGTACCGTATATCCGTTGCCCCCTAGCGTCCGGTGGGAGGGAGGAGAAAAATGGAGAACCGGTGGCCTTGGGCTGACGAAATCAGAAGCTGGCGAGATAGAACGATCGGAGAAGAAGGAAGCGAACGCATGTCGCCACTGCCACATTCTCAAACCCTAATTTCGTACCCAACTGAAACAATGGCCTAACCCTAAATTCGTTCAAGACCAACTTGGGCCTGACCCGTCCTCAAATCTCCAAAGCCCATTAATCACTAACCTAAACAATGCTTATTATTGTTCCATATATAATACTAACCATTCTTGTTATTTTATAAAAGCAATATGTTTATATATAAAACACTAACCTTTTTTTTCTTTATATTACACAAACTTTTTTTTCTTTTCTTTACCAAATCATTTTAATAGACAAAATATATATTTTTTACATTCTTTAAATATTTACAACATAATTAAAATACATTTTGTAATATATTAAAAATTTTGAAAATACATTTCCATTCTTATTTTCTTAAAGCATTAATTTTGTACATAAAAATAACCAAATACTTTTATACGTAATTAACTTGAAAATATTTCTTAATACACATTTGTATATAAAATAATACATATTATTTTTATCATATAATTAAAATTGAAAACCTTTTTTTAATTAAAATACATTTGTACATATTATACATTCTCATACATAATTAAAGTTGAAACTTTTTAATTAACATTTTTTGTACATAACAATTAAAATACATTTATTTTCTAAATATCGAAATTCACAAATATTTGGACTAAAATACTTTCCAATTAAAACTTAACATTTAATCAAAACACTTCATTTTTCTTTTTGTACATAATTAACATGTAAATCAAAAAGTACAAGGTTAAAACATATATCTAGGTCAAAACCCTAATACGCTTCAATTCCATTTCGCACTTGTACATAATTACACAATTCATATACATATACATCTCACATTTGCACTTACACAATATATTGCCCTATACACATTTTATCTTATATTTTGTATATTCGATATTTATATTTTGATTGTGACATTCGATTTGGTTGTAAGTTATTGGGTACTATAAGTCTCATCCCCTTGTATATTTATACCCCCACTCCCGGACATTATTTTGTAATAGCGTAGATTTACATTCCGCAATTTACAGCTTTTCAATTATACCATGGTTAGACCTAGGGTTTGTATGTACATAAAATCAAACGCTAGATAACCTAATACAAGACAAATGCATGTAATCAATACACAATCACACTTGCACCCCCTAGGGTAATCCCACCTGTTGCCTTCCAAATGGGCCATGCTTGCACGTCGAATGTCTTTGGCAAAACAAAATCAAATGATCATAAGTCCCTCGATGACGCTTTCGAAAGTCGCCTATCAAAATGATCAAGTCCCTACAAAACAAATTGCCAAAGACACTTGGCACCATTGCATTCGTGGTTCATACAATGACCCGCGCCCGTCCCGAATAAACTTCCTAAACGCAAGATTGTCCACCAATTTCAATGGTGGAACAAAATTGTTAAAAGGGGTTAAAACATGACAAAAAACCTTTGAGTACAATAGGGTAGACAAAACTCTTAGTTACTTGAGATCAAACTTGCAAAAACACTCGCCTTCTTTTCCAAAAAACACAATCCACAACACTTTCAAAAATCAAACTTTTCAAACTTTTGAAACATCTTTTCGAAAAGATATGCACCTTTGTAAAACATTCGAGTAAAGAATTATTACAAGGTTGGCCTAAGACAAGGCATCTTTTTCCAAAACATTTTCAAAACAACCCACACACGCACCATTTTTCAAAGCAATCGAAAAACAAGGCAAGTGATCTAAAAAGCCAAGTAACTAAGAGCCCATGGATAACCATGGATGAAAAGGGTGCTAATACCTTCCCTTTTCATAATCTACCCCCCGAACCCACGAAATATCTCAAAAGGTTTTTGCTGTGCTTTTTTAACCTTTCCTTTAGGATAAAGTAAAAAGTCGGTGGCGACTCTTGCTAACCGCACAAGTGCGAATACGAACGCAAAACACTAGTCAGTTCTCCCACCGTATCACAGAACTGGCGACTCTGCTGGGGATGATTACATTGATAAGTGGGGTTACCTTAGGGTTTAGATCACCTTTACTTTCAATTGATTGCTTTGTTTGCTTTACATTTATGGGCTTTGTATCGGAGCTTTATAGATCCTAACCCGGATCTGGGGAAACCCTTTTAGGTAGCAACAAGGCTGCGAGGGAACTGTGCGGGGTATACCGACATGGTTGAAGCAGTCTGCTACGTTGATGTGGCACTTTGGTGTGTACCGGTAACCCTTGAGTCAGTCAAGGAGAGTACGGGGCCGCCGTGTGGTGTCGCGAAGCATCAACTGACCTTAGGAACCTTAATTGAACCATCTTGGCCTCTTTAGGGTAGTAAGATAACTGACTTTGGTGCAGTCCGAGGTTGGTTGATACTCGATGCTACACTCAATTGAGGGTTGCTTTCCTGGAATATTTCGGTCGCCAGTCAGTGGCTAAATCGAAACGATGAACAATGAAAGCAATCCAGTGATATTGGGACCTTTAGAACCCGGTTACTTTTGACAGGACAGGTTTTAACCAACAAACTGAAAAAGGGTAGTACCTGAACCTCATGCAAGCCTAAACCTAAGGCCTTGTGTGCTTTGTGTGAATATTGTTTGCCTGTATATACACTTACTTGTCTGTGCATACATGTACATAACATCATAACATCATACCATAGCATTTTAGCATTTTTAATAACCATTTCAAGGATCTCGAGGGTTCTTTTGATGCAGGATTACGTTGAACCAGACGCCTATCAAGGGGAAAGAGGTCTCTCCTCTAACCGATCCAATCAAAGTTCAAATACAACAACTTGAATCAGTGGCTATGACCCACTCGACATGGTGAGCTTGATTCTCGTGGAAGGACGTCCACCGATGCAGAGATCTCCAATCCAAGAGCAGAGTTCAACCTCTTACATTTTCTTGTGTTTACCCCAAGAGGTCCTTGAAAACATGCATCCACATATCATGCATTGCATTTTGACGACCTTTCCTTTTTCAGGTTTCCTTACTCTCCTGCTGTTTATTTCAGCAAGAGATGGCTCTAGAACGGTCTGTCAAAGACATCCAAGACCAGACTGCTCAGCTGCAGGAGATGTTCATGAACTTGTCTCTGGGGCAAGAAGAGATGAAAGCTCTCCTCACCAACGGCTTGGGGAATTCCAACAATGCCAGGAATGATCAGATTGCGGAGCTGCAGTTTGATCTGACAACACTGAGGACCCAAATGATGGGATATTTGGTGGGCCAGATGGCTCTCATCCAAGACCTATCTCAAAGACAAGAGGAACTCGGAGTTCTGGTCCGCCAATTGCTTCAAAACAACCAACTGGGGCAAACATCTGAGGTCGAAGAGCAAGTCACCGCTCAGCCTCCACCCACTCAAGAGGACAAGGGGAAAGCTCCTCTGCTAGCTTCAGGGTCACAAACCCATCAACAACCTCGCCGGCGTCAGCGGGGCAATCGGCGTAGACAAGAAACGTCGGGAAGGCAGTTCACAGAGACTGACATACCGTCATCTCTAATTCTGGAGCGCTTGTTGGAGGTTAATCTGACTGCTTTGAGGGATCCTATCCGGAACCCTAATACCTCCGCTCCTGACTATCATCCCGATGCATTTTGTGTTTACCATTCCTATAGCCCAGGACATGACACCGATAGCTGTTGGGCCTTGAAGAACAAGATTCAAGATCTGATTGACATTGGGGTGCTGAGGTTCATGCCAAACGGCGAGATGAAGATATTCCGTTGAAGGGGTTCTCCGCTTGAAGTGACGAAGCTCGAATTGAAAGACTTTTGCTTCTTTTTGAATTTTTCAAAGTTGTAATTTCCTTTGCTGTCAAACAATTATTTGTTGATGTTAAACTCTGTTTTCATTAATGCATTGCATATGTTTGTCTTGAATTCATCCATTCGTTTCACTATTCTTATGCTTTCCTTTATGATATTTGACTTTTGATAAAAAGCTGCAAGCCTTTAGATGGAGGATGACGAAACAATACCGTGATCTTATACAGTATGTTTTTGAACGGACCTGGCTGATGATGTACAGGCATCTCTTTCAATTCCCAAACACTGGAGTTATAAGGAAGTTAATCCCTAGTCAACCCCTTCGAGCCAAAGAAGTAGGAATTTCCCGTTCTAAACAATCGAAACCTTTGATATAAACCCGGGGCAGGGTAGTCTCTCAGTTAATTCCAAAGAGAACGCGCACTGAAGTCGCAAACTCTCGGTTCGTAATACAACGAACGACGTCGAAAAAGAAAGCATTCCTTCGGAATCAAAAGACAAGGGTGGTTCCCTATCACATAGACAGTCAATCTCTCAAAAGAGAAAAGCCCACCGAGCCAAAACCTATAAAGGAGGCTTAAGAAAGCTGGGGCATCCCGCTGACAGTAATCCCGAAAACGGTAACAGTCAGGCAAAAGTTAGGGATAACAAATCAAAATCAAAATAGTGAGGTCATTACAAAACCCTCAACAACGTGAAAAGTGTTGAAAAAGAAAAAAGGAGACGATGACTGTCTCCCAAAATTCAAACTGGTGAACCATCGCCCGAAAGTCGTTCCAAACTCAAAACAGAGTGCGACGCACAATTAACTGAGTTTAGGTTGAAGAACATCACGAAGAGTGGGTGGGTACAAATATGCTTTGGGCCTTTATCCTTTGTTTCTTAAACCGTGAACCAGGCCACGTTACAACCCTCCAAAAGTCCTAATTGAAGCATGGGTTAGTTCGAAAGCATAATGTTACAAAAGGTATCCTGACTCCTGTAGGGCTTTGCTCTAAGTCTTGTGTTAACTTGTCTTATGAAAAGTTTTCTGCTAAAAACGCATTTTTCAAAATTTCAAAGACAAACATGAACTTTGCATTATTCGAATATCACTGTCTGCATTTGACTCTTTTGTTTGACAGCAAAGAAGTTCATACAGCGAATGTTCGGAGGAACGAAAACTCTCTCAGTAAGTCAAAATCACTTCAAGAGGATAAAACTTCCATCAAATCTCCTATCAACAAGGGGCATGACATATCGCAGTTCAATTAACCTGGGGCAATCCAGTCAAGATCCAGCAGATCTTTCAAAGTTCAGTTAACCTGGGGCAGTCCAGTCAAGATTTCAAGAAATCTCTCAATATGCAGAGTGATCTGATTCAAGATTCCTTCATCACCACTTGGGGCATTCGAATGTCAAAAGTGTTCAACAAAATCAACTACAACATTTCCAGACTCGACTCCTGTATCTAGCCAGGGCACGTCTGAAGAGTTCGAAGATTCGATTCCTGTATCCAGCCAGGGCATATCTGTTGACGACTATTTCCAGATTCGACTCCTGTATCCAGCCAGGGCATGTCTGAAGAATTCCAGATCAACACCTGCAACAACCCAGGAAACATCTGTGAATGACCGATTGTAGACCAACACCTGTAATAAACCAGGACTTTATCTACATCACCACTTGGGGCATTCGAATGTCAAAAGTGTTCAAAACCCGATGCAGTTTTACACAAGCTCATCATCAGGAAACCCTACACCGGTTCCTCTTCAAACTTCTCAATTTCAAGATTTCTGAAAATAGTTCACGGGTTCTCCAAGTAAACGGATGCTAACCTATCACTTGTTCAGATTCTTCCCAAGACTTCTGAAAACAGTTCATGGATTCTTCCCAAGTAACGGATGTTAATCTATCAGCTTGTTCAGATGCAACTTTTGAAATTAGTTTCCGGACGCTTCCCAACAACGGATGTTGTTCTATTGCTGATTCCCCTTCAAGACTTCTGAAAATAGTTCACGGGTTCTCCAAGTAAACGGATGCTAACCTATCACTTGTTCAGATTCTTCCCAAGACTTCTGAAAACAGTTCATGGATTCTTCCCAAGTAACGGATGTTAATCTATCAGCTTGTTCAGATGCAACTTTTGAAATTAGTTTCCGGACGCTTCCCAACAACGGATGTTGTTCTATTGCTGATTCCCCTTCAAGACTTCTGAAAATAGTTCACGGGTTCTCCAAGTAAACGGATGCTAACCTATCACTTGTTCAGATTCTTCCCAAGACTTCTGAAAACAGTTCATGGATTCTTCCCAAGTAACGGATGTTAACCTATCACTCGTTCAGATTCTTTTCAAAGCTAACAACCACGGAAGATCGCACTCGCCAGATGTCTCCCTATCCCCCAGCGGAGTTCATCAAAATTCCCCAGCAGATCAAGAGTTTCAAGTGAACCATCCCCAGCGGAGTCAGACTTTTAAACCATCTCCCCACAGAGTTTTAGGAAGCAATCTTGAGTTCCCCAGTGAAGTCTCCAGAGTTATTTTCCATCAAGCTAACGATTCTCAAATCTGACCTCCCCAGCACGAGTCTACTAGTTGGAACTCCCCAGTAGAGGTCATCAGGAATTCTCTTCCCCAGCAACAGCCAAGGATTTATTTTCCCCGGCAGCAGTCAAGATGCTTTTATCTTCAGCCATCTCGGAATCATGTATCCTTGGCAAGATTAGCTCATCAGTTTACATGTGCATCCATCACATTCATAAATATTGATGTCACATACATTGCATCATGCATCATAACATTGCATACAAATAACCCTTTGCCTTTTCAGGTAAGATCAGTCGACCGACACAGATCACCTCTTGAGACTCATCCAAAAATAGTTCAGATGTGACCCGGACACGGCAACGTCTTGATACTCATTCCAGATTCATTCAGACGCATCAGCAGAAACCTTATGCCGTTTCCTCTTCAATTTCTCAACTTCTGAAACAAGTTTACGGATTCTTCCCTACAACGGAGGTCAATCTACCGACTGATTCAGACTCTTCTCAATTTTTGAAAATAAGTTACGGACGCTTCCCAACAACGGATGCTGCTCCATTGCTTGTTCAGTCCCAACTCCTGAAAATAGTTTACAGATTCTCCAGACACGGACATCAATCTGTTACTTGTTCAAGCCCCAATTCAGAGATATTCCAAAACAGGGATGCCCTTCTGATACTCGTCCACTCACCATTGACGTACAGTTCAACATCACCATATGGCATCTATAAGCCCATTCTCAGATGGCATCTCTAAGCCCATTCCCGCATCCAGTGCTCTGATGAGTGCAAATTTTCGGGCACTCTAGTGTCCAATCTCCTTTTACCTTCAAGTCGCGAAAGGCAAATTTGCCAATCTAACTCTTCAGGTCCAAGAAGATTGAACAGGGGCAACTGTTGTACCCCAAAATTTGCCCTCGCGTTTTGCTACAAATAATCTCAGCTTCAGAACATTTCCTGACTTTTCAAACTGGCGCAAGAATCGGATAAACGGACTTTTCTTGACATTCAAGCAAGATTAGGGTTTTTCACTGATGTTCAGAGCTCTGATTTGTCTCATACAGCTGGTTTAGGGTCGGGATGATTTTTTTTGGTTCAATTCTGATCAGGCAAGCGTTATCTAGCATTTAATCAGAAATTAAGGTTTTATAGGCGTATTCTCAGAAGAATTTAAATTACACCGCACTTTGCTGTTTGTTCCGAGATTCGGGTTAAAATTCGCGTTATCTTGATTTAATCAGTAAATGAGGCAGTCGGTTGGAATTCACCAGTCAAAAGGGATATGTGCGATGTGGAGTTGCAGTGATTGATAAAAGAATCAGTAAAGAAAGAAGGGGAATTGCATCTGATTAAGTTTTTTGTGTTCGAATAATGGATATGGCGAATTCATTTATTTTGATCATTGAAGGTTTAGTTGATTATTTATGATTCTAAGAATTAAAATATTTGAAGTTAAACCTTCATTTTATTTTATTTCAAGGGACTATAAATAATAATTGAACAATTAAAGAAGAGAATTGAAAGGGAATTAAATATCAAATGAGTTTTTATTTCACATTTAATAATTGTTACAATTGTTATTATTTGAATATTTATTACAAAGTATTTAAATGATAGTAATGTGCAAGAATTAAAATAAAAATAAAAACTCTATCCTATTTTTGAATTCTTCATTCTCCACTTCATGCCAATACTCCATATCTTTTTATCTGCAAAAAGAAAAAGGAAGTCAGAAGACAATTAATTAGAAGAGACAGTTAATTTGTTCATCATTAGGGGCCACTGACTGGGATCAGTTGCCCTCTCTGCAAATCACGGGATTTCTCCCGGTTCACAGAAAGGGAAGATTTTTTTTGTTCATGAAATGCAAATGCATAATTCTTAAAAAAATTTCATGGCTGCATAAGAATCTCAAACGTCCAATTCAAATTAAACTGAAAAATTCATTTCCAACTTTCTATCCAAAGCAAAAAGGAAGTTGCTGTCAAAATGCCTAAGGATTACCCAAAAGCACACTTGCTGCAAAGTCAAAATGCCAAGATGTCAAAGAAGTGCAAAGCTGTCAAAAGCAAAATAAGGATGCAGAGATATATATGCAATTTAATCCTTTTTCATCATTTCCCAGCATGAGAGAGGGCCCCTTCAGAACCATAGGACAATACAAATCATATAATAATTCTGAGTTGTACTATGAATGAGAAAAAGAGAGATAAAAGAGCATAGGCAGAGTTCAGGTTAGGCATAGGCAGTAGGACAGCAGAAAAGATATACAAAAAAGAAGACACAATTCAGCATGGCTTAAAATTACACAGCATGGACAGTTACTAAAAATGGAAAAGATGCCAAAAAATTGTGTCAAACTACCCAGCCAGCATGAATCAGAAGAAAGCCAAATTTTGAAATATGGTTAGGCGCCAAAGACCAATGGCAAAAGGACGAAATAATACAAGAAAAGAGACTGATTGAGCCAAGCACCAATATCATATAACTCAGAACTGAACCAAGAGAAAATAGCACACACCTGCCTAACAAAATACAAGTTATCAAAACATAATCAAACCTCCAAGCTTAGTTGTCTTAAACAAAAACCATTCCAACCAACAGCTAAAGCCCCAACCTGCTGAAGCTCCAAACCTGCATTGGCATAAAACTTCAAACCAGTAAAAAGCCTCACAAAAAATCACCAAAAGACCCAAGCCTGCAGTATACTGAAACCTGCTAAAACCAAGTTTCAAACCTGCATCAGCAAAACATACAAAGCCAATACAACATATACCACATACCAGAAGCCTAACCACCAGAATCTGAACAACCATATCAGCCTAACCAAAAACATATACAAACATATACCACATACTGAAGCAAACCTGCATCAACAAAACCAATATCCTCATAACCAAAACCAATATCCTCATGTCCAAACTTATCCAACACTGAACATTCCAACACCTATGCCTTCAGAACCTTTTCATCATTAGGCAACACACAGGGCAACGAGAGAAAGAAGCAAGTCAGGGACATAACAATATTTCAAGGCAACCATTCAGCAAAAATTCCCAAGGCAACAATTCAGGCAACAACACAAAGGCAACTTAGAGAGCCTCAGAAGCAAGCTTCATCATAGGCTAGCACACATAGGCAACAGCTGTTCAAGAAAAGAGTTCAAGACAAGCAAATCTCAAGCAAAGTACTCAGACATACGCATCACTCAAAGACAGTCATCACAGTGGAAGAAGAAGAGGTAAAGAAGCGATATATTAGGGTTTTCTCAGTACGAATATCATCATCAAAAACCTAAGCATAAGCAACAAGAACGAAGTTACCAAAAAGGCGTCCCAGCAAGCATCAAGCTTCAGCCCCTCATCGCGCGTCACGCCCTTGGCCTCCTAGTTTTCCTCATCTCTCTCCTCCATCTCCAAAGGTAACCCTCTCCTTCTTTCTTTTTCAAAACCTCCAACAACCATTAACAACGAAGGAATCAGAATAAAAAAGATGAACGAGATCAATGCATGTAAAACTAAAACGAATAAGAAAATGAATGTACCGTATATCCGTTGCCCCCTAGCGTCCGGTGGGAGGGAGGAGAAAAATGGAGAACCGGTGGCCTTGGGCTGACGAAATCAGAAGCTGGCGAGATAGAACGATCGGAGAAGAAGGAAGCGAACGCATGTCGCCACTGCCACATTCTCAAACCCTAATTTCGTACCCAACTGAAACAATGGCCTAACCCTAAATTCGTTCAAGACCAACTTGGGCCTGACCCGTCCTCAAATCTCCAAAGCCCATTAATCACTAACCTAAACAATGCTTATTATTCTTCCATATATAATACTAACCATTCTTGTTATTTTATAAAAGCAATATGTTTATATATAAAACACTAACCTTTTTTTTCTTTATATTACACAAACTTTTTTTTCTTTTCTTTACCAAATCATTTTAATAGACAAAATATATATTTTTTACATTCTTTAAATATTTACAACATAATTAAAATACATTTTGTAATATATTAAAAATTTTGAAAATACATTTCCATTCTTATTTTCTTAAAGCATTAATTTTGTACATAAAAATAACCAAATACTTTTATACGTAATTAACTTGAAAATATTTCTTAATACACATTTGTATATAAAATAATACATATTATTTTTATCATATAATTAAAATTGAAAACCTTTTTTTAATTAAAATACATTTGTACATATTATACATTCTCATACATAATTAAAGTTGAAACTTTTTAATTAACATTTTTTGTACATAACAATTAAAATACATTTATTTTCTAAATATCGAAATTCACAAATATTTGGACTAAAATACTTTCCAATTAAAACTTAACATTTAATCAAAACACTTCATTTTTCTTTTTGTACATAATTAACATGTAAATCAAAAAGTACAAGGTTAAAACATATATCTAGGTCAAAACCCTAATACGCTTCAATTCCATTTCGCACTTGTACATAATTACACAATTCATATACATATACATCTCACATTTGCACTTACACAATATATTGCCCTATACACATTTTATCTTATATTTTGTATATTCGATATTTATATTTTGATTGTGACATTCGATTTGGTTGTAAGTTATTGGGTACTATAAGTCTCATCCCCTTGTATATTTATACCCCCACTCCCGGACATTATTTTGTAATAGCGTAGATTTACATTCCGCAATTTACAGCTTTTCAATTATACCATGGTTAGACCTAGGGTTTGTATGTACATAAAATCAAACGCTAGATAACCTAATACAAGACAAATGCATGTAATCAATACACAATCACACTTGCACCCCCTAGGGTAATCCCACCTGTTGCCTTCCAAATGGGCCATGCTTGCACGTCGAATGTCTTTGGCAAAACAAAATCAAATGATCATAAGTCCCTCGATGACGCTTTCGAAAGTCGCCTATCAAAATGATCAAGTCCCTACAAAACAAATTGCCAAAGACACTTGGCACCATTGCATTCGTGGTTCATACAATGACCCGCGCCCGTCCCGAATAAACTTCCTAAACGCAAGATTGTCCACCAATTTCAATGGTGGAACAAAATTGTTAAAAGGGGTTAAAACATGACAAAAAACCTTTGAGTACAATAGGGTAGACAAAACTCTTAGTTACTTGAGATCAAACTTGCAAAAACACTCGCCTTCTTTTCCAAAAAACACAATCCACAACACTTTCAAAAATCAAACTTTTCAAACTTTTGAAACATCTTTTCGAAAAGATATGCACCTTTGTAAAACATTCGAGTAAAGAATTATTACAAGGTTGGCCTAAGACAAGGCATCTTTTTCCAAAACATTTTCAAAACAACCCACACACGCACCATTTTTCAAAGCAATCGAAAAACAAGGCAAGTGATCTAAAAAGCCAAGTAACTAAGAGCCCATGGATAACCATGGATGAAAAGGGTGCTAATACCTTCCCTTTTCATAATCTACCCCCCGAACCCACGAAATATCTCAAAAGGTTTTTGCTGTGCTTTTTTAACCTTTCCTTTAGGATAAAGTAAAAAGTCGGTGGCGACTCTTGCTAACCGCACAAGTGCGAATACGAACGCAAAACACTAGTCAGTTCTCCCACCGTATCACAGTATCCAGTCCCTTTTTGTCCTTTCTTCTTCCCTTGTCTCTTTGACGCTGGTCCTGGGGTGATTAAACAGAAGATGAGCCAAGTTAATCTTTACCTTCTGATTAATAAAATAGATCAGAAACTGCTGATCTATGTTTATATAATCAGGGGAGCTTGTGGGCTTCCTGTGATTGAAGCACCCCAGAATAATCTTCGCCCATATTCTGTGCTGATCCTTTAAGTCTCTGATTTTGCTGCTGGGAACCCCATGGGTGAATATTTCTCTTGCAATGACACCAGCGTCAGAGCATCTTTCTGCCATGTCGATACAGCGGATACCACCACCACTGTATCCAATCAATCTTGCAATGTGATCCTCAGTGATCACAATCTTCTTTCCCATTATGTAGGAAGTAACTTGATGTGTTGATGAAGACGCATGAATCCAGAATTCCTTGACCAATACTGGAAACGTTGGTCCCACCAACCTATCAAAATATCTCTCCCATCCTTGTGCCCTAACTTCTTCTGTCAAATCAAATTCATTTTCTTTCAGACTGGAGAAGTCAACAATCAGTTCAGACAGCACTTCCAAGTTCTTCACTGGTGTAAGGAGTGTTCTGAAGGGAACTTGGTATTGTTCAGATGAAGCCTCCTTCTGAGAACCTGCAGAAACAGTGCTAGAGGTTGCCATGTTCACACTTAGGGTTTTCTGAGGAAACTTGAAAAATGGGTTTCTTTTGAGAGAGATGAACACACAAGTAAAAATGCAGAAAATCTTTGGATGATTGTGAGAAACGATAAAGGTTTAATGAATGATGTTAATGTGCTTAAATAGATTTCAAAAAGAGTTTTTGAAAACATAAACGGTTTTAAGAGAGAGAATAATTCATGATTACATTTTAAAACATGATTACGTGCATTTAATGCTTGCTGATTTTGGGGGATTTGAGAAAGATACTTGAAACGGTTACCAGACATGTGTCTCAATGCACCCAATCAGCGTTTTGCCTTCTCAGAAGCGTGCACGCGTTCTGCTTCAGAGATTTGCTGATGATTGGATGACACTTGTTTGATATAGTGAGCAACACGTCTATCCTTGAGCTGAAACGCTCAAATCTTTAAGAATAGAATCTGATACAGTCTGCATGTCTATCTTTCTGAAAGGAGATTGATCAGAAGTTCACAGTAAAAGGAAAAACACATTCTGAAGGTTAATATATAGAATTAAAACATTTTCACTCTGGGCAGAGTTTCATGCTGAGATGTTTCAGAATGAAATTGAACCTATCTTCAGAAAGAGGTTTAGTGAAGATATCAGCCCATTGATGGTCTGTATCAATAAACTTTAAGTTCAAAATTCCTTTCTGAATATAATCCCTAATGAAGTGATGTTTTATTTCTATATGCTTAGCCCTAGAATGCAAAATAGGATTTTTACTTAAGAAAATGGCAGAGGTATTGTCACAGAGTATAGGGATGTTACTCTCAAAAATATGGAAGTCTTCAAGCTGACTTTTCATCCAGAGCATTTGTGTGCTACATCCTGCTGCTGCTATGTACTCAGCTTCTGCTGTTGATAGCGCAATTGTGGATTGCCTTTTGCTGGACCAAGAGATCAGATTTTCTCCCAGAAACTGGCAGCTTCCAGAAGTACTTTTACGCTCTACTCTGTCTCCAGCAAAGTCAGCATCGCAGTAGCCTACTAAGCTGTAATCACTAGATTTTCTATAAAATAAACCCAGATTAGTAGTACCTTTCATATACTTGAAAATTCGCTTAACAGCTGTTAAGTGAGATTCTCTAGGATCTGATTGGAATCTAGCACAAATACATACGCTGAATAGGATATCAGGCCTTGAAGCCGTCAGATAAAGGAGAGAACCAATCATACCTCTGTAGACTTTCTGTTCTACCTTTTTGCTTACCTCTTCTCTTTCCAGAATGCACGTGGGATGCATTGGAATCTTTGATGGCTTACATTCTGTGAGGTCAAATTTCTTCAGAAGTTCTCTGACATATTTGCTCTGATGAATGTAAGTTCCCTCTGGGTTTTGATTGATCTGAATTCCCAGAAAGAATTTCAGTTCTCCCATGAGGCTCATCTCAAATTCTGCCTGCATACACTTAGCAAATTTTCTTCCAAGAGAAGGATTAGTAGATCCAAAAATAATATCATCTACGTAAATTTGACAGACTAAGATGTCATTCTTAACTGACTTACAGAATAAGGTAGTGTCCACCTTCCCTCTGGTGAATTCATTTTCTAACAGAAAGTTACTTAGTCTTTCATACCAAACTCTGGGAGCTTGTTTCAGACCATATAGTGACTTCTTTAGTTTGAAAACATGTTCTGGATGTTTTGTACTTTCAAAACCAGGGGGTTGGTGCACATAAACCTCTTCTTCTATATAGCCATTTAGGAATGCACTCTTGACATCCATCTGATACAAAGTGATGCCTTTATTAACAGCAAATGAAATTAAAAGTCTGATAGATCCTAACCTGGCGAATGGAGCAAAGGTTTATGTATAGTTTATCCCCTCTTGCTGACTATAACCTTGTGCTACCAGTCGTGCTTTGTTTCTGATAACTTCACCTTGTTCGTTCAGCTTGTTTTTGAACACCCATCTTGTTCCAATGACGTTGAATCCTTTTGGTCTGGGAACAAGATCCCATACGTCATTTCTGGTGAATTGATTCAGCTCTTCTTGCATTGCTATAATCCAGTCATTGTCCAGAAGTGCTTCATCAACAAAAGAAGGTTCAATCAGAGACACAAGTCCCATGAGGGATTCTTCAGAGTTTCTGAAGCTGGCTCTTGTTCTAATTGGATCTTCCTTTCTTCCTAAGATAGTTTCTTCTGGGTGATCCAAGCTGCTTCTGGGTAGTCTCTTCTGAGGTTGATCAGCAGCTGTTGTAGGATTGCTAGCAGTGCTCCTTTCAGATGTTGAAGGAGTGTCTTTGTTGAGAGCTTCTGATGACTTGTCTTCAGAACCTGTAAATTCAACTTCCATACCTGCAAAAACTTCATTCTGCTTTGACTTTTCAGAGTCAAGCTTATCATCAAAACGAACACTGATTGATTCTTCCACAATCTGTGTTTCTATATTGTATACTCTGTACCCTCTTGAGCGTTCAGAGTATCCTAACATAATACACTTCTGTGCTTTAGAGTCAAACTTGTTCAAATAATTTTTTGTATTTAATATAAAACAAGTACATCCAAATGAATGAAAATATGAAATGTTGGGCTTTCTGTTCTTCCACAATTCATATGGAGTCTTTTCCAGAATAGGTCTTATTGAGATTCTATTCTGAATGTAGCACGCTGTGTTTATTGCCTCTGCCCAGAAGATCTTAGCAACATTTGTCTCATTGATCATGGTTCTGGCCATTTCTTGCAATGTTCTGTTCTTTCGTTCTACAACTCCATTTTGTTGGGGAGTTCTAGGACAAGAGAAATCATGCAGAATGCCTTTGTCATTAAAGAATGACTCAAAATCTTTGTTTTCAAACACTCCACCATGATCACTTCTGACTTTAACGATTCTAAGATCCTTTTCATTCTGAACTTGGTTACAGAAGGTAACAAACATAGAGTGTGACTCATCCTTGTGTCTTAAGAACTTTACCCATGTCCATCTGCTATAGTCATCTACGATTACTAACCCATACTTCTTGCCACTGACTGAAGCAGTTTTAACTGGTCCAAATAAGTCAATGTGCAGAAGTTCTAATGGCTTAGAGGTAGAAACAACATTTTTAGATTTGAAATAAGGTTTTGCAAATTTGCCTTTCTGACATGCTTCACACAGAGCATCTGAATTGAACTTCAGATTAGGAAATCCTCTGACCAGATTGAGTTTGTTAATCTGAGATATTCTTCTCATACTAACATGCCCCAATATTCTGTGCCAGATCCACTGCTCGTTGTTAACAGACAGAAGACACTTTACATTCTGACTTTTCAGTTCAGAAAGTTTGATTTTATAGGTGTTGTTTTTCCTCGTTCCATTAAATAGGATAGTCCCATCTTTCTGACTAACAACTTTACATGATTTTTGATTAAAGATTATATCATAACCGTTATCACTTAATTGACTTATGGATAACAGATTATGCATTAATCCATCTACTAGCAGAACATTATTTATAGAGGGAAGATTTCCATTACCTACAGTTCCAGAGCCAATGATCTTTCCCCTCTGATTGCCTCCAAAGCCAACGTGGCCTCCAGGCTTAAGTTCCAGGCTTTGGAACATATGCCTTCTTCCTGTCATGTGTCGCGAGCAGCCAGAGTCCAGGTACCATGACTGGTGTTTCTGATTTGCTGCTAAAGATATCTGCAACATGTATTATTTTATCCTTAGGTACCCAGATTTTCTTGGGTCCTGATTTATTAGATTTACCAAAACTCTGGTTGAATTTTGGTTTCACAGAATACTTACTGCTAGTGTATTTAATATCATGTGTGTGACCATACACAAAGTGTGAGTTCAGAGGAGTGTGTTTAATAATTAAATCCATGGCATTCTTTGGTGTAGGAACCTTACCTTGGTATCCTATTCCCTTTCTGCCGTTTCTGCTAACTCCATAGATCATTGAAGCCATTTTGCTTCTATCTATGCTTTTAGCAAGGAACTTCTGGAAACTGTGATCATACTCCTTGATGATCTCATCAGCGCTGCTGGGAGTTTCAGAAATTGGTTCCTTCTGAGAGTTTTGTAAAACATTTTCTAATTTTGAAATTTTATTTCTCAGCTCAGAATTTTCCAATTTAAGACTCTCAGTCTTATCAGAGTCAGATTCAAGATTCCTTTTCAGGTTTCTGAATTTAACTCTAATCTGCTGGTACCTTTCCAGAATTTCGTTGAGGCTTTCAGCAAGTTCAGCCTTAGTAAAATTAATTGCAAAGTCAGGAAATACCTCTTCAGTATCTGATTCTGAGTCTGATTCAGAAGCTTCACTGTCTTCTGAAATGTTGGCCATGAGAGCTATGTTGGCTCTCTCATCATCTGATTCTGAGTCAGCTTCAGACGAGTCAGAGTCATCCCATGCGGCCATGAGACTTTTCTTCTTTTCTCTTCCAAACTTCTTTTTGGGCTTTTCCCTCTGAAGCTTTGGGCAGTCACTCTTGTAGTGTCCTTGCTCATTGCACTCATAGTAGATGATGTCCTTGGTGTTTGGCTTTCTGCTTCCTGAGGAGCCTTCAGATCTTCTGTATCCAGAGGAAGAATCTGTCCTTCTGTATCTGGAAGAAGACTCATTCTGATCAGATCTTATGGAATTCCTGAACTTCCTTTGCCTCTGCTTCCACAGTTGGTTCACTCTTCTGGAGAGGAGAGAAAGTTCGTCTTCTTCTGATGAGGATCCATCAGATGTTTCTTCAACTGCCTGCAAAACTTTAGACTCAGATTTTTTGTTAGATTTTAATGCTAAAGGCTTACCTTGATTCTGAGGTTCATCAGCTTCCAGCTCTATCTCATGACTTCTGAAGGAGCTAATAAGTTCCTCCAGAGAATTTTTGTTGAGATCTTTAGCTAGCTTCAACGCTGTAACCATTGGCCTCCACTGCTTTGGAAAGCTTCTGATGATCTTCTTGACATGATCAACAGTAGAGTATCCTTTATCCAGAACCTTGAGACCAACAACCATAATTTGGAATCTTGAGAACATTGTTTCAATGGATTCACTTTCTTCCATTTTGAATGCCTCATACTTCTGAATGAGCGCAAGAGCTTTAGTTTCTTTGACCTGAATGTTGCCTTCATGCATCATTCTGAGTGAGTCAAACATGTTCTTTGTTGTGTCTCTGTTAGAGATCTTTTCATATTCAGCATAAGAGATGGTGATGAGAAGAATGGTTCTGGCCTTGTGGTGATTTTTGAAGTCACGCTTTTGTTGATCAGACATTGCTTTCCTATCAATCTTCTGACCGCTTGCATTCACTGGGTGCGTGTATCCATCTGTCACCATGTCCCACAGATCAGCATCATGTGCCAGAAAGAAGCTTTCAATTCTGTCTTTCCAGTAATCAAAATATTCTCCATCAAAGACTGGAGGTTTGCCGCTGAATCTGTCTCTGTCTTCATTGTTGTCATTGCTGGTGTGTTGATATGTTCCTGCCATTGTGTTTTTCTGAAGCTGGATCTTGTACTGACACGGTTAAGTGTTTTAGCTCAGAACCAGGCGCTCTGATGCCAATTGAAGAGGTGAAAAACACAAGAAGGGGGGTTGAATTGTAAAAAACTGGAAATCAATTGCAGTTAACACGGTATTTTTATCCTGGTTCATTTGTTCTCAAACTACTCCAGTCCACCCGTCAAGGTGATTTCGCCTCTCTCCAACGAGGTCTTAATCCACTATATTCAACTGAATATTACAATCTGCTTTAACAACTGCTAAAGCCTTCTTGAGTCAAACCACAAACCGGTTTCTCAAGGAAATACTTTCTTACAAAGAATTGAAATCTAGGTGTGTGAATGTTTTCTACAAAAACTGTTTATCACAACTGTGATACTACACAATTTGAGCTTATGAGAGCTAGAGTGCTAAAGTAATTGAATAAAGAATTTGAGAGCTTTAGCAAACTGAGAGTGAGGAAGATGATGAATAGCTTTAGGCGTGTAGAGTGTTGTAGAGCATTAGCCAATTCAATTTTCATTGACTTGTTTATATAGCATTGGAAATAAGGTACGTTGGAGTAGTAATTCCGTTTCAATGCCAATAACATTCTTTCCTTATTAAGCAGATCTTGTCTGGAATGATGTCGTTGGTAATAAAGCATCTTGAATGCACAGTACCGTTGCCACTTGAGCGTGTTCTGGCTTTGGCTCATTCTGACGCTGCTTAGGTGCTGATGAACTGTTGTTTTCTAGATCAGAGTTCAGATGGTTAAGCGCAGATCTATTCATCAAGCTTCAGCATAAGCGCAAGTTGATATTCTGATTCTGGCATCTGATATAACATCTTCTGATGCTGGTGTTGATATCCCATCTTTTGATGCTGATGCTGATGTTCTCTTGCTGATACCCATCAGAGTTTCTGTAAAACAGAATGTAATTTTTAGATAGCATATGTGTCTTACATGAATCATACAATTAATGTATCTTAGCATTTTGTTATCATCAAAACTTAAACTTAGGGTAGTAGATTCAAACTTTGTTCTAACAAGTTCTCCCACCGTATCATAGAACTGACGACTCTTTTGGGGAGAATTTTAAAAGTGGGGTTACCTTAGGACTAGATCACATTTACTTGCTTTCATTGTTTGATTTGTTTGCTTTACATTTTGGTTCTTTGGGCTTAAATCCTCTACCCGGATTTGGGATACCTTATAGGTAAGTAGCAATATGTTGTGGAAACTGTGCGGGGTATACCGACATGGTCTAAGCAATAGCTATGTTAGTGTGACATATTTGTGGGTACCGGTAGCCCTTGAGTAGTCAAGGAGAATACGGGGCCGCTGAGTGATGTCATGAAGCACTAACTGACTTTAGAACCTTTACTTGACCAACTTGGACATTAGGACATAGTGAGATGATTGGCTTTGGTGCAGTCCGAAGTTGGTAGATACTCGATACTACACTCATCGAGGTTTGGTTTTTTGGGATATTTCGGTCGCCATTAAAGAGGCTTGCGCTGAAACAATGCCCGAGAAGACAAACCAGTGATATTGAGCTCCTTTAGAACCTGATTAATATTTCTAGGATAGGTTGAGCCAACTAAACTTCAAGAGGGTACTTACCTATGAGGCTCCATGCAAGCCTAAACCTAAGGACTTGTTTGCCTTGTGTGTATATGTTTATTTGCATATAACATTATGCCATAAGCATTTTAATAATCATTTCAAGGACCTCAAGGGTTTGTGATGCAGGGTTATGTTGAACTAGACGTCTATCAAGGGGCAAGAGGATTTATTTTCCTCTAACCAAACGCCGTCAAAGACCAAAGTATGATAACTTGAGTTAAGGGCTATGACCCACTCGATATGGTGAGTTTGATTCTCGTAGAAGTACATTCAACGATACAAAGTTCTTTAATCAAAGCTATGATCAAAATCCAAATTCTAACATTTTCTTGTGTTTACCCCGCAAGATCCTTGAAAACATTACATCCACATAACATGCATCATATCATGACAGGTTTTCCCCATACAGGTTTTCTCATTCGCTTGCTGTTTATTTCAGTGAAAACGGCTCTCTAACAAACTGTCCAAGATCTTTAGACCCAAAATGACCAACTTCAAGATTTGTTCCTGAATCTATCCAAGGGGCAAGAAGAAGTGAAAGCACTCCTCATTGAGAGCATGACTAAGAAGAATCCTGGAAACGACAAGGATGGCTAGTTGAGGCAGTTACAAGCTGAAATAGAAACAATGAGAATCCAGATGTTGGGGCAGATGACTCTTATCTAAAATTTAGCTCGGGGACAAGAAGAGCTAAAAGCCCTCGTCAACAAGCTTCATCAAGATGAAATGAAACGAACCATCAAGATTGGGGATCGAGTCACTAATCAGCCTCTGATAAAACAAGAAGTGGGTTTGGTCGAGAGAACGCCTTTCAAAGTGGCTACTACACCAAGAATCCAACAACGACCTCGCCAACCACGTCAGGGTGGCTCGCATAAGCAAGATACATACAAAATACAATTTACCGAGATCAACATGTCCTTGACTCAAGCGTTGCATTATGTATTGGAAGCCAAGCTGGTTGTATTGAGGGGGCCTCCTCAAAAACATAATACTTATTCTTACAACTACAAACATGATGAAAGATGCATGTACCATTCCAACAGTCGTGGACACGACACCGACCACTGTTGGGCATTGAAGAACAAAATTCAAGACTTGATTGATGGGGGAGTCTTATAATTTATACAAGACAGTCAGTTGGAGCTTTTCTGTCACCCCTAAAAGACACATCATCTGAAGCAACAAAGTTTAGGCAGAATTTTTTTTTGTTCATTCAAATTTCCAGTTGTAATTCTTTGTTTGTTTAAAGATTTACCCTTATGTTAAACTTTGGTTATTCTCATTAATGCATTACATATGTTTGTCTTGAGTTAATCCATTCGTTTCCACTATATTGAAGTTATGTTTTTACCTCTTTTTTGTATGATATTCAACTCTCGACTATAAGCCATAAGCTTTTAGAGGGAGGATGACGAAAATAATACCATAATCTTATACAGTATGCTTTTGGACAGACTTTGCTGACGATGTACATGTGTTGTTACAAATCCCAAAAAAGTGGAGTTATAAGGAAGATAATCCCTAGTCAACCCCTTTGAGCCAAAGAAGTAAGAGTTTTCTTTTTTGCACAAACTAAAACCTTTAATCATAACCTGGGGCAGGGTAGTTTCTCAATTTATTTCAAATACGTAATCAGTCGAAAACTGTCACTTCACAACGAAAATATCCTTCCAAATCAAAATATGGTGATGGGTCCCATAGGATAGGCAATCATTATCTCTCAAAAAGAAAATCCCACTAAGTCAAAACCTACAAAGGAGACTTAAGAAAAAAACTGGGGCATCCCGCTGACTGTAATCTCAAAATAAAAACAGTTAGGCAAAAGTTAGGGATGGTAGATAAAAAAAGAGGTCACTACAAATCCTAGACAACATGAAAAATGTTACAAAAATGACTTCCTTCCCAAATAAACTTCCAGTTATCTGAATCATCACCAAAATATCATTCTAGATTCTAGTAAACGCGTGATCGATTGAGTTTTGGATTGGAGAACATTATAGAGAACGGGTTGGGTACAAATAAACTTTGAGCCTTGTCCTTTGTTTCTTAAACCATGAACCAGGCCACATTACAACCCTTTAAAAGTCCTAATTGAAGCGTAGGTTAGTTCAAAAACATACTGTTACAAAAGGTATCCTGACTCCAGTAAGACTTACTGTAAACCATGAGTTTGAATTCACATTGTTACAAATTTTTGTTGGTCTTTAAAAGTGCATTGGTCAAATTTTTTCTCAAGACAAACGTAAACTTTGCATTATTTGAATACGACTGTTTGCATATGGATAATTGTTTGACAATAGAAAATTCGTATGACGGATATCTAACGAACAATAACTCTCTCAATAAACAGAGTCACTTCAAATGGAAAGACGCTTCCAATGACAAATCTCTCATAATCAAGGGGCACAACATGATCATTGTCCAACATACCAGGGGAAAATCTCCATCCGAATCACTCAAGAGGCAATGTCACGTTGGTCGTAGGCTTGAGAAAAATACACTATGAAGATCTTGGGTACCACAAAATGGTTTGTCTGTGCCGGTGATATTAGATGATGTCTGTATCATCCCATGACAGTTCTTAGAAAATTCTGAGACTCGACCAAAAGATCTTCGGTACCACCAATTTGCTTGTTTGTTCCAATAGTATCAGATAGTGTCAGTATCATGTCTTCAGATCCTTCCATGGCAGTTCTTAGAGACTTGATCAAAATATCTTTGGTACCACCAAATTGCTTGTCTGTGCCAGTAGTATCAGATGGTGTCAGTATCATGTCTTTGAATCCTCCCATGACAGTTCTTAGAAAATTCTGAGCTCGTTTGCTTATACCGGTAGTATCAGATGGTGTCAGTATCATGTCTTCAACTTCTTCCATGACAGTTCTTAGAAAAGGTACGTAGGAAGTTCAATACTATCAGAAATTTGATCAAAACTTCAAACATCAAGTGCACCAGACTGACTCTAGGGGAAAATAGGCTCCCACATATGAAAGATCACATGCGGTCGAACAATTAATTTCTGGAATTTCTATAACACGTGCTACCACAGACAGTGACAATTCTCCACACTCTATGAACATGGACATAGTCAGAAAATGCTATGCATAAAAAGAGACCCGCTAGGTTGACACACCTAGGCAAAAGTAAGGGCATCCCGACGAACCAAAAGGTTCGGGAAAAAATTAGGGATATATGCAAAAGAGTGTACACCCGGCAAGTCAAAAACCTGAAAGGGAAGTGTTGTACCAAAAAATTTTCCCTCTCACTTATCAAGAATTTTCTCACAAGATCTCATTGGGCTCAAGACTGCACTAGGGTTTGATCAGCTCAAGGCACCTCCTTATGCATTGATAACCAAAATTAGGGTTTGATTTTGCAAAAGGATTTTTGAACTATCAATGCTTCATATGACTTGAATGGATCATTATGGACCCCAAAGATTACTCATGTCAAGTTTCAAGCCTTGGATCACACATTTGATCAGTCAATTGAACAGATGGCCTAAAAATCAGCTGTATTAGGGGAAAAAGTCAACCAAAGTCAATTTACAGTCAAAATTCATAATTCTTGATCCACATAAACATTTTAAACCAATATGTACCATTTTATCAAGTCTGGACCATAATTTCTCAAGAAATTTGATCAAATCTTCAAAAGGGCAAAATGGTCAAAATTAGGGTTTTGACTGGGAAAGGGCAATTTCTGATTTTTGACATAGCAAATGGTCAATTGGTTTAAGGCATGATATCAAGAGTCTAATTGCATCATTTTGAACTAATGACATGATTCAAAACATTGCAAGTCCATTGGATTGACAAATGAATTTTACAGTCAACTGATCAAAAGTCAACTGTATACTGAAAAGTCAAACTTTGACTTTTTGGTCAAATTCAAAAAAGATCACAATTCATCAAAACATGTCAAAATAAGAAACTTATTCATCAAGAAATCAAGAAATTAAGATTCCATTTTGAAAAAGTCAAAATTTCTAAACTTAAATTTTTTTCTAAGTGTTGAAAATTTCTTATTTTTTCATAACTTTGAGAAATTTTTTCATTATGATACAAGATGATTAAAATGAAACTTCCAACATGAAAGTTGTAGATCTTCATGAAATATACAACTTTTCTTCACACAACTTCTTCCAAAAGTGCTTGTATTTCAAGTTATAATTTTGTGAATACATGCTCATGAACTAAAAAAGACTTAGTGAAATTTTGCCCTAGTTAGGCAGATTTTTTATCTAACTTCATGGAAATTTTTCACATAGTTCCAAGGGGAATATTCAAAATAAATTCAAATATGAGTTGAAGAGCAAATTTCAAGCTTTCCAAAATGTCCAAGAACTCCTTGAGATCATTTTTGAGCAAGGAGAATCGAAGGCAAGAAGTTAGGGTTTTCAAACTTGAATTACAAGTCATTTTGTGAAGAACACTTGATCCAATCTTCAAGTATGTTGTACAAATCTTGCTTTGAAGGCTTCAAACTTGCTAATCACTCAATAATTTAATGTTTACACAACTGATAGAGCCATTGTCCAAACATTAGAGCCATTATCCAAGTTGCATTTCCATTTTGGGAAGAAAGTCACCACTTCCATTTTGGAAAAGTGACTTTAATCACTATGTCAACTCTTCTTGAGCCCATACATTGTTGTTTCTGACTCTAAAACATTTAAAAGCAAGAAGCATCATATCTACAGCCTGCTAACCACCCTACAAATCCTTGTACTTCACATTGAAACCATGTTTGTCAACTTTGCTTCAAAATCAAGTAACCAAGCCATAACATGTGATTTCAATTTCTGAGTTGTTTCAAGCCTCAAAACCTTTTGCCTATAAGTCCATACACTATTTTCAAGCTAGCACACGAGCTGGAAGACCCTAAAACTCTCCAAAACACCATTGTTGCACAAAACTGCCTAACTTGACAGTTTTGAGCCAAAACTCATCATCTTTATTTCCACTCGTGCGTTTTGAAAACCAACCATTCAAACACCTTCTATACATCATACCAAAGTAATCTAGACCCCTGTTTCAAGACTGTAAATCCTCTATTACTATCCACCATTTTCAAACATCAAGCTTGCAGGTTAACTTGAGTAGAGAGATTCAGGGACTTTCAAGGAAAAGTAGGAGTTGGAATACACTCAAGGAGGTCTAGACAAGCTAAACAGATCCTCAAGCCATCTCAAAAGTTTCTCAAACTCCATTCACGACTCTAGATGCAAGAGGTAAGTTTTCAAACTTCTATCTATTTATACAAGCATCATTTGATCCTGATTTGTGAAGATAAAATGTAGACATCTTTTCTCTAAATCTAACCATGTTCATAGTTCCCATTTATATTGAATGTGTATAGAGAATTTTAGATTTGAAATTTCTGAGAAAATTAGGTTTCAATTTAGGGCCAACAAAATTAGTCTTCATCTTTGACTTTTAGCTTACATAAGTTATATGGTTGGATTCGTGAGAAAAAATAGCACAACTTTCATTTTGTCATCTTCCATTTTTGTTGAGAAATGAAGAAGTTACAGGTACACCATCTGGAGGTTGAAGATGAAGTCATCAGGACTTGATTTGCCTTATATATTTATGGTTTTGTTTATATAAACTGATGTATAGCCACCTCAGTGGTAAAGCGCGCGCCTGTTCACCCCTTGGTCCTGGGTTCAAGCCCCAGCGTGACCATTTTTACATTTTTTTTTCATATTTTCTGATCCTCTAATGTATTTTTTGCAGGCGCTGGGCCCTTTGTTCCTGGCATTGTTTTTTTTTATTTGCTAGCTCACCTCCTTGCTTACTTTTGGCACCCCCTGGCCCATTCATTTTTATTTACTTATTTATTTCATTTTTCCTTTTAAATATATTTTCTAAAAATACCAAAAAAATCATAAAAAAATATAAAAATAGTAGATTTATGTTTGATATAATTTAAATATTTTTCCCATACAAAAAATTATTTTTATTCATTATACTTTATTTATCTTTACTAATTACCTTGTAAATTAAATTAAAACTAGGTTATTATTTATTTAAATATATTTATTTTAATATAAAAAATGCCAAAAATATTTCACAACACCATATATTATTCTCAAGACAAAAATACAAAAATACTTTTTCTTTAAACTTATTTTCTTTTAATCAACTAAATAGAATTAGGGTTTTATTCAAAAATATTTTCTTAATTAATTTATTTTCTTAATTAATTTAAGTTAATTTAATTTTGATTTAATTATTTTTCTCTAATTAGGTTTAGGTTAAAACCTCTTTCATATAAAAATCCAAACACAAAAATCATTTCTTTCCATTTGCATTTGAACTTTATATATTTCTTCAATTACTTGTACAAATTCAATTTGGTTGTAATAGATTAATTAGGTTTATATTCTTGCAATCCCCATTTACGAATTGTACACCCCCTCCCCACAAATGTTGTAATAGCGTAGTAACTTTAAATTTCACAATTTATCGCTTTTACATAATATGTTAGTAATTAGGGTTTGTATGGAAAGAATAAAATCAATCAAATAGAAAACCTTAATTCAAGACAAAAACAAGCATGAAAACAACACACTTGCACACAAGCACCCCTAGGGTAAAATCCACTTGGTTGCCTTACAAAATGGCCATATTACGCATGTGAGGTATCTTAGCAAAAACAAGCGAATACAAGATCATAATCCCTCGATGACGCTATCTAAAGTTTCCTTACAAATGATCTTAGTCCCTCAAAAAAGAATGCTAAGATACCTTGCAATATTGCTAATCATGGTTATACGATGACCCACGCCCGTCCCATTTACATCCAAAGATAGGGTTACTTACCAAACCGATGGTAAGATAACAATATTAAAGAAAGAAAAAATGAACAAGAAAGATATTTGAGTAGGTAGATTGCTCCTAATTACTTGTTCCATTTCAAAACAAACATCCTTGCTATTTTCAAAACATACACCTACACATTTCAAAACATATTACAAAACATCCACGCACATTCGTACCTTGCCGTCCTTTTTAGGCACGGGAATAACATTGTCAACCCACTGCGGATAGGAGGTGACGACCAAGAATCCAGCATTAAATTGCTTC